>CM053785.1:1062143904-1062743904 GCA_028749045.1 Cupressus sempervirens | reverse complement strand
GGTTAAATGGAGAAATAATATGTTTCAGTTGTCTCAAAGTTGGACACATCAGTAAGAACTACAAAACTAGAACACCAACACCAACACCAAGCAATGGGAATGAAAAACTTGAAGGAAAGAAAACATGGATAGAGATAATAAGAGTTCGAAGCAGTAAAGTAGAAGAGACAATGATCACCCAATTTGATGGATCAGGTGATCACACCACATCTCACTAAAGAAAAGAAGCTATTTAGGAACTATATACTAAATGTTATATTTTTCATGAGTTCCTAGCATTGTAGTGATGCAAAGTCATATTTGCATAAATGAAGATGTATTAAGAATTCTTAGAAATTGAAAGTCATAAAGTACTGAGCACTAGTGGTATAGTCTATATTGAGTGAGCCTTATAGTATAGACCAAATTATCAAGGGAGATAACATATTGATCGAGTGAATTGGTTATGGCCAAGTGATAACCTTGATCAAGCTAAAGTGCGGATCAAGCTAGCTATCATACACTAACCAAGTACAAAGACATTAATTGTAGACCTAAAATTGAAAGATCAAAGGTATTTATTGAATTTAGTGATTCGTTTGCACCCACCAAGCGATCAAAGAGCTTAAGAGTAGATCTTAAGGTGAAAATAGCCATTGTATCAAACATAGCAAAGAATCTCAACATATTATCAACAAATTTGGGAAATGAAGTAAGCATCATTATCAGTACGCAGTCAAACTATTCAATGAAGATATTTGTGAAAGTTTTGTTTAAAACTATAGTTAGAGATGGCATCTAGAAGTGAAATGGTGAAGGATAACAGTGTGCAAATCATTAGGAATGATCAAAGTCCCCCATAAAACTTCAAAAATTTAGTGGACATTGATAAAATTGTTGATGATATGGGAACATTATCATCAATTCCACCTAGAGTCTTGACTATGCAAGGCCTAAAATCATGCTATCAATTCAAAGTTGGATAAATTGGAGATTTTGAGATAAGAGCATCTTATGAGAAGATATGTGTTGATGGAAACCTAATGGATGAATAGAAGATTGTTGCAGAGAAAGGACTTACCATGGCCTAGGGCTTCCTAAAGTTTTCAAGGTTGAATGGATCAAGATCGTGCTCAGCTAAGTTTGGCATGAAAATTTGGTTGGAAAGAGGACCAATAAATATTAACAAAGAAATCATTCATAGGGTAACTGGGTACCCTACTTTGGATTGACCAAAGAGCATAAAGGCTAGAAGGAAAATTGATGTTGAAAAATTGACCAAGGTGAAGTGGAATGGTTGTAACATGTCAATTGATGACATCAAGGATCAATTAATTGAATTTTCTATTCATGTTATTGGACACAAGTTCTATCAATCAAGCAGATTGAACAACGTACACTATGTTGTAGTTGATTTGGGATACAAAATTGTGAAGAAGGATGATTCATATGATCTTTCTAAGCTACAATTGCACCAATTGACATATAACCTAGAGGCAGTTAGAAAATAAAAAAACACCTCTTTTAAGTTTGGTTGCCTACTAGTTTGCATATTTTTCTATGTATAGAATTATTTTCCTACCATTAGAACAATTGGATGGGATAGGAATAAGATTACTATGGAGAAAATGAATGACCTAATAAATAGATTGGGAGAGAATTTTGAGACAGTAATGGATAACTACTTTGAAAAATTCAAAGTTAAAATGAAGAACAAAATGAGAATTCCAAAATCTATTGTAGACAAATATTATGATGAAATATGTTTCATTGTAGACATAGGTCTTTTGTATGCACATGAAATGTTATTGAGGGTAGCATGGCTAAGGCCAATGCCCTATGAGATAAATATTGATGATGTAATTTCAATAATTATTGCACTCTTAGCAGAAGAAGCTAATGCTAGTGCTGAGCTATTTGGCACATACAAGACTGCTATTTCTAATTTGATTGCAGATTCTGGCACACCTAAGGAAAGTAAACAGAGGAAAAGGAAAGTTGCCAAGGCTAGTAAGAATGAACAAGGAGAAGAGTCTAGAAAATCCTAAGATGTCGAGGAAGGCAAAGGAAAAAAGCTTGTAGTTGTCAAGTCAAGGGCCACCAAACAAAAGAAGGTTGTTATAATTGAACCCAAAGTATAGGAAGACCTCAAGAAGGAAATACAAGAAATTGTGACACCACAAAGGCCAAAGGGAAAGGTGATTGTTAGATTGTGGTGACTGATCAGGAAAGTACTGTACATACTTCATAAATAGTGGGGTTTGGGGCATCGGCCCGAAATATTTTTTTTTTGGAAGTAGCCGACATGGTAGCCGACATATTATGGCCGACATATGGCTGACATGTTATAACCCTAAAGCGGTTTAATAATTGTATAAAAAGGGCTTAGGGTTGGGTATTTTTCATATGTGGTGATACGAAATTGGTCCTTGCGACGGTATTGAGCTGTAAGGGATTACGGATTATAATCAGGTTGTAATCACTGGATTGTAATAAGATCGGACTTGCTGTTTGGTGGACGTAGCCCAGGGATTGGGTGAACCACGTTAAATCTTGGTGCCTTGTGTTTATTTCTATGTGTTCTATTATTTTTTGTTATTGGTTATATTTGCATGTAGTTTTTATTTCTGTCCATGATTTTTTCCTAACAAGTGGTATCAGAGCAAGGTTGTCTTTCAGTTATCCTCTGTAGGAAAGTCTCACGGTTAAGTGGGAGTCTCACAGTTGAGTGGGAGCGATGGCAGATGAGGGTAAGTTGAGGGTTGACAGGTTTAATGGGCAGAACTTCCAGTTATGGAAGATGCAAATGGAAGACTATTTATATCAGAAGGATTTATGGAAGCTGTTGGAAGGAAAAGCCAAGAATCAAGGAACTATGTCAGAGGCTGAATGGGATCTTTTGGACAGAAAGGCACTCGGAAGCATTCGGTTATGCTCGGCACCATCGGTGGCATTTAATATTACAAAAGCAAAGACGACAGAAGATTTGATGAAAACCCTAGCGACATTGTATGAAAAGCCCTCCGCTTCAAATAAGGTATTTCTCATGAAGCATTTATTTAATATGAAAATGGCAGAAGGTGGATCTATTGCAGATCATTTAAATGAGTTTAATACTATTACTAGTCAATTATCTTCTGTGGGTATCAATTTTGATGAAGAAATTAGGGCTCTCTTGATTTTGTGTTCTTTGCCTGAAAGCTGGAATGGCTTGGTAATGGCGGTGAGTAATTCTGTTCCTGGATCTAGTACCCTAAAATATGATGATGTGATCGGTGTTATTTTAAGTGAGAAAACTCATAGAAAATCCTCAGGTGGATCTACATCAGGAAGTGCTTTAAATGCACAAAGCAGGGGCAGAATGACTGAAAGAGGAAGTAACTCTGGAAATCGTGGGAAATCAAGAGGAAAGTCAAAGGGGAGGAGGTCTCAATCAAGAGGACCAAATGATTGCTGGTACTGTGGGAAACCAGGGCACAAAAAGAAAGATTGCTGGACTCGAAAGAAAAATGAAGGAGATAAATCAGATGGAGACAAAGAGGCAAATGTGGTAAGTAACAAATCCGAAGAGGATGCTTTGCTTCTGTCTTTAGAGAATGTTGATGATTCATGGGTTTTAGATTCTGGTGCTTCTTTTCATGCTACACCTCATAGAGGTTATTTCATTGATTATGTCCAAGGGGATTTTGGGCTTGTTTATTTGGGGGATAATGAACCCTGTCAGATTGTTGGAAAGGGAAAAATTAAGATTAAGTTGCAGAATGGGAATCATTGGCTACTACATGAGGTAAGACATGTTCCAAAACTAAGTAGAAATTTAATTTTAGCAGGGCAACTCGGTGATGAGGGTTGTGTAGTTACTTTTAATGATAAAAATTGGAAGGTTTCAAAAGGTTCCCTTGTAGTAGCAAGAGGTGTGAAAGTAGGCACCTTATATCTTTGTACAGGTCATATTGTTCCTTCTACTTTGATTGTTTTAGAGAAAAATGAATATTCAGGAACAATTACTGCAGTTGAGCAGGGAGAACAAATAGCTGCTGTAGATTCTGATACAGCGCTGTGGCACAATAGACTTGGGCACATGAGTGAGAAAGGTATGAAAGTACTTCATTCAAGGAAAGCTTTACCAGGTCTAAAATGTGTGAATATGGATTTTTGTGAAAGTTGTGTGTATGGAAAACAAAAGAGAGTGAGTTTTGTAAAGACAGGGAAGGAAAACAAAAAGGAGAAATTAGAGCTTGTGCATACAGATGTATGGGGACCAGCTCAGGTATCTTCCCTTGGTGGCTCTCATTATTATGTTACATTTATTGATGATGCAACTAGAAAAGTATGGGTTTATTTTAGACAGAAATCTGATGTATTTCAAACTTTTAAGAAATGGAAATGCTTGGTTGAAAATGAGACTGGTAAGAAATTAAAATGTCTCAGATCTAACAATGGTGGTGAGTATTGCAGTCATGAATTTGAAGATTATTGCTCCACTAATGGTATTCGTAGACAAAAAACTATTCCAAGGACTCCACAGGAAAATGGAGTGGCAGAATGCATGAACAGGACTATAATGGAGCGCGCAAGGAGCATGAGGTTGCATGCTGGGTTGCCCTTACACATGTGGGCAGAGGCTGTCAATACTGTAGTATATTTGATTAATAGAGGTCCCTCTACTCCTTTGGGCTGTGGTATTCCAGAGGAAGCATGGACTGGTAAGAAGGTGAGTTATTCTTTTCTCAAGACCTTCGGTTGTGAAGCTTTTGCTCATATAGACTCTAAAAATAGAACCAAGCTAGAAGCTAAATCAAAGAAATGTGTCTTTGTTGGATATGGCATTAATGAATTTGGCTATAGGCTTTGGGATTTTGAAAATCATAAAATTATAAGAAGTCGAGATGTCATATTCAATGAAAAAGTGTTGTACAAAGATCTGTTGCAGCAACATGAGAAGAAAGAAGATGATTATGTAGTGCTGGATGATACTCCAAAAGCTGATGTTCCAGCCATTCCTCATGATGTGCAACAACTGCAACAACAAATACCACACACACCAGTGAATGTTAGATGATCAACAAGGCCAATTAGACCTCCACAAAGGTTTTCTCCCTCTTTGTATTCTATTTTACTTACTGATGCTGGTGAACCTAAAAGTTATGATGAAGCTGTGCAGGTGGATACTAAGATTCAGTGGGAGTCTGCAATGAAAGATGAAATGGACTCTTTGCTGAAAAACAAGACATGGGATTTGTGCAAGTTGCTTGCAGGTAAAAAGGCTTTACAGAATAAATGGGTTTATAGGTTGAAAGAAGAGGAAGGAGGTAAGAAAAGATTTAAGGCCAGGTTAGTTGTAAAAGGATTTGCACAGAAAAAGGGAATTGATTTTGATGAGATATTTTCTCCTGTTGTTAAAATGACTTCTATTCGTACTGTTTTAAGTCTTGTGGCTACTGAAGATTTGCATTTAGAGCAGATGGATGTTAAAATAGCCTTTCTTCATGGTGATTTGGATGAAGAAATATATATGGCTCAGCCACAGGGTTTTGAGGTCAAAGGTAAGGAGAACTTAGTGTGCAAATTGAAGAAAAGTTTATATGGCTTGAAGCAAGCACCTCGGCAATGGTATCTGAAATTTGACAGTTTTATGCATGAGCATGGATATTATAGGTGTCATTCAGATTACTGTGTTTATTTTAAGAGGTTGGATGATGATAGCTACATTATTTTATGTTTATATGTTGATGATATGCTTGTAGCTGGGTCTAACATGGATCATATTAAGGGGCTGAAATGCCAATTAGCACATGCATTTGCTATGAAGGATTTGGGGGCAGCAAAACAAATCCTTGGTATGAAGATTTGCAGAGATAGGAAGAACAAAACATTGACACTATCTCAAGCTGATTATGTTGAGAAGGTGCTGCAACGTTTCTCTATGGAGAATGCTAAAGCTGTCAGCACACCTTTACCTGGTCATTTGAAATTGACTAAGGAGATGTGTCCCAAGACATAGGAAGAGGAGGATAAGATGTCCAAGGTACCCTATGCTTCAGCTATAGGAAGTTTGATGTATGCTATGGTATGCACTAGGCCAGATATTGCACATGCAGTGGGAGTCGTTAGCAGGTATATGAGTCATCCAGGTTTTGAGCATTGGAATGCTGTCAAGTGGATTCTCAGATATTTGAGAGGAACATCCAATAAGTGTTTACACTTTGGGGGCTCTACTACTGATTTACAGGGCTATGTTGACTCATATTTGGCTGGAGATATTGATACCAGGCAGAGTACTACAGGTTATGTCTTTATTGTTGGTGGGGCAGCCGTGAGCTGGGTTTCTAGACTACAGAAGATTAATGCTCTCTCCACTACAGAGGCAGAGTATGTTGCTACTACAGAGGCAGCCAAAGAGATGATATGGCTTCAGTTCTTCTTGGAAGAATTGGGACATCCTCAGAAGGATAATTATTTGTTCACAGATAGTCAGAGTGCCATTCATCTTGCTAAGAATTCAGCTCTGCATTCTAAGACCAAACACATACAGTTGCGGTACCATTTCATTCGGTTAGTTTTGGAGGATGGACAGTTAAAGCTGGAAAAGATACATACCAATGAAAATCTAGCAGATATATTGACAAAGGTTGTAACAAGGGAGAAGATGAACTCCTCTTCAGCTTCAGTTGGTCTTTTAGACTAAATGTGAATAAAAGAACAGCAGAGTCCAGGGTGGTTTGATCCAGTGGGAACCCCATGCGGTAGTTGTATTGCTACAAGCTCAGTCTCCAAGTGGGAGATTGTTGTTTAGTGTGGAGCCTGATCAGTCCCCAAGTGGTATATTGTTAGATTGTGGTGACTGATCAGGAAAGTACTGTACATACTTCATAAATAGTGGGGTTCGGGGCATCGCCCTGAATTTTTTTTTTTTGGAAGTAGCCGACATGGTAGCCGACATATTATGGCCGACATATGGCCGACATGTTATAACCCTAAAGCGGTTTAATACTTGTATAAAAAGGGCTTAGGGTTGGGTATTTTTCATATGTGGTGATACGAAATTGGTTCTTGCGGCGGTATTGAGTTGTAAGGGATTACGGATTGTAATCAGGTTGTAATCACTGGATTGTAATAAGATCGGACTTGCTGTTTGGTGGACGTAGCCCAGGGATTGGGTGAACCACGTTAAATCTTGGTGCCTTGTGTTTATTTCTGTGTGTTCTATTATTTTTTGTTATTGGTTATATTTGCATGTAGTTTTTATTTCTGTCCATGATTTTTTCCTAACAGTGATCATCACCAAAAATAGGTCAACACAACCTACTTTCAAGATACTCACAGGAAGTCCATCGAAGAGGAGGAAACTAGCTAAAGTTCAAGCAAAGCCAATGACATTGCACAAGAGGAGGAGGAAGATGAAGAAAAGACCAAGTTTGATGAAACTACCAAACATCTAGTAGTGAGTAGAATCCCTTCAATGACTTTGGATCAGGTATGTACAAAATTGATAGAGTAAAAAAGGATAATGGGATCCAAAGACATTCAATATGATTCTTTGAATAATGATGATCAAGTTAAGATTGAATATGCAATGATTGATATGATTGATATGATAGGAATTGGATTTCTAGTGGGATTGTACAAAAGAGTGGATGGTAAGTAGAAATGTGCATTGTCCATTGAAAAGAAAATAAGAGAAAACATTAGCACAAGTTATGCCAGATCTAGGGAAGAGACACATGTCTATAGCCCTTAAAGATTTTGTTAAGAAGTTTATGTTGAGGGATAGGGCATATAAATTTTTGAAGAATAAAGATCATGAAGTTGAGCAATAGAGTATACGAGTATGGAAAGAAGCATTTGGAGTGCTCACTCCAATAGTAGAGGTGAGGGAAGGCTAAGATGCTATTGAATTTAAAGATCAATATAAGTAGGAAATGACCAAGCTGAAAGAAAAAATTCAAAAACTTGTTAGTGGACATGAGTAGATAGACATAGTAACAATTGAAGATGACACTAACACCCCTCCACCTAATCCTAATATACTAAGTGAAGAGGAAATTCATATATTAAAGACAAACTCAAGAAAACTATGTACAAACCCAATTCTTCTACAAATATTTGAATATCCAAAGTTTGAAGTCAAGAAGACTAATGATGTTATAGCTACACCAGTTGTAGAGGCTACAAGTGTCGAGCAACTTGGTAAGGCAATTATTGTATATATGCCACTAAATTATATACCAATTTTGCAAAAGTTTGTAAGTTTGATAAAGATTTATGGACTCAATCAATAGAAGATGAAATAAAATAGAAAGAACAAGAGGCTACTCAAGCTCTTATTCAATTGATGAGTGCAAAGGTTGCAGAACCAAAAAATGTGACACCTATGCAATAGGTGATATCTACACTAGTACAACAACCAAAGGAGAGATAAGTGAGAAGGGAAGCAATTGCAACTATCACTGCCAAGTGATACACGATCCAGATCTTAGGATGTGACTCATGCAGATGAGGAAGGTGATGAGTTAGTGAACCTTAACAAGGTAATTACATTTACCTACATATGATTTGAATAGTCTCACATTAGAGAAAACGCAAGAATTGTAAATCTTGTTGAGTCATAAGGAAAAACAAGAACAACTTAAAAGGGAGCAGAAGAGAAGACAAGTACTTCATACTATCAAAGATATTTTTATAGATGCATTTGGAATCTCAAATGTAAATAATCAACATACAATTTTGGATTAATTAGTGTATGTATTTGACAGAATTCTGATGGATGATATAGAGATAAATGAGAAGTTATTACAATGGTCTAAAAGAAGGGTGGAGTATAAAGTGTTACAAAAAGTTTCATAGGAACTTGTATAGAAACAAGCTGAGCTTTCTACATGTATTACATAGTTGGAAACAATTTTGAAGACCATCAATTCTTTATTTTTAAAATTGTGTGATATAGATTTCTTTGTAGCAAATACTACATACTCATTAGAGCTATTGCATGTAGACATAAGAGCTAATGTTATTACATTGGGAAAGAATGGAAGTTCAAGCTCATCCTTTTACAGTGAACTGACATTCAATCACAAGATGTTAACTAAGCTCATGGCTAAAGATACATAGATAAGGGATAAGTTGGCATTGATTCAACTTCACATATTGCCACACATTAAAATAATTCAAAAAGCAATCTCTATTGTTAGAAATATTTTGAATAAAGAGACACATTTTTCCAATATTACAGTATTCATTACTCTAGGTATTGAGCTAGAAATTTAATTTCAAATTTTGGAACAAGTACAAGAAATGTGGAACCGAGGCTATGCCAATATTGTGGCAAGTCATCAACTATTCTTTGATAAGTATCAACTAACCCCAACAACCCCAATTTCCATTAGTGACAAAAACAAGGGAATAAGGATAAGAAATGGGAAAGAAATAATGAGATAAGGGAAGATAAGAAATAAAGGAGAAAATTAAGGTAATGAATAGATGTGCAAAACAAAGATTAGATACCGTATTTTACAAGACTACATTATAGTCTTAGGGGGAGTATACATTTTTGAAAAGAAATAATTTCATGAGAAAGTGTCTTTTCCACTAATGTCAAAGGGGGAGATTGTTGATCTCTAAGCCTATGTTGCCGATTAGTGTCTAAACACTTAGGCATTTTCAAGTTATTTACCATGAAAGATTATAAGGTCATCACTACGACTGAGTTAACTAGTAAAGGCTGAGCATACAACACTTATACTAAGCATAAAAGTGATTTCAAAGCATTTAGTAGAGATCAAAAAGAGATGTACTAAGCAATATAGTATGAGCTGAGCAATACAATGAAGAATGAGCATACTGATAAGTTATATAGTGTTGAAATAAGATTGTTGAAGTGAATAAGATTGATGAAACCTATCATGGAACAATCATTATTTTGTCACTGATGTCAAACCTACTACTTGTTGGTGAGACACTTGCTTACTTTGGTCTAAATGCTATCATTTTTTTGATTGATGAAGAGGATTTGAAAGGATAACAAGAGAACCTAGAGAAATGTTGAGTTGTATGGTGTATAAGAGGAGTACCAAGACCAAGAAAGACATTGATGCTATAGTGTAGTTTTTATCCACTTAAGGCTATAATGAAAGGATACTTGAGAAAAGAATAGAAGAAGACTAAGTAATGAAAAGTGTCTACCAGGCCTGATCGAACAAACAGTGCAAGCTGAGAAAAGTTAGTGCAGGCTGAGTAGAAAATAGTTGAAGCTGAGAAGTACAGTTTAGTTTGTGTCAAGTGAAAAAAATCAGTATGAGCCAAGCAAGAGAAATCTAGTTGGTACTGAGAGAAGATAGTTAGTATGTGCTAAGCACTAGTAAAGACCCAATGGATGCCGAGCAACCTAGTGTTGGTCAAGCATCAGAACATAGTGTTTGCCAAGCAAATAGAGTGTTAATGTGGAGTGCCAGGAAAATGTGTTGGATCAAAGATTTAATGAATCTGAGTTGACAAAGTTGATTTATTGAATTGTGTCAAGTGTTTGGAAGATTACTATGATGAGCTAGTGGCAAAGAATTCAAGATAAACCATTTTGAGGTGAATTCAAAGTAGGTTATAGAGAAAGTTTCTAGAAGGGATAAAATGTAAAAGTGGGTAGATTCATTGAATCTTACCTAACCCTAGAATGGATGATTTTGGTTAAGTGGAAAAAGGACCTAATTATCTATATAAGGAGATAGTAGGCCAAAAGAAATAGTTGTCATGTGCAAGAACCTAAGGAAGACAAGGAGTCTAAGGTGTTGCTTCATATGGTGGCCGAATAGAAGAGTCTACAATTGGCATACAAAGAAAGAAGGCTTAAGAGGATGAATTTTTGAAAGTTGAACAAGCTATCAAAGATGAAGAGGATGAATGCCAAGAAAAATGGAGACTGAATGTGAGATATGTAATCTACACGTCATTTGTTATTGTTATTAGATCAAGTTATACTATTACTCTCTAACAATTGTATCAATTTGGATAAATCCTTTGGATTAAGGTTGACCTAATAGTCATTAGTAAATCCTTTAATAGGGTTACATTCTAATGGAATATTCTAAAGTCCTCTAACAAGGCTCACTCCTAATAGGGTGATTGAAATCCTTTAACCAGGTCACATTTAACAATGTGTATTTTAACATTTAATAGGGTTGGCTCCTCATAGAGCTCACTTTAGAAGAGTCAAAATTGGTAGCATGTTACTGGTGGTTTTTCCCAAATTGGGTTTCCATGTAAGATCCTTGTGTCAAAATGTGTGATTGATTTTGTGGTTTTGCATGTTTACATTTATGCAAAGTTATTTTGACATAGGACATCAATATGTATATGTTTAACATATTGAATGGTCAATGGATGCATAAGGATAAGTTACAGTATTGAAAAGTTTTATTTGTACATTTGGACCTTGGATAACTAATTCACCCCCCTCTCAATTATTCCAAAGTATTCCAACATATACAAGCCAATTAACAATACAAAGGCTTATGGATGATCGAGCATCATAGTGTTCAAGTGTCAAGTAGTTCAGTTTTGATATGAGAGTCTGTAATGGCACAAACTCATATGTATACCATTTAGGCAAAATTTTCTATATTTGAAGAGCCAACTAAGATGTTTATTATGCATCATTGTAGAAGTAATGATCCCTAGGTGAGTGATTCAACAAATTAGAAAAAGGGATGTAAATAAAATAAGATGGTGATGTTGGGAGGTCAATGTCTCCATCCCCTCTAGGTTGGTGCCTCTTTCTAGCATAGACCAATGGATTTGTGACATGTGCTTAACCACCTCCTATGGATTCTTATCTCTAGCTATTGTAATGTTCATTGATAACTCAAGATTTTTGGTGTAATGGAAAAAATGATTCCAATATGTGGTATCAGAGCATTGGGTTATAGGTTCAAATCCCCCAGGTCATGCTAGGGGGGTTTGTTGGGAGGTTGGTGCCTCCATCCCATCTAGGTTGGTGCCTCTTTCTAGCATAGACTGACATATTTATGACATGTGCATAATCACCTCCCGTGGATCCTTGTCTCTAGTTGTTGTAACTTTCATTGACAACTTGAGCTTTTGGTATAATGACAATAGTGATTCCAATAGGTGAAGTGTAAACTATCAATCAAGATCTAGAACCTTCATAGATCATGTATTTTAAGATAATTATAACCCTATAATCAAAGAGGAGTATGAGAGAGAGATTGCAAGCGTATGAAGAAGGAAAAGTCTAAGAGTAGATAAGACAAAGAGAAATCAGAGAAGTGAAGGACTGAATAATGTTATCAGATTAGGAGAATCAGATTACTAACACAACAAGGAGACCCAATATTAGATTGTAGAGCATATCGAGGGTTAGGTATTAAATTAATTATTGTTAATTGAGACATGGTAAGTCTCTTAACAGAGTGGTCCTAATAGGCCTACACAAATCTCCTAATAGAGTCCTTACTTAATTATGAGTGTAAAATCCTTTAACAAGTTGAGACCTAATAGTCTCTTAAGCTTTTAATAGGGTAGACCCCTCATAGGGTAGATCATATCTTATGATCAAACATTGTAAGCCTAATAGGTTAACTTTATTGTTGCAACAATGAAGATTTGTGGGTTTCATTCCCACCTCAGTTTTGCCTTCATCTTGAAGTGTTTCTGGGTTACCAAATCATTGTGTTATGTGTTGAAGTATTTATGGTCATGATTTATTTCATTTATTCTACAATATTTTAGTTTTAATGGTAGATTTGTGAGATGAATTAGGTGTAAATTTATATTATTGGTTCTGAAGCTAAAAGTTTAAGACCCTCATTCACCACCCTCTCAATATCTTGTTTCCCATATACTTATTCCAGCAATATTGTCATCTCTTTTATGAACCAATATCAAGGTGTTCTATTTAGACTCTGAAGGATTAGGCTTCATTCTAGAGATAATCCTAAAATTTCTAAAAGTTCTTGTCATGTCTCACTGAACAAGTATTTTGGCATTCTATCCTAGATCCCTGAGGGTTAAGCCTCATTCTAGGGATGATCCTATGAATCATGGTAGTTCTTGTTCTCTTTCTAAGTTCTTTTCATGTCTGAATGAATAGGTATCTAGGCATTCTAACCTAGACTCTTGAGGGTTAAGCCTCATTCTGGGGATGATCCTATGAATTGTGGCAGTTCTTGTCATGTCTCAATGGAAAGGTATCCAAGAATTCTAACCTAGACTCTTGAGGGTTAATCCTCATTCTAGGGATGATCCTATGAATCATGGAAGTTCTTTTTCTCTTTCAAAATTATTTTCATGTCTCAATGGATAGGTATCAAGGCATTCTAACCTAGACTCCTGAGGGCTAAGCCTCATTCTAGGGATGATCCTATGAATCATAACAGTTTTTGTTCTCTTTCAAAATTATTTTTATGTCTCAATGGATAAGTATTTGGGAATTCTAACTTAGACTCCTAAGGATTAAGCCTCATTCAGAGGATGATCCTATGACTCATGATAGATTTTGACATCTTTTATGGATAAGTATATAAGAATTCTAACCTAGACTCCTAAGGGTTAAGCCTCATTCTGGAGATGATCCTATGAATCATGGTAGTTCTTTTTCTCTTTCAAAATTCTTTTCATGTCTCAATGGACAATTATATAGGAATTCTAACCTAGACTCCTGAGGGTTAAGCCTCATTCTAGGGATGATCCTACGAATCATGGTAGATCTTGTTCTCTTTCAAAGTTCTTTTCATGTCTTAATGCACACCTAACTTAGACTCCTGAGGATTAAGCCTCACTCTAAGGATGATCCTATGACTCATGATAGATTTTGACATCTTTTATGGACATATATCTAAGTGTTCTATCCATACTCCTGAGAATCATGCCTCATTCTAGGGATGGTTTTACTCTCAAAGGAAAAGTATTCAGTTTTTGATCTATAAAAACTAAAATTTCATTCAACCAAGTTTAGAATCAATCTTATCTCATCTATGAGTCTTTGTTTCATAAAATTTGGTTTTAGTTCAACATCAAACTATTTTTTGAACCAATGCGTTGCTCACACATCAATTCAAAGAGGGGCAAATGTAATACTCCAAAATTGACACCTTTCCATTTTGAACAAGTTTAGGTGCATTAGTCTCAATACACAAATCTCTTTATCAATAAAGTCCTATTGTACTAGGCATTTTTGATTTGGATCATATTTGCTTGGTCTAAGTATCAAATGCAAAAAATCACTAGTTTGTAGTAATTAGATACTCTTATTTAATTCCTAATAATTGACTGGATTTAGCTAAATAAAAAATCTTAATTGAATTAATTTAATTAACAGTCCTAGTATCTCATGTTGAGTTCAAAAAATGGAAACTTTGAGTTAACTTATAAAGAAAGGGAAATAAATCAGTCAACTAGCTCTCAACTGAATATTATTTCCTAAAATCTCTCAAAAGCTCCATCTTTGATGGGAACTTTCTATTTGAACTCAACTCTAAATCAATCTCAACCTTTCATTCAGATCAATCTTGACCATTGATTTATTTGGATTTATATAAAAAGGAGGTTTCTACCTCTCATTTTTGTATCACCTAATTTAGTAGCACAATAAGGGAAATACTAATACTAACAAAAGTATTTACAATACTAAAGGAGTTAACACTTATGATAGGATGAGGTTATCACCAAGAAAGAAGATAAGCCAAGAATGGTAAGCTCCTTGGGTGTAACCTATGATGACATAGATATGTCCCTGATGGATAGAGGATGTATGCTCAAGCTTCCAATGTATATGTGTTTTTACCAAGTATGTAGATAGGTGAGGGTTTCAACAATGGAGGTGTGGATGGATTTTAGCATGGTGATGGTGTAATATGGCTATGATGTAGTGATCAATGGGGCATTATAAGCTTGCATGGAAAGTGGATGATTATGGATTGTGAGAGAGAAAGGGCTTTATTTATGGGCCAAAGGGTATGGAGATGGAGGGTCAAGATGAAAGGATGAAAGAATGGTGAGGGAGGGATAGGATGCTTTGGAAGGGGAGCACATGGATTGTACTTTTTTGTAGCCAATCTAGGAGTAACACTTTTCATAAGGAGGATGAGTGTGAGGGGATGGAAAAATGGTTGGTCAAAGGGAGTAATGAGGGAGGAAGAGTGTGTAAGAGGTATTAATGGCATGTAAGAGCCATTAATGCTCTTGGATAGGGATGGAAGAGGAAAAGAGAGACTTGTTGACTTTGAATTAGGTTAACAAGTCTTAACCCTTTCTTAAAGTTGTGCACAAATTTAGGAGGGGGATTAGGCTTAGCTTAGGAAGGCGGTTAGGAGGCAAGTGGATTAGCTTTGATGGGATGGGTTAGTTAGGGGGCTAAGTGAGGTTAGTATGGGTGAATGGATTGGATTAGGGGTAAAGGTAGGGTTTAAGGATGGTTTTAAGGGTTAGGATGATTTACTCAATGATTTATTTAATAAATAGGGGATGTGGGATTAAATTAAATAGATTTGGATATTTTTAATTGATAAGTTAATTTTGGGTTATCATTTGATTTTATCAATTAGAGTATAGTTAATTAAATTAATTAATTAACTAGGAGATGACAATTGATTAATTAAATAATAAATATTTAATCAGTAATATCCTAGGAGATGAGTAAATAAGATTACCTAGTGGTGTAATCAGATTTAGGTGCCTACATTTTGCCCCTCTTTGACACAGTGTTGGAACAACCTTATTTCAAAGAAGTTTGAATGTAAATGACATAAAGAAGTAATTTTAAAGCAACATGGTTGCCCTAGTTTTGAGTACAAGAGGAGAGAATAGACTGTGTGATGCCCCCTCAAGAAGGTAGTGGGGAAAGAAAATGAGGCATGAAGAATTCTTGAAAACTTGCAATAAGCCAAGGGAGAAGCAAGACATAGAAGGGGTGAAAGAGGGTGAAAAAATGATAATTAAAGGGCAAAAAGAAATAAGGCAGGAGGAAAAAGAGGTCGCTGGAGGAGTCACAAAGGAAAATGAGGCACCCCAGGGGGTCTAGAAGGGGCTTAAGGGGGGACTAGAAAGGGTTATTTGCTCTCATATGGATGGTGAGCTCTAATGTGGACAATACAATGGCTATGCTTGGATGATCAGACCATCAGGAAGATGTGGTATGATGAGTGCGAGTGTGATGGACACCAAATTGGGTGGTAGGGTCTAAAAACTAGCCTTTATTTGTTATTTTACTATATTTTTAGCATTTTTGCAAGGTAGGAAACATGATTTCGCGAACATGGGTTCAGTGGGATCATGATCCTGCAAAAATAGCTAGCAGGGAAGGGTAAAATAGGAATTGTAAACACCTTTCACGAAATCATGAATTTGGCTAGGAAAGGTTTGCGAGATCACAGGTTCGGTAGTGGGAAAAAAATCCTGTGAGAAAATGTGATTTAGGTGGTGGCAACGCGAGTTAAAAAATATAGGTAGAGTCAAGGCAGGAATGGGATAGGGTTTGACCAGTGGGGTAAGAGTCAAAGCACGATCCCATCATAAATAGAGTCAACGAGACCACCAAGTTTTTATTGTACACAAGAATGAGCCTCTGGGAATGTGGGCTAGGGTTTTGAGGGGTCAAAAGGTCAAAGAGTGATCCTATGATAACCTATGTTGGCAAGATCATGAGGTTTGAGAATTCATGGGAACACGGGTAAAAAGGGAAAAGGAGAAAGTTGGGTAAGAAAATAGGGATTTGGTGGAGGGATGGGATGGTTGAGTTAGAAGTTAAATAACATATATATATATATATATATATATATATATATATATATATATATATTACATGCTTTTAATTTGTGTGTAGTGGTCTTTAGATGCTTTGGTGTCACGAGAGCAACATGTGTCAATACTACATGCCAAAGAGAAGCTCATGCTAGCTAACAAGGTGAGGATTGATGTCATAGGCCTATGGTACATGGTGAGATTACCTCATGTATAGAATTATATGGTGATGGTGACCACCCTATGTAAGTGGTGGCAAAATATGCCAGACATTTCACATGCTCACATGAGAGATGATAGTGATGCTGGAGGATGTGTATAGGAAGCAACTAGTGGGGCCTAGATTAACATACCATATCCATATTGGGAAGTTCCCATTAGATGAGCGCTTGGACTGGGTAGCCATGGAGAGGCAGATTTAATTTTATGTATGTAGGTTAGTATTGGGGTACATTGCCCTAGATACAGGTAGTACAGGAGTTACCTTAGTGCTGATATTGACCATTATGTGGATTGTGGATGCTGGAATCCCTGTGGCCTAGGGGTCATTGATGTTGACAAAATTGTACTGGGATCTTCAGTAGATAGTCTATCAAGGGGCAAGATGGTAAGGGAGGAGCGTGGGGTTCCTAACATTATAATAGGTGTGGGCGTGGGAGCACATCATGACATTTAGGTTGATTGGGTGGAGGGATAGTTAGGTAGAGAAGCCAATTTCATATAGTTGGGGGAGCCACTAACATACCATCATATAGAGGAAGTGGACTACTAGAAAGTGTAGATAGATGAGATTTGGGTGGTGACATGGAGACCATACATGGGTCTTAGGCAATGGGTAGAGGAGAGACAACACTTGCCATATACCATATCACCGTGCTTTAGTTTTGGACAATGGGAGTACATCATAGAGTAGTACCAACCAGATAGGGCCTTTTGATAGTTTGGATGGGTATAGGTGGCTCTAAGGGGGCCAAATTGGTATCAATGGATTACATGCAATCTAGTGATGATGTTTGGGCCAACACTCTAGAGAGATGGGATTTTATAGGCATGGCGAGACTTAGCACCATAGGAGTGGGATTGGTTTGGGGGAGTAGTAGATGTAGACTCCACATAGGAGTACTGATATTGGTTTCAATGACCAAGGCCAATAGGCCAAGCTCAGGTGACTAGAGTAGTACTAATGGTGGGAGAGATAGCTTGAGAAACTAGATAGGGGATATATGTAGTTGGGGGACTATGCAAATGAGTAGAGGCAGTGGCAAGAGAAGAGGGTTAAGTAAGGTAGAGGTAGAGGGGTATGAGGGAGGTGAGATAGGAGGAGAGGAGGGCACAACCTAAGAGGGGAGAGGAGAGGCTAGAAATGGAGAAGAGACCATAGGGGGAGGGTGAGCAGAGGCCACAAGGTCTAATAGGTGGAGGAGGAGTGGGTGGAAAAGGTGGTGGTGGAGGTGGCTCATTGTCAAGAGAAGGGGATGATGGACTGGCGAGCTGATATGTGTCCCTGTAGTAGACACACAAGGTGACTATCTAGTTGTTGTGAGACACTCATTATGAGAGAGATTAGCTTAGGATAGAGTGAGATTAGTTGTGACATGAGTCCGATGTGGTGCACAGATAGGCAGATAGAGCAGGGATAGAGGCGAGGACACTATGGGTGGAGGGTAGGCAGTTAGAGGGGAGGTTAGAGGTGGTGAAACCAGAAGGTAGATGTTACATGCATGGATGGACATTGTCTAGTAGAAGAGGAATATATTGGTGGTGGAGGTGGTGATCTTAAGAGAATAGGTGGTAGTAGGTGGAGGTTTGGATGAGTTGAGGAGGTTGCAGGAGGAGATGGAGGAGTTGAGGGAGAGAGCATGGTTTTATCGAGGGAGATATCATGTAGTAGTTCCAATGGATTAGATAGAGCACTATAGATAGCCAACATGGTTAGGGAAAACTAGGACCCATACAAGCATGCAAGGAGGGGGAGAGAGTAGATGGATCACTGGGGGCTCTCAGAGGATGGGTGGGTCTCAGTGTACAGGGTAGAGCCACAAGACAGGGCAGAGCTAGAGGCAAGATAGGGGGTTTAGTGGGAGGAGGGATGAGGTAGACGGCTCGAGCATGGGAGGAGGACAGATGAGGCTACCACCTTCACCAATAGTAGTGCCAGGAGTAGAGAGGGACACCTATGATTCCCATGATGAGGAGGCAACATATGAGGGAGATCATTGATATGTTGTCTTTGACATATTATTTTTGTATGTACCATTGGATGTATTTTTGTGGGCATAGAGCCAATGTATTGATATGGTTATTTGTATGATATGGATATTGGATATCTGAAGTATGATAGACTTTGGTATTTTTGTTTGTAGGGATGGGTGGTTTATTCTTTATTCTTTGTGGATGAGATATATATAGATCAGATCATTTTTTGGGGTGGGATATGGATGTATGGACTTATGATGTCATGATTTTGTTTACAACATGGATGTTTATATATGATTAGATGTATATGAGAGACTGATGTGTTTTATGTAGGATGTGATGCTGATGAGAGACATGATGTTGCTGACAGTTTGTGATGTAGTATATGATGTTTATGATGAGTTGTTTGGATAGTGCTGATATGTTTGTGATGCAAGATGTGATGTGCTTTATGATGAGCTTTTTTTGATATTGCTGATATGTTTGTGATGCACGATGTGATGTACTTTATGATGAGATTTTGAAAAAAAATCATTTATGATGATATTTATGATAACTAAGAAAATAATGAATAATTGATTAATTAAAAAACAAACCTAAGAGATGGTGATGGATGTAATGTGTTTTGATTTTTGAAAAAGATATATGGAAATGAATGTTTATAAAATAGTAGTAATAATAAAAACATGACCCAAGAGATGAAATATGAATGTATGATAAAAAATGGGATAAAAGTATATGCAAACTTATGATGATGATTATGCTAAAAAGAAACTTTAAACTATGATAAAAGATGATAAAAAGAACATAAACTATGATAATGACATGATAAAATGAACACAAACTATGATAAAGTGGACATGAGATGTATGATGATGGAAAAAATGAATGCCAATGATGATGAGAAGATGTGATAAATGAACTCAAAAGCTATGATGATAACATATGATGAATGAACTAAAGATGAGGATGATGAAATATGATAAGTGCACACAACATATGATGAATGAATGTAATCTATGATGCTAAAACATGATAAGATCCAAACTATGATAATGGATGAACACAATCTATGATGAGACAACATGGTAAATAAATTTAACACTATGATGGTGGATATGATGAATAAAAATAATCTATGATGGTAAAATATGATAAAGAAATTTTAAACTATGATGCTTTAACATGAGGAACAAACTCAATCGATTATGATGAACTATGATAAAGGACGAACTTTAAAAATGAGAAACTATTAAGAGTATGATGGAAAATTATTCGAAAAGAACTTTAGCTATGATGATAGGATATAGGATAGATGAACTTAATCCTAGGATGGTGAATGATGATAAAGAATGCAATTGATGATGGTAAAATGTTATCCTAGGGATTATGACTTGTAAGAGGATTAAAATAAAGATGAACTCTATGTTTGAGGCTAAGGAAATTAAATTGAGAGATTTTGACGGTGGAAGGATTCAAAGGGTGAAAAAAATGGGTGATGTAAAGAAAGAATGCAACTGAGACAAGCGATGAAGAGAAATAGGAGAGGGGATTTAGGGGAATGTAGGGAAGATGAGTGATTACAATATTAAAGGTAAGTAGGGTGATATGAAATCATATGTGGGGTGTGGGAGGATGGTATAGTATATCAATGATCAGTCATGACCTTGGTTAGGAGGGAGGGACAATATGCACAAATTTAAACACAAGGTGTGTAGAAGACTTAAGGGGATGGAATTGGGTAAGATATTGGGGTAACAGGGAAAGGGGATAACATGGGAGAATAGATCTTTTGAGGGAGCAGGGGTAGAGAGGAGAGGTGTCATGTAAAAGGAGCTTAGTACAAATGTGTGTGAGGGTGGTATGAAAAAGCAATTTTTCATATGGGACAAAATGACAAGAGTGAGGGGATACATTGGAAGCTCAAGGGTGGGGTACTTCATAAAGAAGTACCACCATGTAGTGTAAGCACTTTATTTGATATAGGAATATTAGGGATATACCAAGGTTACTAGGAATGTCAAGGCCTTTTCCTCAATATTAGATAGGACTAACTCAAACAAGCATGTAAGGATTGCCCCAGCATTACACATGAGTCCCAAAAAAATTAGCATGGAAACAATGTTGGGTGATCCACAAGAAAATGATATTGCCCAATTGCATCATGTGATCATTAATGAAAACATGTTTGGAATATGCAAGGGTGATATCTGACTGACTCACAAGTAGAAATGGACCATGGTCAAAACCAAGCTTTCAAGTTGCCCTAGTCAAAGCACACCATGATATAGAAGACCATGGTGACCATGAGGAGGGAACAACTAAATCACCTGGAAATGACCTAATCAAATAATCAAAGTAAAATACACAAAAATCCAATATCAAAAGAAAGAATAAATCCATGAGAAAGTAACCTTTTATCAAAGAGATTAGATTAACTAGATACTGATAGGCTAATGTTAGGTACTAGGAAGGATGCATCCTATAGGAACCTAGTGACAATATGTTTAGGATAAGGATAAAATTGGCACCTAAAACTTCATATAGGCAACTAACTAGTGACACAAGGTTTTATACTAGGACTTAAAAATGTACAAGCATGACTGTAGAATGGGTGGATGACTGAAGAACTTAGTATAGAATACAATAGTGGGTGTGCATATGATGGGGAAAAGCTCAAGATGAGGAGATAGCATTGACTCAATATGGTTATTGTTACATGGGTATGATACACAAAGTAGTGTCATTGCTACAAGGGTATGGTACATAAAATACTACTGTTGTTACAAGGATATGACACATAGAATACTACTGTTGTTACAAGGATATGATACATAGAATACTGTTGTTATTATAAGGATATGATACAAAGAATACTACTGTTGTTACCAGGATATGATATATAGATATGTTACAAAGGATAAAATACACTTGATATGATACATGTGGTAGGATACAAGAGTGGGATAGATATGCTAACCACGGTAGAATACACAATCTAGGTAGGCTTTCCAAGCTAATGGATGTTGAAAAAGAAATGTCATGATTTGGTGAAGTGTGAGGATGAAGCTCTTGGAACATCTTGGAGAATGGGAATAGGGGTGATGAGTTGTGAAGGGGTGATGGGGGGAGATGTAGGTCATTGACAGATAATGAATAGGTTAAGTACACCTAGCACCTAATTGCTAGGTTTTTACCAAGGTACCTATCCAAGGTGCTTGAATTGCCAAGTTTTCACCATTGGAAGCTTATTTTTCTTTACTATATATATATATATTTTCCTTGTCTCTTCCATTTTCCCTTTAAGGGAGTAGTATACATTGAGGATTTTTAGGCATATAATTTCTTGACATGAATGATGTTGGTTGGATCATTCAGGACTTCACCTTCAAGTGTGGATAGCTGATATGCCCCTAAACCAAAAGAGGCTATGACCATGTGCGGACCAAGCCATGTGGGCTCAAACTTTTTTTTCTTTTCTCAGTTAGCTTGGACCTTCATGTTTTCCTTGAGGACCATGTCTCCTTCTTGAAATTAGTGCAGATGGACCTTCCTATTGAAATTATGCTTGAGACAATTTTGGTAGACCATGAGGTGGTCATAGGCCTATTTCCTTTTTACATCAAGTAAATCTAGCTAGGTAAGTCTAGCCACTATGTAATTCTCATTTAATATCTAACATCGTAAAGAAATGCATATAGGGAATACTACTTTAGCACCATAAACCAGGGAGTATGGGGTTGTGCCTGTGCATGTACAAAATGAGGTGTGGTAGGCCCATAGGGTGGGGTTGATTTGCAAATGCCAATCATGACCAGAGTCATTGACAACTTTCTTTATGATTTTGAATAAGGTTTCATTAGTTGCATCCTCTTGAATGTTATCTTGTGGGGAGTATGGGCTAGAAAAGTGGTGATGGATATGAAGGGAAGTGCACAATTTTTCCATATTGAAAATTTTAAAATGACCTTCGGGGTTAGTAAAAATGGTAGCTGGGATTCCAAAGCAACATATGATATGATAGAGGATAAATTTAAACACTTGAACTCCTATGGTAGTGACAAGGGGGAATTCTACCCATTTAGTGAAATAATTAGTGGTGGTGATTATCCACTTGTGTCCTTCTGAAGAGAGAGGTGCTATAACACCAATAAGGTCAAACCCCCAACATGCAAATGGCCATGGTGGCACAATAGGTTGAAGATCTTGAGTTGGGATTCAAATTAGATTAGCATGTTGTTGACAAGGTAGACAACTTTTTACAAAGTCGCATGCGTCATGCTCTAGAGTAGGCCAATAATATCCAGGTCAAAGGATTTGCTTAGTTAGGAATATTTTGCTTGTTTGAGCACCACAAAGTCTGGCGCATACCTCTTTGAGAGCCATTGTGGTCTCATTTTGGTCTGAACACATAGAGAGAGTATCATGATAGCCATAATGATATAGGGTTTGAGCTATGATAGTATAACAAGATGCTCTATGAATAAGGTTCTAATGTTGGGTTCATGTGAGATGGGGAGATATGATACCATTTAGTAGGAAAGTGTGAATTGCATGGTACCATGGGGATTGGGGACCAACCACGACACATAACCATGTTGATTCATCATTCTTGTATGTGGGCTTGTGTAGCTACTCAACTAAGAATTCATACTGTGTAGCCTCCTATGGGATCTCCAAAAGTGAACCAATATTGGACATGGCATCTGCAGTCTTGTTTTGCAACCAAGGTATCTATATGAACTAAATTTGAGTAAAATGATCTTTCAACTAGTCTACCAACTCTTTGTAAGGCTACAACTTTTCATCCTTGGTTTGATATTCATCCATGACCTACTTGATAATAAGCTATGAATCTCTGAAGATCTGTAGCTCTATTATGTTCCACTCAACTACTATTTTGAGTCCTGCAATAAGTGCCTATACTCTGAGATGTTTTTGGTGCACTAGAACTGTAGTCTAAAAGATTTAGGAATTCAATCTCCTTGAGGTGTGGCCAAGTATGCTGGTTTTAGATCCATGGGATATGAAAGATCCATCAAAGTATAATTTCTAGGAGGATTATTCTTCTACTTAGTAGAGGTGTTCATCTAGAAATACCCTAGTGAGGGGGTGATCTGCAACCAAAGGTGCATCTTCCAAGTGATCTACTATAGCTTGGCCTTTGATAGCCTGTTGACATATTGGATATCAAATTTGTTGAGAAGCATGACCCATTTGGCTAGACGCCCTATGAGCACTATGCATGACAACATATACTTTAATGGATTAATTTTGGATATTAGTTGCACAGTGTGGCTTAACATATAATGATGCAACTTTTGAGTGGAAAATACCATGGCTAAAAAATCCTTTTCCATAGGTGTGTAATTAAGCTCATATCCGACTAGAGTACAACTAATGTAGTAAATAGACCTTTTGTTGCCTATATCATCAAGCTGTGCTAGAAAAGCACCTAGTGCTATTAGGGTAGCTATGATGTATAATATGAGTGGGCATCCTATAACTGGAGGAACCAATATAGGTGGTTTAGACAAGTATTTCTTGATTAGTTCAAATTTGTGTTGGCAAATGGGGTCCCACTTGAAATTCTGATCCTTTTTGAGTAAATGTGTAAACAGTTGGCACTTATCTATGAACTGGGAGATGAATCGTCTGACTGATTGTAGTTTCCCTTGAAGAGAGTGAAGCTACCTAGGTGTCTTAGGAGAAGCCATATCCATGATGGCCTTGGCCTTTTTAGGATCAATCTCAATACAATGCCATGATACAATGAATCTTAGGAGCTTTCCCAAGGTAACACTAAAGATACAGTTCTTAGGGTTGAGCATGAGATGATATTTAGCCAATCGATCAAACACTTCCTCGAGATGAGATAAGTGATCAAGGGAATTAAGAGATTTGACTAGAATATCATTCACATAATCCTCCAAAGTCTTATGGATTAGGTCATGTAAGATGACTATCATAGGACACTAATATGTCGCCTCGATGTTCTTTAATTTGAATGACATCACGTTATAACAAAATGTCCCCCAAGGGGTGGTAAATTCTATCTTATGTTGGTCTACCCCTACTATCTAAATTGGATTGTATCTAGAGAAACCATCCATGAGTGATAAGAGTTCATGGCCTGTAGTGAGATCAATAATCATATCTATGTTTGGTAACATGAAATCATCTTTCAAGAAAGCCTTGTTGAGATCTCTAAAGTTTGTGAAATTTCTAATATGAACAGAAGGCTTTGTGACAGGTACCATGTTGGAGATCCATTCTAAATAGTCAATCGAGTGAATGATCTTTGCCTCTAATAGTTTTTCTAACTCTACTTTGACTAGTAAAGCAATCTTGGGATGCATCTTATGGAGTTTTTGCTTGATAGGTTTAGCCTTTGGATCTATGACCAAATGATATACTACTAACTTGGGGTCCAACCAAACATGTCTTGATAGGACCATACAAAGTGGCCAAAATTTTCACAAAGGACTTTGATGAGAAGCTTTGCCTGCTTGGGTGGTAGAGATGCCATAATATATGTGATCTGTGGTACCTCAATTAGACTGATATTAACCGGTCTAGTTTCCTCTATTAAGACTAATAATATGGTAGGCCTATGATCCTATGGGGGGAGGATGAAATCTCCATCCTCGAGTGACTCCAAGATGTTTTCACCGTCTGATGCATCCTTTATTTTCTTTTCATTTTTAAAGTCATCTAATGGTGCTCTAGGGGAGTTTTCACCAAAGGATGGCTTTGCTTTGCCTTTTTGCTTTTTTGTTTCATTTTTTAGTTCAAATTTGTTACTAGAGATATCTTTCTCCTTGAAGTAACCTACCGGATCTAGCTTGTAGAAAAATGCTAAGGGTGGTGGTGACCATTTATGTGGTGTTTTTGCCCCCATGAATCTAAGGAGTGTGTGCTATGTAGAGAATTTCTCAACATGGAAAACACTTGGTTGGTCCCAATCAATGAGTTTGGGGTGACTGAGTGGTAATTCTATGAGGTTTAGTGACAATTGGAAAAGCATAGAAGCTCGTAGGATAATTTCATCAAGGAAGATATCATCATAGGCTTTCTTTTCTACATTCTTAGGAATATCTTCAACCTCAACAAGACTATTTTTGATGTTTGTGAAGGCATGACCTTCTTTCATGGTGCCCCCAATTATGGGGAGTCCATAGCCTAAGCCCTTATTTTTATTTTCTTTGCATGCTTCCATAGGTTTCTTAATGCTTGACTCTAGATAGCATAGACCACCTCCTTGATAATCCCATTACTTAGTAGTAAGTGAATGTGAGCATGGGTATTTGTGTTTGAGGTGATCAATAAGTTCTTCACTCTTTGGATGTGGCTCTTTGTATAGCCATGTACTAATGTCAAGAGTGGTTTCCTCTCCATCAAGGATCCCCTTGATAATAAATATGGTTGGGCCTAGTTGTCTAAGTTGAAGGGTTATATCTGGTTTTGATTTTTGATATGTTGGGTGCCCTTGAGTATTTGGATCAAGTGGTAAAGCACTGAAAACAAAAGAATCTATGAGGTTGTACTCTCTGCAACCTTGGTAGTTGATCTTAACCATGGAAAGGATAGAAGCTAAAATGGTATCCAGATCATTGTAGGTGTAAGAGGAACTAGCCATGGTGTGGCCAATTTTGATTCCAGGACAATGGTTGGTGTATGAAGCTTCAACCGAATTGCAATAAGAAAAGGGTTAAGGATCTACATGGATGGTTATCTCAATGCCATTATGCAAAAAATTGATGCACTGATGATATGTGGATGGAATGGCTTTCATGGCATGAATCCATGGTTAACCAAGGAGGATGTTGTATGGAAGGTTAAGATCAACTATGTGGTAAATTATTTCTTGAGTGGTTGGGTCAACTAGGAGAGGTAGCAAGATGGTTTCTTTAGTGGTGTGATCAAGGTTTTTATATGCTTTGATGGTAATGACTTCATTAAGGATATCTGCCTTAGTGTATCTTTCTTTTTTGATGAACTTTAAAGTACACAGATTTATAGCTGATCCATTATCTATCATGACCCATTTGATCACAAAGTTAGAAACCATGACAGTAATGCAAAGTGGAAGTATATGATCATGTTCAACTATTGGGATGTTAGAGGCTTTGAAGGATAGAGCACATGATATAGAAAGGTGGTTGACCAAGTTGTGGAACTCAATGACATTTATTTTAGTGGGGATGCACAACTCATGGAGAGTGTTGTCGAGGATATCTTGATAAAGTTGGTTTGTTCACAAGAGATATAGAATGGAAATTTGAGTTGGCATATTTCCAAGGTGTTCCAAGATATTATACCATGGTCCTATTAGGGGTGGTCCTGGTGAAGGTGGTTTTGATGGAGGTGGTATCGATGGTGTAAATATAGATGGGCGAGCTATATTGAGTCGATCTTGTTGAGTAGTAACCACACATTGGGTGTCTAGGCCTTTGATGTTTATAACATTGATAGAAGGCTCTACTTGTGATATATATTTGATGAGGTTCCCATAGTCTAAGTATGTTGAGGTATAGTTTTGAGACTTATCTCGGTTATCTCCTTGTTTGTTTTGAGCATTGTTGGGTTTGTTGACAGGAGTGTTTGTAGTTGCTTTTCCTATGTTTATGTTATGGGGAGGAAAAGCATATTGGTTTATCAATAATCCTACATTTGGTGAGGCTGATGCACCCACTATGATTTCTTTTTGATCAATAAGGTCTTGGGCATAGTCCTTGAGTTGCATGCACTTGAGGGTGGTATGCCCTTTGATACGATGGAATTTTCAAAACTCATTATACTTGTACCAAGATGCCCTAGACTAATTAGGTTCCAAAGGTTGTGTTTGTGGGTGTCAAATAAGATTAGCCTTGGCTAATTTCTCAAAAATTACATCAAGGGGTTTCCCTAATGGGGTGTACATGAGGTTGTCTTTGAAGACACAACTTAGGTCTAGCTAAAAGTGTGATAGCATTCATCTAATTTTTTTAGCTAGATATTTGGACATTGTGTTGATTATTTTGCATAGGTGGTTGCTGATAGATTAGTGTTTGTTGCTGGTAAGGTTGTTGTTGAAAAAATGTGGTGGGGATGTTGATTGCAACCTCAATGATATGAACATGTCGAGTGTTGGTGACCCCATCAATAACTATGCTTTTATTCTTATTCCAATATCATGATTTGTCATTGCTTGGACCTCAGTCTTGGGTGTTTTCCTTGTAAATTTTGATGACACCATCCTTGATGAGCCCTTGCTCAAGTCCCATCCCTTTTTCCTTAATGTTGCTATTTGATTGTAAACAATTCATAACCATGTGATGGGCAATACTAGGATGTGTGTTGTTAATGAACATCTTGACAAGTTGGCATTCGAGGATGGTACATGAGATCCAAGTTGTGAGAGTTTGCCAACATTGTAAGTATTCTATAAGGCTTTCTCCTTCCTTTTCCTTGGTATGAACTAGTTCTACTACAAATAACTCAGTCTCAACTAGATGAACATATTGAGCCACAAAGGCTTCAAAAAGATCAGAAAAGGTCTTAATGGTACCCTAGGGTATATGAAAAACCATTCAAGGGAAGGGCCTCCTAATCTTTTTGGAAAAAGTCACATGAGGAACACATAATTATAAGCTACTTCTTAGCAATGCATATATAATTCCTTGATGTGGGTGATTGAGTCACTTTTTCCTCTAAATTTATCAAACTTGGGGATTTCAAAATGTTCAGGAAAAGGTGTCATCATGATGGTTTTGTCAAATGGGTATGGACAATCATTTTTGAATTTGAAATTTTTTGAGTCTATCCCATCCTTTAAGGCTTTGAGAGCATTTTTCATCTCTTCCCATTAGAATTTTACAAGTAGGGTAATGGGTGCCCTCGGTCTAGGTGCCCTTAATGTAAGATATGCAACAGATGTTGAAGGTTGGTATGGAAAACCTTGACTATCATATGTTGGTGACTGAAAAGTAGGTTGTACTTCTATTGGGATGGATGTTATGGGTTGTTGGAATGTAGTTTGTGCATACTACTACATTTGTTGGATAGACTGTTGATGGGGAATGTAAGTATGAGGTTTTTGCGCTACTAGATAAATTTGTGAGGATGCCTGGGAATACTACTGGTGTGATGATTACGGCTAAAAAGATGGTAGCATAGGCAGTACCTGGGCCATGCTTTGAGAATGTATACCTTGCCCAATATATGTTGGTTGTGCTCTTGCTTGAGAAAGCCACTAAGTATTAATAGGTGCTAGGTAATTGATGTGAGGAAGAGTGTTCATGGCTAGGTATTGTGATGGAGGGGTGATTTGGCTATTGCCTAAGGGTGGCATAGAAAAATAGTTGGTAATGGGTGGTAATGAATAGATTTGAGGAGGGAGGGATGAATTTGATTGAGGTATGGACAAGGATGTAGTGCTGAAGGGGATACTAGTGGTAGGCCCTCGTGTTGTACTAAAACTCCAAGGTCCTAAAGGAAATGAGGTCAAAGTACTTTGGCTAGTGAAAAATGGATTGATAGTGATGTTGGGTGGGATAAAAGATGAAGTATTCAACCCTAATGCAGGCATTCTTGTAGTGTACTGAGATGTAGGTTGGATGTTTATGGTACTAGTAAATGGATTGGATGTGTTTTGAGATGGAAGGGAAAATGTAGTGTTACTAAGTGGAAAAGGAGTACATTGTGAAGTAGGGATAGGGATGGTGGAAGCAGATGCAGATGATACACACTTGTGGTTGGTTGGGATGTGGTATGAACTAAGGGTTAAGTAAGGATGGGTTGAGTGTTTTGTGGAATGGGAGCAATGACTTGGGCTGAGGGGATATTCGGGTCTATTGGTTCTACTTGTAGACACCTAAAAAACCTTTAGAAAATAAAGTATTTTTATTTTCTAAAAAAGTCCCGATGACATCATCATTTATTAATTAATTATTTATTTAATTAATTAATTAATTTTTATGGCATTAAATCCCTTTATCTTAATTAAAAGTATTTAATTAAGGAATCCCTCCCAAAAATGTTTAAATCTTATTTAAACATTATTTCCTTATTTATTAATTATTTAATTAATAAATTGACCAAAAATCCTAAAATAAATAAAAAAATTATTTTTTGCCCAAAACTTGGCCAATTTCCTTATGACCAATAACCTCTTCCAAAATCTTCTAATCCTTCTTTAATTTTGATTAAAGGCTAATCCCATCATTTCCTACCCCTAATCCCAACTCAAAATATTTAATTAAGATTAAATATTAATCCTCATGTTTATTAAAAAAGTTTTAATAAATATCTCCTCAACCCAAACCCTTGAAATAAATAAAACTTTATTTATTTCTTAAAAATCTAATTTATCCTCATCCTAAGAAGTTCTAGACTCTTCTAGAAAGTCTTCATCCTCATCCTAGGAAATTCTAGACTATTCTAGAAAGTCTTTATCCTCATCCAAAGTCTAGACTCTTCTAAGAGATGTCTTTAAACCTAATCCTAATCCCCTCCTAACCTTGTCACATTCTCTAAACATGAGTTAAAACTTCCTAACCCAAGCCAAAGTTAACAAATATCTCCTCCTTCACCCACCCTCATTAAATGCCATCCACTTGCCTATCCCTAAGCTAATCCTAAACCATCCTAATCCATCCTCTAATCATTTTCACAAGCCTAAACAAGCTTAAAACCTTCCTAATCAAGTCCAAGTCGAAATTGCTCTCATCACCCTCAAAATATCTCAACCATAAAACTTTATGAAGTCCACTAGGCCATAAATGACTCTTCCAAGCCCTTTTATTGCTCTTACAAGTCATTATGAGGGTCTTTATGAAGATTTTATCCCTTGAGACTCCTTTGTTGACTCATCCTTCCCCTTTCCTCCATCCTCTCACCATGTGACATGTGTCACTCTTTGATTGGTTGTAAGGAAGCACAATCCATGTGCTCTCCTCTCATGCAATCTGAGCCCTCCATAAGCTTTTTCCCATCCTTGCATCTTAGCCCTCAATCCCTCAAGCCTCTTGCCTATAAATTGGATCCTTCCCCTTTGCAAAATAACACAATCCATGAAGTAAAGTTATAATGCCATTTTGAGAGCCAAATCCATACTAAAGCCATCTATCCACACCAAAAATCCACAATCATCCATTGAAGCCTTTGGAAGCATATTGAGCATACATCCTATCCATTTAGATAAAGCTACTCAACAAGAGAGCTTCTTATTGAGAGAGTTCATTAATGGCTCATATTCTCAATTGAGAGCTCATCTTAGTCTATCTTTAAGTTTATGAATTTTGTTTAGTTTGTAGAAGCTTTATTTAAATTTAGTTTCTATTAGCAAACTAACATTTTCTCATATACATTTAGACACGCCCGGTGGGACCCCGCATGGGTCATCTTCATTAGCTTTTTTAGTCAAGTTTTGTATGTCATTTGCTGATTTTGGCTAATTTTTCTTGTTTTTGTGATTGGTAGGATTGTATAAATTGGTTTTGTAGGTCCACATGAGCATGAAGAAGACAAAGAAACTCATAGTATATCTCATAGCATTTGCAGATTTTTCAAGCTTATAGGTGGACAAAGCACTTGGAATTCTTCTTCCTCTTCTTGTCTATATTCTTCTTATTCCATCTACTTCTTCTTCTTCTTCTTGTGGGAGATCTTGGCCATTTTTTTTAAGGAAGCAAAATCATACACACTTCTTTTTAGTGCTTAAAATGAACCCCCAAATCATACTTAAATCCATTAAAAAATTAAAAATTTGCAAAAAAGAAAAAATCTTTTAACAAGTGAAACTAAACCAATCCAATCATTTGCATCCTTGCAACATCAAGGTTTTAGATGCATTCATGCAAATTTAGGAACACTTCATTTTTGGGAATTTAAAAAGAACTTCAAGTTTCCATTTCAAAAGGTTCAAAATCAACACTAAGTGCACACTAAAATCTAAATCAAACTCAAAGCATCAATCAAGGATAAAATGAACCTCATTTGCAAATATTTTAAAGTTCTTTTAAAAATCTCATGAAAACTAAGAGTCCTAAATGGTTTCCAAAATTGTCCTAAAAAGCTTTGTTATTTGTTCCAAACAAATGTCTTGTTGCAAAATCTTGAATGTTTCTTAGGTTTTTCATGCATCAAAACAATCTAGGAATATCATTTTTGGACTTAAAACATGCAAACTAGAACACAAAGTCTTGAATAAAAAGCAAAGTCCAAAGATTCATTTTCACTTTTGAGTCCAAAAACAATCTTGAATGATCTAAGGTTAAAACAAAGCACTTCAAAGTTCTTAAAACAACACACAAAATCTCAATCTTGAATGCTCAAAGGAAAAAACTTGAATGTTTAATCACTTGTCTTTGAATGCATGTTGCTAAAATCACTCTTGAGTGCCATGGATTAAAATCAAGTTTGTTTTTTTTATGAATGCATGATTAAAACAACAAATCCAATCTTGAATGCAAAAGGTCAATTAATCATTACAATATCTCACACTTCATCTTTTGGGGCATAAAAAGCATCTACATTCTAGGAACTTCCTAAATTATAAAAATCAAATAAAGACGCTTTAAGTGAGTTTGTAGTTGGACTCACCCTCTTTAATCACCCATCAATTTAACCATTGGTTGCAATCTCAGTGCCATCTATGGGGATGGGTCCACCTAAGAGGGTGTTAAGTGCTCCACAAAGATCAAACTTCACTTACTTGTGTTTTTATTAGTTTTTCTAACTTAGAAAATTCCTTGAATGCAAATTAGGCTCGCTAACACTTCATTTGGACATTAAAATTGAACAAACTCTTGATGTGGAGGGCCTCCGGGTGCGCGCTTGACAAATCGAGTCTCACACATCTCTGCTTTGGGCTTAAAACAAACTCACACTCAATCTTGAATGCCTAACAATCAATGAACATTGCATGGTCTTGATGCATTTTCAATGGCACTCGCATTTCTTATGTTGACGATCTCTCGACTTCCATTATGCTGACGACGCTATCAAGTTGGAATGAACATTATATGCCATAATCAAAAGTGTCTTCAATCATAGCTTACAAAATCTAAATCATCAATTGGAAAAGAACTCTGCTTTTTAGCCCAAGGTCATCTGAATCTTCTCTCCCCTTGTCGCCTTTGCAGGCCATCTTGGGTGCATAAGACTAGGATCCAAAACCTTGTTTTTAGTTTTAGGAGGCCTGCTTGGGGATTTCATCACCCCTTGGGATGACCTCAACTCCAGCGTTCTGGCGGAGTATAAAAATCGGGAGGTGAATCCAAAGACACCTCTCTTGGGATCAAAATTTTGTCACTCAGGCTAAGCCTCAAGGAACTTTATACCCTTGAGAAGTGAAAGAGGAGAAGTGGGTTACCGCTCCTCTCGGCTGTGTGACATCTTTTTGGTTTCATCTACGGATTTGGGCCTCACGTACCTTGCGTATATCGAGGACTCCCTAGCTAAACCAAATTTCATCCTTGTAGAAAGCTTCCTAGGATGTTGGTGTGTTTGACGTGCTTGCTGAAAACTTTTGTCTACTTGTTTTTTCATAGCTTTTGAATGAATGTTTGCCAATTTTGGTCAAAATCCCAGAAAAGTAGAAATCTCCCAGCTCAAGGCATACTTAGCGTAGTCACTGCCTTATCAAAAAATTATCCAAGCTCCCTTGCTGCAACCGAATCTATCTAGTTCTTTGCCTTAGAACAATCCCAAATCCAAAGTCCATCCAAATCATCCCCCTAGCCAGCTAGCAACCCAATCCAAAATCACCCAAGCCTTTAAAGAGTTGTTGTCACTTTGATAAAATTTTCTATCCAATCAATCTATCCTACCAATCAACCAATCTCACCAAGGTTATCCCTCTGATAGAGCATTGTCTAGGGTAATCTAGCTTTGTCACTTGCATCCCTCATCACCTTGAGCTAAAGGTTGGGATCTACAAGTGGTCAATCTCGTGTCATGCCCATAGGATCATTAGCCTATCCTCAAGTTGACACAGCCACCACCAAATCTAGCGCATAGGAAAGCAAACCTCTGACTTTTTGATAGCATGCCCTTGAAGTCTTCCATCCATAGGAAAGCCAAAAATCTCCAACCAATCCTCCTTAGGTCTGTCATATAGCTTTGACTCTCCCTAGGAAATCCTTCATCAGCCAATCCAAAATCTGTGCTTAATCCAAATCCAACCATGAGCTTCCGTGTTCATCCATATGCAAGACCCCATCCCCATCAAACTCATCATCAAAGCATGAAGTACCAATCCTATCATGATGTGTTTGGTCGCATTGTCCTTGCTCCCGCCACCTCCTATTCCAATGATGATGAAAATCTTGTTGACTATGATGGGTATATTGAAAGCCTTAGAAACATTCCCCCAAGCATCCCCCAAAATCCAAGAGTTATTCCAAACTATCTAGTCATGCCATCTGATACTCTAGCTTCCCCTCCATCACCCCATCAACCAAGCTTCCAATCTTCCACCCCCATCACACTAGCTATTCTTGTCAATCCACCTCCACCTTCGACACATGAGTCTCCAAGGAATCTCCTAGAGGAAATACAAGAAAAGTTGCCTCCAACAGTCGATAAGCCATGTCATCTAATCCAACCATGTGAAGTAGTCAGTGATGAAGCTTCCCCATCTATAATATCACCTCCATCTCCCATAGCTATCATCCCCATACCATCCATCAAATTACTTAAAATCCTTCCACTTCCCGCAAGCATCAAAATCCCACCACCTATCAAATCCCTCCAAATCCTATCCACATCACCACCAAGCATTTCCCAAATCTCTCGTAATGACTCTTATGCATCCATCTTCTACTCACCCATCTCCACTACTAAATCTCCCATCTATCCATCCACTGCCTTTGAAGAATCCATCCCTTCACCTCCTATCGCACCATCCACTACAAACCAATCCTATCAAGATCCTGCCCAAAAGCATGTTGACATCCCCCAAAGCATAAATTAAGATATCATCATACCATGTCTTCCATCCATAGTGCAGTCACCATCTCCTCCATCTCCAAAACCTCAAGCCATATCTCCTCCACTACAAGATATCTTGTCATCCCACCAGCTACATCAAGATCCTATCCTTCCATCTCCCCCGCTCCATGCTTCCATCTTACCACCTATCCAAGCTATTCCACCATCTATAATCTACCCTCTTGGTTCACTTACATTCATCCACGGTGGCCCTCTCTCAGTAGAAGAATTAAGAACAGTATCTCCCCATTGCAATACACCTAATAAATCACTTCTACCATTTTCTACAAGCAAAAAGTTTCCTCAGCTTGTTCAAATGCTCAATCGATGGCATTATCAAGGTCAAGGTTTAGGACCACAAGAGCAAAGAATCAGAGAGCCTATTATTGCACAAAAAAATCTAGGATTTCATGGTCTTGGATATGTATCCAAAGGCTCACCATCTAAAGGTGTTGGTACACCACACCCCCAAACCAAGCCTATCTCCAAGCCCACCATGCCAGCCTCCCATCACTCCTTCAAGAAATCTTATGTCATCCCCCCTCCACCATCTTTGCAACCCAAAACAAACTACCATATCCCCCCTTCATCCGCTAAATCCATTTTGGGTCCCTATGTCCCAAAATCTACCATCCTCCATCCTCCTATCAGCCATCATAAAAATCCTATTCCATCCATTCCTATGCAAGATCAACAAAGGCACATATCAGGGCACATCATCCATCATCATCCCCCTACATGCTCTTTCATATCCTCTCCATCTCACAAAGCTTCTCCTAACCATCTTCCCGAAGCTTACCACAACAATGTAAATGCCAACTTCAAAATGCATAAAGCTAAAAATCCACATCCTAGGCAATCATATGTCTATTCTAAAATACATACTCCAAAAAGGCAAAATCCAATCAAAGAATGCAAAACAATGCAACAGCCTATGAAAAGAAAATCCAAAACCATGTGGATCCCCAAGAAAAAAGTTGAAACCCAATGCATAATGGCATCCACCATTGCTAATCCCCCATCTAGTGACTCATGTCCCCCATCTCCTAACTCCATCTTGGGTGCCTATATCCCCAAGCACGCTTCCACAAATCCTCCATCACGCCCGCATCTACCATCTATCCCCCGTATGCTCTTTTCACACCCGTTCCAACATGTGCCAATGTTGCTCTTGCAAGCATCCCCATCTCATGCTCCTTTCCAACATTTTCATCCCTCCATCTCCTACCATCAATCCCATCTAATCCGATCTATTGCATAAATCACACATCCGGTGTACCAACAGCTAGCAACAAAATTGAACATTCCAACAGCCAGTGAAAAATCCCAAAAAAGAAAAAATAGCTGAAGAAAGCCAAAATCATTCCAGCTAAGTCCAAAGTCAAAAAGTCAAAAAAGAAAAGAAAAATAAAGCGTCCACTGGTGAAAACTTGGCAATTAAAGCACCTTGGACAAGTACCATGATGAAAACTTGGCAAACAAGCGTCATGCGTAATCTCGCCATCCCCAGCTTAGCCTATCACCCTCATGCTTTTGGTCATCTCTTGACATCCAACTCCATCTTCCAATCTATCCACCTATCCTCCATCCTCCAGCTTCCATCTCACACCATCCACTAATCTTATGCAGCTTTAGCCAATCATCTCAGTTATCATCCATCTCCCTAGCCCCTTCAGCTTTTTCCATCCTATCTTCAATCCTATCACATCCATCATAAGACCTCCTTTCGCATGTTATCTTCTGATTGGGGGCACTATATTCCTTGGAGATCTTGTCTTGTCCATCCTCCCTTGTCATTGGTATCTAGCTCTAGGCTATCCTCATGCAAACCCAATGTCATCTCTTTATATCCATCATAATCCTAGCTATCTACCATCCTATCCAGCCATCTCATCCTGCTCCTCTAGCTATCTTTGGTCACAAAATCTCTCATCATCATTGGATGCATCCTTCCAAATCCATATCTTTCGCTATCACCCCACCCTTAGCTTTCGCATCTTGCACAACATCGAACCATCCCACTATCCTATCATCCTGAGCTTTTGCCTGCTTGTAACTATCTTGGTCCGTTAGCTTGTACCATATCTTGATTAGCTCACTTGTAAATATCTTGGTCTGTCAGCTTGTACATCCTCTTTAGCTTAGTACCATTGTATCTATCCAGCATTCGTGTCAGTTCATCCTTGGTCAACATCTTGCACACATCGCACACTTTGGTTAGATATTCCAATGCATCCTTTAGCTAGATTTCCTGTCACCAAAGTGTTATCTTTCTTAGTTCAGCTTTCCAGACGCATCACTCATCCAAATCCACCAGCTTCGGTGCTCTCCGATAGGTCCTTGCAGGATATAGCTTTCCTCATGTCTGATCTTGGTCCGTTAGTACCTTGTCCTACCCATCTCGTTGGCAAACAATTCTCTTTTGGATTTTCGCTTTCTTTTGATTAGGGATCTTCCCTTTTGGGTCTCGAAATATCTTTTCCAAGAAATCTCCTTGTTCCCTCCTCAAGGTTGCCACGATCTTCCATATCATGGTATGCTGCAAATGGGGCAATTAGAGTGTAAGGTCTTGATCAGGTCTTTTGCTTGTTTTATTTTTCTGCTTGTGGGTTACCTAGTGTCGTTTCCATGCTACTTCCTCTGGGATTCATGTGTGATATTGGGGCAATCCTTGTGTGTTTTTTTTGAGTCAGTTCGTCAGTCCTCTGGACGGTTGGTAAAAAGGCCTTGATGTTCTTGGTAACCCTGGCAATTAACCAATAGTCCTATAGCAAATCTAGTGCTCAACTACATGGCGGTACTTCTCTTTGAAGTATCCCCCCGCTCAAAAAGCTTCAATGGTTTTCCTTCATCTCCATTATCCCCCATCCATATCCAGCATCTGTCTCTCCTACCCCAGCTTATGCATCAGTATCTCTTTGAGTCACTCATCAATCCTAGTCTTAGGGATCCACCAATCCAAATCAATCCACCAAGCCTCATCTTTCGAGATCCACAATCCTAGTCCTAGGGATCTTCGAAACCCATCTTCCACCAATCTGACTCTTTGAAATCCTGTTGCATTAGCTCTATAATCCCTTCATCTATCTCCCTATCCTGGATTCCTTTTTATAGCACTCTGCTCCTTCATCCTCCACCTTCCCTAAAGTCTTAAGCTTGCTTCCTCTTGTGCATCTGATTCTCCTTTATCATTCTCCCATAGTGAGAGTTTGAGCTAATTCAGCCCCTTCTCTTTTCCAATCTGAGTCTCCTTGCTCATCCCAGATTATTATACTTTTCAAGAAGCCATCGAGCCTCGCTTTCTCTCCCCGCCGCCTTCTTGAGGGGGCAACTCGCAGTCCATTCTCTCCTTTTCTGCTCTAGCCTTGGGCATCTTATTTTCTTATCTTTGATGTCATGCCACTTGCGGCATCACATCAAAGAGGGGCAAAATGTAGACACCTAAAAAACCTTTAGAAAATAAAATATTTTTATTTTCTAAAAAAGTCCCGATGACATCATCATTTATTAATTAATTAATTATTTAATTAATTAATTAATTTTTATGGCATTAAATCCCTTTATCTTAATTAAAAATATTTAATTAAGGAATCCCTCCCAAAAATGTTTAAATCTTATTTAAACATTATTTCTTTATTTATTAATTATTTAATTAATAAATTGACCAAAAATCCTAAAATAAATAAAAAATTTATTTTTTGCCCAAAACTTGGCCAATTTCCTTATGACCAATAACCTCTTCCAAAATCTTCTAATCCTTCTTTAATTTTGATTAAAGGCTAATCCCATCATTTCCTACCCCTAATCCCAACTCAAAATATTTAATTAAGATTAAATATTAATCCTCATGTTTATTAAAAAAGTTTTAATAAATATCTCCTCAATCCAAACTCTTGAAATAAATAAAACTTTATTTATTTCTTAAAAATCTAATTTATCCTCATCCTAAGAAGTTCTAGACTCTTCTAGAAAGTCTTCATCCCCATCCTAGGAAATTCTAGACTATTCTAGAAAGTCTTTATCCTCATCCAAAGTCTAGACTCTTCTAAGAGATTTCTTTAAACCTAATCCTAATCCCCTCCTAACCTTGTCACATTCCCTAAACATGAGTTAAAACTTCCTAACCCAAGCCAAAGTTAACAAATATCTCCTCCTTCACCCACCCTCATTAAATGCCATCCACTTGCCTATCCCTAAGCTAATCCTAAACCATCCTAATCCATCCTCTAATCATTTTCACAAGCCTAAACAAGCTTAAAACCTTCCTAATCAAGTCCAAGTCGAAATTGCTCTCATCACCCTCAAAATATCTCAACCATAAAACTTTATGAAGTCCACTAGGCCATAAATGACTCTTCCAAGCCCTTTTATTGCTCTTACAAGTCATTATGAGGGTCTTTATGAAGATTTTATCCCTTGAGCCTCCTTTGTTGACTCATCCTTCCCCTTTCCTCCATCCTCTCACCATGTGACATGTGTCACTCCTTGATTGGTTGTAAGGAAGCACAATCCATATGCTCTCCTCTCATGCAATCTGAGCCCTCCATAAGCTTTTTCCCATCCTTGCATCTTAGCCCTCAATCCCTCAAGCCTCTTGCCTATAAATTGGATCCTTCCCCTTTGCAAAATAACACAATCCATGAAGTAAAGTTATAATGCTATTTTGAGAGTCAAATCCATACTAAAGCCATCTATCCACACCAAAAATCCACAATCATCCATTGAAGCCTTTGGAAGCATATTGAGCATACATCCTATCCATTTAGATAAAGCTACTCAACAAGAGAGCTTCTTATTGAGAGAGTCCATTAATGGCTCATATTCTCAATTGAGAGCTCATCTTAGTCTATCTTGAAGTTTATGAATTTTGTTTAGTTTGTAGAAGCTTTATTTAAATTTAGTTTCTATTAGCAAACTAACATTTTCTCATATACACTACTTGTATTAGTTGGTACCCATTGTTTGGTGAAAATAAAGGATTATCAGGGATAGATGACCCTACAGATGGTGGTTATCATCCAAATAGAGGATGTGTAGGATTTGTAATGTTGGGAGGTGGTGGTGATCCAAAATCAAAGGTGCCAACATTGTCTCTTAAGAAGTTTTCCATGATGGTCTCCCTATTTTTATCTATGATGCCATTAACAATGGTTGTGTGTTTAGGTTGGTTCATGAAAGCATCAATATCTATTGAAGAACCTATTTCTTCAAGAGTTTATGGTTGTGTCATGGAAACTATGGGGTATGGCTGAGTCTGAGCTATTGAAATGTCTCTTTTACTGATTTTATATGATATTTCATGCCACTAATCAGATTTTCAAAATCAAACAACTAATATCACAAAGATCCACCAAATTTCTCAAGAAACCCCAAATCGGTTTTGCCGAAAATAGTGCCAAAAGCTTCACAGCTTCACCTATTATTAATAAATCTGAAGTGGTAATTTTTACAAAAAATTTAGCAGCATAACAGCCTATAAAATGATATTTCCATATCTGTATAACATGCACAAAATAGCTCCCAAACGGAGGACAAAAACAATGCTCATCGGGCTCCCGAAAATAGCACAAAATAGCCCGGAATCACCACAAAAACTTAATAATCTATCACAGAAGTATAATCATATTCAAATAAATATATTTAGCTCTATTTTAACATTTAAAAGTCTAAAATACAGCAACAAGCCAAACTGATATGAAATACTCAATTGAAAACACCAAACTCTTACAAAAACAAACGCGAAAACCCACAAATCTGCACTGTTTAGCACAAAGGCAAACTCTGCATGAGCATGCACATGGAATGGATTCAAACTCCCATCCTTAGCCTTCTTGGAAAATTTCAAACTCCCATTCTTGGGTCTCCTTCTCCACAGGTTTGACAGCCTCTGAAGAACAACAAAGCAATGCATAAAAATCAAGTTCTGGAATGAGCCCAAAATGCTTCCAAACCCTTTAAAAGAGGGCATAACCCTAACTCACATCCAAGAGGGGTTAATAAAACATATTATAATAATAATTTTCATTTATTAGTCCATTAGCTTCCAAATATTATCCCCTTTTTCTAAAACTTCACCTTTTTGGGCCTGCTTGCCTTAGCAAAGATTATTATTTTTAATTATTTGAAAAGGGGACATGACAAGTCCTCCCCTTCCAAATATTTTTTGTCCTCAAGAAATGGCTGAACAATAGACCAATCAATCCACCTAGATCCCAAATGTAGTCATGAACTATACTATTGTCAATTAACACAAGCTCCTGCAATATCCTTTGCAATATAACCAAGAGGAATCCATAATCAAACTAACATTTACTGCTCAACCAAACTCCAAAGTCACAACTTCCACAGTCAGAAACCCATGAGACACAAACTCTTAGAACATCAAAATTCAAGAAAAGTGGACAAATCAAATTTCCAACATAGTAAATACCATCAACGCATCCCACTGGACTATACAGAATGTACAATCCAACTCTGCAACAATGGTGAATGCTCTCAAATGAAACTGTACCAAGTATGGAGAATCCACACACTGTACAACTCCTACAGTCAACACAACTCTGTAGATCACCGGCCACTATCTCATAACCATAACTCCCATGCACTCCTGATGGTGAAAAGCCATCATAGGATAAACAGCAAGAAATGGAACCCAAACCAAGTTTGTCTGCCATCAACTCCTCAGCACAAGGATCAAATGCTAACTGATGTACATACCTTGCAATATAATGTTGATAAAAAAAACCAACCTCAGTCAATAGCTCACCATGAACAAGTGATACAACCCACTGTGACTGATCACCAGCTAAGTCAGGAGATGTCATAGCCAAAGGAGTAGAATTAATAACAACACCCATTGAAGCATCACTCCAAAAATCCTGCTCTAAGTCATGTATTATCAAGCTATCAACTACAGGACCCATCACCATGTCATGCCCATCACAACTCTCATCCCGAGGCATCAAACTATCCCATAACTGATGATAAGCACTAAGAACCAAAGTACATCTCTGTATCATCATCTCATCAACATGGTCATCAAAGGTGAATTGATGAGCATACCTCACAATGTAATGTTGATAGAATGCACCAATCTTAGTCAGTGGCTCAGACTACAATCCAGATGTAACTAATTGTAATTGATCACTAACCAAGTTGGAACTGACTACTACCTTTGAAGACATTGCCAAGGGAGCAGTATTACTAGCAGGAACCATGCCAACTGTCAGCTCACCAACATCACACATGGTCTTTGATACATCATCTCTAGTCTTTGTGCCATTAGTACTAGAGGTCACCATCATGTCAGGCATACTACAACAATTATTGTATCACCCAACTCAACTGAACCTGACTCTAGTGGGGAAAAATTCAATATGCCAATGTTAGTATCAAGGATCGATGCATCCCCATCTCCACTATCTTTGACAATCTCGACCATGGACATCCTCGAATCACCAGACACCATAGCTTGTGACTGTATAGAATCTGGTAAAGACTGTAGTTGCTCTAACTCCATGGTCACCTTAGCCAAATGAAATTGTGACTCCTTGAAAGCCAACTGTGTACTCTCAAGAATCTCAGAAGTCACCTCAAGCTACTGAGTAAGCTCACTCACCTCATCTTCCTTGGCCAACAATGCATCATATGCTATACTACCCCACTCCATAAGATAATCCCTATCAGCTACCAACTGCATATAATCCTATCTCAAAATCCAGATAGCTTCCCATAAAGAATGGAACTCTATCAAGGAAAGATAACTGCCTCCCTGCTCATCACTAGTAGGAGAACCCCATCCATAAACTGCTAAAAACTGACGAGCAGCATCAAAATGGTGGCAAGCAATAGCAATGTCTCACTCACTAACTCTCAACTGATTAGACACATGATGGCACTAGCTAGACTTTCACCTAAAAACCTCCTTTGATGCACTGTCTAAAGGAGTATCCTCAAAGTTACTAGTCTCTAGAGTATTACCATCCATATCCTGTGAATCAACTCCATAGCTCATATCAACATATGGAGTATCAAAAACTGTAGCACTAATGTCTAACTCCTCTATACCAAAAGAAACTGCCAAGGAAACTAAGTCTTCAAAACTACCCACTGCATCCTCCTGGATGTCATCAATGCCAACATGTTCCTGGGACTCATCTGTACACACTGCCAAATATGAAAGATCATCAACACATTCCAGCAAGTATGGTCGACTGGATATATGAACAAAACCCAACACCGGTGTATAAAAACTAATACTAGCATCAGACAAGCTACTGGCACAAGAAAAGACAACACCCTACAATCCGCTAATCAAATCCATGATAGCACCCAAACAAACACTGCTACCAAAAAGTGTTAAAGATCTCCAGTCAACTGAATCCCAAATGCCAATATAACAATCTCGAGTCCATATCTGTAAACTAGAATCAACCGGTCACTCAAGAAAACTCCTCACTTGAGTAATATGACCAATACCAACTAATTCCATATACCTGTCATGATGAGATAATGAAGTCGCAATATTATCTTTGTCCACTTTCAGCCGGCTAGACAAATCATGTGAAGTACTACCAGCCTCAACCTCATGTGTCGAAGCATCTAACTGTGCCAGGTACTCTTTCTTAGCAAAGTCATGAATGCTCAATGTCTGCTCATCTCTACCAGGTGTCTCACCATCATGCACAACAACATCCTCATAATCATCATCTGAACCCACTACACTGCAGTCACTACCTGTTGTAACTATACCATCCTGAATACTTGTGACATCACCCTTTGACAACCTGTATACAATTGTCTCAATTTGAGTATCAAGTTGACCATTACTATCAATCTACGTAATATCCTTTCTCACTACCTCCTGTGGTGGAGTAGAATCTGAGACCTCAGCCTGGCTCTAAGCTAGTTTCTCAAACTCCTCATGCAAGTTCTTGGTAATTGTGTCATCTGCCCTGTGAGAAAATCTGCCAAATAGAAATCTAGTCAACTTATCCACCTTAGCTGGGTCGAACAACATGTCATTCATTATACGATGGTGCTCAACCAACTATTCAGACATGTCATGGCTTATTTTCATAAGTTTATCTTGAATGTCTAAATAACCATCCTTTCTACTATTCTGACTCTGGATATCAATTGTCCAAGATCGTGTCCTCTGAGACTCTGTACTATACCTGTCTATTTTAGATAAAGTAGAGTGTAACCTCAATAGGTTATAACTTCTTCAAACACCAAGAACTAACATGCAATTGATTAGAAGTAGCATGCAACCATAGATTTTGACATGCAGCTGATTAGAAGCAACATGCAACCACCAAATTCACCAAGAACTAACATGCAAATGATTAGAAGTAGCATGCAACCATAAATTTTGACATGCAACTGATTAGAAGCAACATGCAACCATAAATAATGACATGCAAGATTTGGGTAGTTGTCAAAACTGACATGCAAGATCTGGGTAGTTGTCAAAACTGACATGCAAGATCTGGGTAGTTGTCAAAATTGACATGCAAGATCTGGCTAGTTGTCAAAACTAACATGCAAACTTCTAAAAACCCTCAGGCTAGAAAGATCATGGCTCTGATACCACTGAAATTTACCTTTTACTGATTTTATATGATATTTCATGCCACTAATCAAATTTTCAAAATCAAACAACTAATATCACAAAGATCCACCAAATTTCTCAAGAAACCCCAAATCGGGTATGCCGAAAATAGTACCAAAAGCTTCACAGCTTCACCTATTATTAATAAATCTGAAGTGGTAATTTTTACAAAAATTTGAGCAGAATAACAGCCTATAAAATGATATTTCCAGATCTTTATAACATGCACACAATAGCTCCCAAATGGAGGACAAAAACAATGCTCATCGGGCTCCCGAAAATAGCACAAAATAGCCCAGAATCACTACAAAAAATTAATAATCTATCACAGAAGAATAATCATATTCAAATACATATATTTAGATCTATTTTAACAGTTAAAAGTCTAAAATACAGTAGCAACCCAAACTGATATGAAATACTCAACTAAAAACACCAAACTCTTACAAAAACACACCCAAAAACTCACAAATCTGCACTGTTCAGCACAAAGGCAAACTCTGCATGAGCATGCACATGTAATGGCTTCAAACTCCCATCCTTAGCCTTCCTAAAAACTTTCAAACTCCCATTCTTTGGTTTCCTTCTCCACGGGTTTGGCAGCCTTTGAAGAACAACAAAGCAATGCGCAAAAATCAAGTTCTGGAATGAGCCCAAAATGCCTCCAAACCCCTTAAAAGAGGGCATAACCCTAACTCACGTCCAAGAGGGGTTAATAAAACATATTTTAATAATTATTTTCATTTATTAGTCCATTAGCTTCCAAATATTATCCTCTTTTTCCAAAACTTCACCTTTTTGGGCCTGCCTGCCTTAGCAAAGATTATTATTTTTAATTATTTGAAAAGGGGACATGACAGCTATGCTACTATGAATACTAGGATCCATTTCCTTCTCTTTCCATTTATTCTTGTTGAAAAGTATGGTAGGTGGCATGAAACTCTTACTTTCCTAAGGATGGAATGCAAAAGGATGATGATAAGTGTGTGACAAGATGATTTGTCTAGGTGTGACTAGGGTGGAGGGGTTTCCTAAGATGCAAAGGAGGATGTGTGAAAATGTTCTTAGTGATATCTAGGAAGCCTAAATGATGTGTTACTAAGTGAAGGAGATTGTGTTTCCCTTAAGTGTGAACTTTAGAATGTGATGGTGATATCAAACCCTAAGGTAGCCTTGTGAGCTTTTGGAAGACAAATGGGGATCAAATTTGTAGCCCAACCTTTTTCTCAAAGTGATGTGGGACACAAATGATAGTTTATCCTAAACAATGCTTAGTTTTGAGGATAACTATGATAGTTTGATGGATGCAAATTTCTTTAGGGAAACCATGCTTAATGAAATGATGCTATATTTTTATAAGTGATGAGTAAATAATGGAGGATACTAAGGTTTAATGATGCTTATTTTGGAGGATTTCTAAAAACCTAAGGTTGATGAGAAAAAGGGAGGAGATGATTCTGCCAAATGTTCAAATGGGATGAGGAGCTATGTGAAAGACTAAGCCTATGAGGAGATAAGTGCATAAGTGTGTGTGAAAAAAGAACCTAATGATAGTAAGTAACAATGGAGTTATCGATAAGGCTATGGTTGACACCACATTTGAGAGTTAGGTTCTGAATTTTGTAATCATTTAGTTTGTAGTGTAATGTCTACACTATCTTTATCAACTTGGTATAGTTTAGCGATCCTTGGGTTGGGGGATATACTTCTTATGTTCTACTTCTATCTCCTTGTAAAGTAGTATTTGTGGAAGTTTAGCCTTTTTGAACTTGGTCTTGGTTTGGCCTGACATGAGATAATTCTATGAGATTTGATCACAACTGTGGGTTTTTAGAGGTAGTGACTACACTAAGTATACCTTTTAACCTTGGGTTGGAAACATAAATCAATTGAGGAATAACTAGGTTTCAAGAAAATGGTGTGTTTATATAAAGTGAGAAAAGTGGTTATCTTGGGGTATTTTTGGGATGTAAGTAGTAAAGTGGGGTAAACTAGGCTTAGGATTGTTGTGGATAAACTTGCTAAAAATCCTTTTGAACAAAGATAAGGATGACCTATTTTGAAGAAAAATGTTTTGTTTGAAGGTTTACAAAACAAGTTTTTAGTTAAGTAAGATAGGTGACAAAGGATATCTTGGAAAAAGATAAAATTGGACTAAGGAGATTTTATTTTATTTTTACAACTACACTTTGTTTAATGACTATTTTTGAGATAAAAAAATATATTTTTGAAAAAGGTAAAGTTGAACCATCAAGACAAAATTTGTTGCGAATAGGCTTCCTAACAACTATTTTTTGAGATAACAAGGGTAGGAATTTTTCTGACATGATGGATTATGCAAACAAGTTCTCAAAGGACAAAGCAACTTTGACAAAGACAAACAATTGATCTTTTTAGCAAAAGGATTTGATTGTAACCATAGAAAATGTGTATGTTTTTACAAATGTTTTTCATGGGTCTAGAGCACAAATAAGATAATTCAAACACACTCTTTATCCCTAAGGTCAAATTTTGATTGCAATATGCTATTCAATGGCCCGCAACTTGATGTCTCTTGATTCTAGTGCAATATGTCCCTCTAATCAAAGAGGTGAGTTGATACAAGAGTCAATCATAAAATGATACATATGAAAGAATCTTCAAGGCATGGAAAACATAAGTTCCCCTTCTATGGGAACAACGACCCTTGGAGATGAAACCCAAGTAGCCTTAAGCCTCTACTAGGGGAGCACAATGGTGATTGATCTTGGGGGATGTTGTTTCCCTTGCATTGTGAATTAACATATCATGGATAAAATCATGATGATTAAAATAGGTTTGTGGAGTCTTTCCAAACAGTTTTTACATATGCAATCCACTTAAGGATCTATTCTATACATGTTGAAATCATGGGAAAGTGTTCCCACCTTAGGCTACCCCTAGAAACACACCAACCAAACTTGGGAGATAGAGTGAGAAAGTTTACCTTTCCTCTCACTTATATACCAGCATATTTTTACCAGTTTGAGCATCTCACCAAATGGGGCACAATTCTTAGAGGTAGATGAAATCGCTAGAAGAACTCCTAGGTTATTATGGATGATCTTGCTTACAACTTTCGATACATGTCTCGTGTACTTCAAAGTCTTAAGATGCAAAAATATAGGAAAGATAAAGATGTGCTAGAGGGCACAATCTCAAAACATGCAAGGTACTTGGTTCATTTCTCTTTTGGACGCTTTAGTATATCCTAACAAACTAGTTTTTGAAGATACACATGATCTTAGCATTCAATTGTTCCTTTCCAACTTCACAACGATGGTCAACAAAGTGAATCATGTCAACAAAAGGAAATTGATCGAGAAATCTTTTAGAAGGAGAGAATAAGAGCAACCTTATCCTTAGATCATTCAAGATTTGATGAATTCATTTTAAGCCCTAAAATTGAGGTATTTTCACATAATATTTGTTTGTACTTTAAATGAAGTGTTCATTGCATTGGTTCCATTTTTTATACTTCATATTCAAGAGTGGATCTTTTAATTAAACTATCCAAACATTCCAATGAAAAAATGTTCTAAGATTTAGACATGCATTCCATGAAAAATAAAAAATTGTTCATTTTAAGCACTTAAACACAGGTTTTCTAGCAAGAATTATAAGAAAACTTGAAAAAACATGTTAACATTATACTCCAATTAATAACTGCAACAAAAAAAATCAAAGGTTTGTCACTGGTTGGTCAAACTAGTGAACCTTTACGTTTTAATTCACGATCCCAAAATGTAGGAATGCAGTTTGTGGCATCCTTTAATGCTATTGCTTCTATCCATCTGGTACAATAATCTATAGTAGCTGAAACCCACTTGTGACTAGAGCTAGAAGAAGGGTTGATAGGGCCTATGAAATCCAATCCCCATTGACCAAAAGGTTGGTCCACCTAAATGGGATGAAGAGGAAGAGTTGCAAGCCTTTGCTTACTAGAGAAGAAGGAACATTTTTGAAACTTCCTTACATATGAAAATCATGGAACAAGGATGGCTAGTTGCAACCAACTATCATGATCTTTATTTTAGTTGTCCTTGCTAAGAAGTGGCCACCATCAAGACCATCATGAAGCTCTTTGATCATTCTTTCAGCTTGGTCTATGTCAATGCATCTTAATGGGACTCCATTAAAATATCTGTTGGAAAGGATACCATCAACTATGACATAAGGAATTGATTGCAGCCTATATTGTCTCCTTTTAGTTCTATCCAATCCTTGAGGGTATCTGATGGCACTCAAAATTGCACTCCCGTTTTGAGTGTCCATTCCAAATTTTGAGTCATTTTGAGCCCTATAAATGCATTTTCTTGCTTGTGTACCTGACTATCATATTAAGGTCTAAGAGGTGTTTTATGTCTCTAACACCTTGCATCTAGAATATCCATGCATTCTTTGATGATGAATTGACATTTTGAGTCATTCTGTGAAGTTCCATTTTGAGTAGTCTTCAATTTTGCATTTTTTGCCTATGTCCAAAAATGATAGGAGGGCATGTTTGCATTTGAATATCTAGTACCTAGTTAAGATTCATGATTCGTCACTTTGAAGATGTTTAGTATGCATACCAATGAACCTATTCTCCAAGTCTCAAGTCATTTTGACATGTTTTGACTAGGTTTTGAATGTCTCAAAGTTGGTCAGTTACGTCTATTGTAAATTTGCATATTGTTCACAATTTCGGGAGGCCCTATTTGACCGATTATAACTTTGACCCAGTTAACCTTACTGAGAATCTTTTTTTTCATTGGATTCTAGAGGTCACACACTTTCTATTCCTAATTTGATCTTATGATGAATCGGTTTGATCATTTTTCAAACATGATTCCAAAGCAATTTATAACTTTTTACTAGTGTCATAAAATATAGATTGGTTGGTACCCCAGTTTGAGATGTTATAACAATGAATCTATGATTTCTTGGATCAAATGGATTGTATCCCTGCATTCTACTCTAAAAATACTTCAAGTGTGCCAGTTTGTAAACTTTGATGAATCCATCTGCACACTTTCCCAGGGCCATTCCATTTGCAAAAAAACACTTTTCTAATGATGTTTCCAAGTAGCCAACTTCAGACCTTCACCAAATTTTCCTAGTGATTTGTCATGAGCCCAAATTGGAGGTTCATACTCTGTATGCTAGTGTCTACCAACTCCCCAATTTCTAGAAACTCAAGTGCCCATTTACCCAATTTTCAAAATCAAATCCAAATCCACTTTGTGGTTTTCTGACATGTTTATTTGCAAGTGATTTTAAGTAGGCAACTTTGGAGGTTGATATCTTCTAACCCTGATGTTCTCATGTGATGAGATTTAGCAATCCTATTGAATATGTTAGAGAGACAAGATATCCAGAGTTTTAGAGCCTGGCCAAGAGTTTTCATCAATTTTTAAAGCTAGCCTGTAGGCCTTCCTGTTAGCGAATCACAATTTGGAGATAAATGATGAAATGAGTTTTTAAATGATGATTTACTACTTGAAATTGATTCCAGTCAGTATTAGGTGTTCTATAGATCATTTTGGAAGGTCAACTGTTTTAGTTTGAAATTTTTTTAGTCGAAAAAAGTTAAATGAATGCAACTACAATTGGAACCATGGTGCTTCCTCATGTTTAAGATGCTCCATTTTTAGATGGTAGACTCATACCCCTCATAAGAACATAAGTTACATCCATACTAGCAAACAAAAAGAAAAGATAAGCCTAAACATGTCATATTTATCCACAATTGGGAAGAGAACTTAGAGAAATTGTGCCTAATGAAATCGAGCATCTAGGGGTTTGATCAAATCTTCAACAAGCTAGTTTTTAACTTGTTCTGAAAATCATGTTGCTAGAATAGGCATATTAAAATTTAAAAATTTTCATGCATCTTAATAGGTGTAATGGATTTTTTAGTCTTTGCCTTTATTTCATCTTCATTTGCTTCCTTGGTGCTTTGAATGTGAGTTTTGTTATTCCCCTTGGTGGAAACATGAAGGAAGTAAATCAATCCACTTTAGGCAATGTCCATCAATAGGATCTTTGGGGTGAAAGGGAAGCGCAACATGATAGTGAAAGAAGAATCTTGAGGTAGCAAGGCAATCCATGACATGTTGGGGGCATTCCATTACATTAGATGTAGGGAAATCCCCACACAAGGATGTAACCACGACATGACAGAGGAGTTCTATGCTCAAGAAGAAGCCCACGACAATGGAAGAGAAAGAAAAGCCCATGGTAGAGGCATCAATATGTACATCCACGAGAGTTCCAATGTTCCATGTAGGAGACATTGTTTTGAAGGATTTTTGAAATTAGCTACAACATCAGTAGAAGATGTCCATGGCTTGAGAAAAGGAGGAAGGAGGTAGGTAGTCCATAGTTGCAGAGCAAGGGATCTCCATGCAGGGGAAGATTAGAACATTTCACGCCATGGAAAGAAGAACACAATCACCTTGGACTCAAGAAGACAGAGAGGAAGTAGAACAGGGTGCGGCTAGGGGACCTCCACATTGAAGGCAAGAGCACCATCAGATTTACTAAAATTGCACCAACTAGAGATGCCATTACTTTGACGACACGAGATGTAATTAAATACCACATGCTTTTTGTTCAAATTCCTATTGATTTTTAAATGCACGAGCATGTGGTAGTGAATTTTCTTCAAGACATCTCTCTGCTTATGTGAAGGGGCCTACTGGCTGGTTGGCATTTTGAAGTCAAAAAATTTTAAATTCCCATGCCTTGTGTGTCCACTTGGGAGATTGGGGAGTCAGGATCAAAGAGCTCTGATAATAAAATGGTTTTGTGAGATAACACAATGAATTTTAAAGGCTTGCAATGTTACAAAATTGCCTTTGTGGTGTGATAAAAAATGGACTTTGTTGTATGATCGGGGAGGTAAGGGTAAGGTGATAAGATATTACGATAAGCTACTACGATGAGGTGGTTGTCATGGGATTAGGTAAGGAAAAGTATGGAGCTACGACATTATGAAAGATTTTAGTATTGCTTCTAGATTAGATTGTGTTGAAATTTTTTTATCATCAATGTTTCGAATCACACTACATGATTCATCATTGGGATGAGAGAGCAAGAGCTACAAAAAATAAAGTGAGTTGCAGATTGGGGCTAACACCAAAGATTATGAAAGATGATTCAAAATTTCATATATTTCAAATGGAAGACAAATGTGGGACCCACCCAATGGTGAGAGCCAACCAAATTTTTCCATGTGGCATCACAGGATTGGAGAGATAAGGGGAATAAGGAGAACTAGTTAATAAAAAATAAAATCCAAAGTTTCAATGCATAAATTTCAAATTTTGATGATTTGAATTATTTTAATGTTTTTATAGTTGTGACTGTATGAACATTTAAATTTTTCATTTTAATACTCTGTTCATGGCCCAAGGCCTAAAAATTCAAATTGGTCTCAGGGGCACAATTTTTGTGCGAAATATATAGTATAATATACCGACAGAACCAAAAAAAGATGAATTTTCCATTTCTACAATCAATTTCTACACAGGTATTATCAAGAAGCAGCTAGAGGAAGATTTGTATTTCTGGGGGCTTCTCAGTGCAAATACAAATTTAATGTTTTCAAATGAAATTAAGATAAGATATAACCAGATTTTCATCAAATTTGATTTTATTGGAAACTTTAATGATGATTTGATTGTTTTAAATGAAGTTGGTTGCAAATGAAGTTTTTGTCAACAAAGGCAGAAGTGACATGCCAAAATTAGATTTTGAAGCTTCAACACAATTTATGATGAATTTTTGATATTTCTCCATAGGATATTTTGTTGATTATTTTAAAATGGGGATATATTATATATTTATGCATCATTTATGGGTATTAATTGTAGGAAAATGAAGGAAGATCCATTTCAACAACATCAGATTGAAGATTATTTCAAGGGGACACATCTTAGTTTCAGATGGCAATTCCTAAAATATCTTCTCTTCTTTATATTCTTCTTCTCTACTCTTTGTATGGGGTTCCAATTTTTTGAGATTTTGTCATGACTATGAGACCAAAAAGGTTCCAGAGTTAGAGAATTTCCTGACGGCTATGATGCCATTCTCAATGTTCCTCTGTTATGAATATAAATAGTGTATTTCTTTTGAAGCATTTTATCCTACACAACATCTTTTTGTGTATTTTCTAAGTTTGGCATACAGATGATGTATTGGTTTCAAGGAAATTAATACAAGAGCTTCATTTCTTTTAGTTTCATTCTGATTCTCATCTCCTTTCTCTATTATATGCAATCTTTTATGTTTGAGAATGAAGAGCTTAAACTCATTTGCAATCCTTTAAGGTTGTATGTCTAGATAAATTTGCTAGTGGAACAAAGATCCATGTAAATGCTTGTTTGTATTGATAGGGTTGTAGGTCACACTAGGAGGATATTATAGTAAGTATGAGATTTTTATAAAGATAGATATCTATTTGCAAGCCAGATAAACATATTAGATGTCTGAATATATGAGTATACTTCAGGTATCCATGTGTATGTTAAGGTTTAGTTGATGCCCAATGGATAAGGGATTGGTTAGCTTAGATGGTGCATGTTCTCTATTGTTGCATACCTAGGTTATATTGAGATCCAAATTATCAATCAAATATCTTTCCCTTTATGTTTAAGAGTTGAAAGTGTTTCCTTCACTTGGTTTATCAGGTTCATGTGTTCTGTTATTAGTTATTTCACCCATGAATGCTTGCATAAACATAGTAGATTAAGGGATTTTATCTATTATCTAGATTCAGTTGTATGCCTTACATTAGTACCATATAAAGAATTTAAAGTCCACCCACCTAGGTCTTATAGAGCCTGAAGAAGAAAAAGGAATTATGCCTTAGAGTTGGCCTAAGATTAGTAGTCAAGTGCATCCATTAGAGGAATTTGCTAGCCTTAGCTGTATTGGTCTGGTTTCTTGGTTATTTTTAAATCTATTAAATTAGGAGCCAACAAAACTATGACTTCGTTGGGGAAAGACACAATGAAAATACTATAGCAGTAAGAAATTGTAAGTTTTCTTTCATCTCCCTACTAGATTTGTGTCTCTCAGTTGTGCCTTATTCTTGATAGTAGTAACTTTGAAGATTAGTAATAGATAAGTGAACACAAAGTACTACTATGCATTTAAGGGTCAAGAATAAGTTTTCTTTCACTTTTTTAAGGGTGTGAAATTCTAAGGTTGTGTGTAAGTTTTCAAATACCTGCTGTAAATTCTGGACCAACTTGTTGTTTTTTGCAAGTTGGGAAAATCATTTCACACTTAGTGAGTGGCGACACAAAGTTATATCTCTATAATAGTGTAATTGTGAAGTTGAGGCATTGTGAAGGTTACGATAGTTGGAATGCAAATTTGAAGAAGTCATTTCAGGCCCTTGGCAATGGTTGTAAAGAAATGTGCGATGTTATACAAGAGTTACTAAACCAAGGCAAGATTCAAATTTGTTATTGTTCACAACATTGAAGAGGTTTGCAAGCATCACATTTAAGGTATTTCCCACTCTTTCTTGAGATTTCTTTTTTAGGAAAGTAAGTTATACAAAAAGTTTTTCCATTTAGTGATATTTTGGCACTAAGTGAGAGAAGTGTTTAATGCATCTCAACATATTTTATGAAAGATAGTTTTAGAAAATATATTTAAATCTTAGAGTATGTTAGAGACTAAGTTGGTAGATGGGTTTTTTAGATCTACTACAAGTTATAAATTCTGAAAATTATTTTGGTGAGTTATACGTTTGCAAGAAATGGCAGATTTCTTTTTACCTAGTATGCAATCCATTGACCAAAATCATAGATCTATCTCTGCCAAGAGGTATATGCCATTACATTTTGATGACATTCATGGTTTCCAAACACCATGCTGTATGATCTTAGAAGTATTTTTCCTAAGTTTAGTGGGAACCATTTGGATTCAGCTAATGAGCATTTTCAGATGTTTAATGATTTGATTGGTGACTATGAGATTTCTCATGAAGATGTGCACATGAAATTATTTTTTCAAACTTTACAAGGTCATGCTAGAGACTAGTTTTCCTTTTTATCGACATGTTCTATTTCATCCTAGAGTGAGTTGCATTTAGCCTTCATGGAGCAATTTGGAGAAAGGGTAAGCATATGTAATTCATATAGTAAATTTTTTAAGGATTCATGTTGAGAATGGTGAACTTGTTCCTCAATTTAATATCAGATTTGCAAGAACCTTGAATGAGATCCCTGAGAAATGCAAACCAAATGATCAAATGTGTCTAATAGTTTATCTTGATGCATTTGATAAGAAAATGAGTTATTGGTTAAGGGATATAGAACTTCAAAAATTATATCAGGCTTTTATGACTGCTATTGATATCAAAAATAGTTTGAAGTATGGACTTACTAGGAGTCATTTCTCTAAGGGTGCTTGCCTGCATGATGAAGTCAAAAATAAAGAGTAGTATCATGTTGAGTATTCAAATATAGATTAGTGTATACGTTCCCCTACTATTTTAGATAATCTTATTAAAAAATTAGAATAAAAAACATGTGAAGTTGAAGTTGAATTATCTTTGTTTCAAAGGAGAGATGGTATTGTTCTTTCCGAATAGAGTACATATTGAGGTTGATTCACTTGATAAGTTACATGTAGAAGACTTAATTTCAGTTGTTGCTTCTCCAATTGATGATTTACTTTATGTTGAGAATGTAACTAATCATGAAGTTACAAGGCATTCAACTCAATTTTATGTGGGTGAAGAAGCTGAAAGTTGTGTTTCAAGTGATGTGAACAATGTTGTTGATCTAGTATATAATCAAGAGGCATCATATGAAGAAGATGATGAGAGTGGTTACTTGAATAAAAGTGAGGAAAATGATCTTACATGTTCATCTTCATATGAGTCTGATGCTGATTGGGAAGAAGAGAGCAATAAGGAAAATAAGTGGCCCTATTCAAGTATAAGTATAATTTCTTCTTCTAGATTTGAAAATGGAAGTGAATTTCCATCTTTGAGTTGTAAAACTAGCATGTAGTTGGAAGTTTTGAAGAGGAATTGTATACAAAATGTGAGGACAAAGGGATTATTTACAAAGATCAATTATCTAGTTGTGTAGATGAATGCCATGGGGTTGTGTGTAATTGTAATCATCAGCATATAAGTAATTCTATAGTTACTGCAACAACACCTAGTGATAAAATAAGAGATGATTTATATTCCACATGCTTAATTGATGAAGTGGATATTATGTCTTCAAGTAATGATGATGATGATTCTAATTTTTCCTCTTCACATGCTGAAAGTTTTCATGACAATGATGTTGGAAATGGTTTCAAGGTTTATACTAATGCTTTATATGATGAAGATTTTGATGATGATCAACCCATCTTTTGTAAAAAAATTCAAAGGGGATCCTTTCATGGAGTTATCAATCCATTGCTTGAAGAGGACATGGAAGTTTCAAATTCAGTTGAGTTAGATGCAAATGGTGACACACTGTCATACTGCTGCAACAAATTAGAATGCCATTCTTCCATTTGTGACAATGAATTTTTTAATGATGTTACATTTTCTGAGTTAGAAGATGGGGTGCTTGATGGAGTTGTCTTTGAAAATAAGTTAGCACTTCATAATAAGTTTTATGATGATCCATATGAGGTAAAAACTAATCAACATTTCAATTGTGATAATGATGGCGAGGTGTTAGGTGAAATGGTTATTGAAAATATGCCTACACCTTGCAAGGAATTTTATGATGAATACTCTAATATGACTGATTCATTTGCTGATTGTGAAGAATCAATGAAGAACCCTGGATTTGTTTCAGTCATTGATAAGGTTAATATTAGTGAGTACAAATTTGAATACTCATTTGAATGTCAACCGACTATACATAGAGAAACACAATTTCAAGGTGTGTCTAGTCTTTTTCCCAAATTTGATAACATGCATAATTCATTTGTTGAAGATAGGTATCAGTTTGATCTTGGTATATTTGGGTGTACTGACCCCTATTTTCATAGTGATCATTATGTTAAGGATGTCCCTAGTATGCACTATGAAAGCCAAGAAAGCTATTTTGTTTTGCTAGCTGAGCTAATTGATAATTTTGTTGTGTTTGGTAAAACTAATGGAAAAATTTTTTCCAGCCTACCTTAGAGAGATATAAATGAAAATCAAGTGTTTGATAGAGGTAAGAATTTTTGAGAATTTTGGTGGCCCAAGGTCACCATCTTGTACAATTAAAATAGATTACATGCTTTCAGTAAGTTGTTCAAGAAAGTTTTTGTCGGAGTGGTCTTCTTCCACTAGAGATCTGATTTCTTGCTGTTGGTGTAAATACATATTTACTATTTACACTTTACTTAGGTTAATGCTTTATTTTATTATATTGCATTATTTTATTATTTATTTAGGTGAGACACTTAGGAGTTTGCATACTCTCATCAGTTGTCATGTTGACAACATTGGAGTAAGAAACTCTAATTCAGCACATGGTGTCTAGAACGCTGGAGTTTGCATCATTCACTGAGTTGTCATCTAGACAACACAGTTATTCACAATTCCATTTTAGCACATGGTGTCTACAACATTATTTTGCATGCTACACCTTTGTAGGCTTATCCTCTCATCTTCATACTTACTTATGTGCTTAATGGAGGATAACCCATATCTGGTGGACATGTGCCTGGTTGTTTGATTTATCATGTTGCTGACTTCTATGCATTCTAAAAGCTTTCTAGAGGCCTTTATATGCAAGAACTCCTAGTGTACTTTCACATGGAATATTGAATGAATATATCATCATTCTAATCATACTCTCTTTGGTCTACTGTTGTGGTTGTGTTTGAGTTCCTTGATCTTGGGTGAATTTTTCCCTAAGGCAAATTCTTACATGTTATCAGAGCTAAACCAAATTCTTACATGGTATCAGAGCTTAGGGAGATTCTCTTTACATAGCTGTTTGAGACCAATCTTGCTTCACCTCTTGGAGGACACCTTCGATCCAAAGATCTAGAGAATCCATAGAAATAGGGAGCATCTGGAGCCAAAGTGGACCTCACCACTACATTTAGTGCATTGATTTGCTGAAAATCAACTATAAATAAACCTATGTTGGGCCAAAGTCAATTTTGAGGCAATTTTTTTTGTAAACCAGCACCTGAAGGCCTGATTTGTAGAATTGGTAATGATCATTTCAGATCTCTAAATTTAAATTTTAGATCTACATATTTTATCATTTGAATCTCTATTTTTTTCAGATTCGCATTATTTTCTAAATTTTTTTTGGCCATCAGTCCAGTAGGAGAGATTTGTTGTAGGCAAAGATTGGAGCTTGCTGGTGCAATTCAAATATTTGCATCACATTCAAAAGGTCAACAAACCCCCAAATCAAATTTTATGTCATCCAAATCAGACATCTGAGGCAAAATCTAGAGCCATTTGTTTTTTGGAGGTGCGATAGTGGCGATTCAAGAAAAATAATAGCAGAGGTGATTTTCAAACAATGATATCTCCCTCATACAGACTCCTTTTTGCGAGCAATTTTTTTTGTTTTGGAGTAGAATTTCATGATCTCATTGGTGCAGGGAGTTTGAGATCTCTATTCCTAAAAAAAAAAAATTCAATTTTTGCCACTTCAAACACTTAGTACGGGCTCATCTAGACTCCAAATCAGGTTTTATTTTTTTGAAAGTGAATATTTTTTTTTTCTACTTTCCAGATCTGCAATCAGATTATTTATTCTGTGGATAGAAATACTACTTTTAAAAATAGGTCCTAAATTGGCATGTGGCTATCACGCTAAGTGCCAAATCATACATTTGGGGGGGGGGGGGGGGGTTATTGAATATTTTTGAAATTTGGGGGGTGTTTACATTTATTGATCTCATGGAGAAGTTTTTTTTTACATGTCAATTTGGGATTAGACCCCCATTGACAAAAAGGAACTATAAAAAATGGAGTGCTTTAGTCATTGATCATCCAAGAAGTGAGCATGAGGAAGTATTTCCTTATTTATGTTCCAACAAATTGATTTTTGACACTGAAGAGAAACCACATGTTTAGTATTATTATACTGAATATGAGTTTTGATACTAAGCATATCATTAATAAGCTCATTCACTCGTATGATATGTGCATAGCTCTTTGGAAAAAATATGGAGATCTCATAATTCCTCCTTTTCCAAATGAAATTCTATCTTTTGTTACTTCAGTAATGGTTCCTCCAACTCCAGATGAGATTACACCTCTTGATACTCTTGTTGATTCTACTGATCTAGTTCCAGCTGCAAATGCTTTGGATTTAGTGTAGCAGGAAACTTCATGTCTTATTACTTTAGCTTCATGGGATGACTTCCTTCCAAATATTGCAGGTCTATTCGTAAAGTCTCACATTAAAGATGTGGGAGACATCATCGATGATATTCATCTTCTCTTTGTTGTGGCAAATACTTCATTTGTTGCCATAGTGATAGATCCAACACAGCAGGGTACACCTTGTCTTCTAGTTCCAGCATCAAGAGATGACTTCTTGACAAATATTTTAGGTTTGTTCATGGATTCATACACAAAAAAATTGGGAGACTTCATTTCTGATCTATATCTTCTCTTTGGTGAAGTATATCCTTCTTCAGTCGTTGCAAGGGCTCACTTTGACCCTCCTATCCATTCTCTACATGATCAATCTTCACAGATTGATATGATTGTGGATACTTATGTACAACAGTTATAGGAGGTCTCTTTATCATTTGAGGAGATAAATGGTTCTTTGGGATAGGTTCTCCATCCATCCTTTCTTGATCTGCACATGTTCTTTTCTATAGTATTGGAAGGGGCGACCATCAACATTGACATAGGGACAATTGAGCAGGTTTCAGAGATACCATATATCTTTGAGATTCTTTCTACACATAGGGGAAGCATCTTATTTGTACCTTGTCTCCTTCTTCTTCTCTTTTCTAGGGGGGAATTTTTCCTCTTATGGGGTTTTGACCTTCTCATACTTATTTATTGTATATACTTGATGTATGCCATAATGGGAGGGTCTTGATTACTCCATCCATCCATGCATCTAGTTTTTCATCTCTATTTTTGGGGGAGGGTTTTTCCCATGAGGTTTTCCCTCTTTCTCCACTTTATGAGATATTTCATTTCATTATGTACATGGGTACCTAATATGGCCTAGTAGCCAGGACCCATCATGCATTTCATCCTAGTTTTTGTAAACTTAAGTGCATTCCCCTAAGTTGCACTTAAGGGGGTGTGTTGGTGTAAATACATATTTACTATTTACACTTTACTTAATTTTACTTAGGTTAATGCATTATTTTATTATATTACATTATTTTATTATTTATTTAAGTGAGACACTTAGGAGTTTGCGTACTCTCATCAATCATCATGTTGACAACACTAGAGTAAGTAACTCTAATTCAACACATGGTGTCTACAACACTGGAGTTTGCATCATTCACTGAGTTGTCATATAGAAAACATAGTTATTTGCAATCTTATTTTAGCATATGTTGTCTACAACATTATTTTGTTTGCTACACCTTTGCAGGCTTATCCTCTCATCATTGCACTTACTTCTGTGCTTAATGGAGGATAACCCATATCTGGTGGACATGTGCCTAGTTATATGACTTATCATGTTGCTGACTTCTATGCATTCTAGAGACCTTTATATACAGACACTCCTAGTGTACTTTCACTTGGAATATTGAATGAATATATCATCATTCTAATCATACTCTCTTTAGTCTACTGTTGTGCTTGTGTTTGAGTTTCTTGGTGTTGGGTGAATTTTTCCCTAAGGAAAATTCTTACACTTTCCATGCCCACAAGGTGCATCCATCCCTAGACAGAGCTATTGATGGCACTCAAAATTGCATTCTTGTTTTGAGTGTCCATTCTAAATTTTGAGTCATCTTGAGCCCTATAAATGCATTTTCTTGCTTGTGTACCCAATTTTTGTATTAAGGCCTAAGAGCTGTTTTATGTTTCTAACACCTTAAATTTGGCATATCCATGCATTCTATGATGATAAATTGACATTATGAGTCATTTTGTGAAGTTCAATTTTGAGCAGTCTTGAGTTCTGCATTTTCTGCCTGTGTCAAAAAGTGATAGGAGGGCATGTTTGTATTTGAATATTTGGTACCTGGTTAAGATTCATGACTCACCACTTTGAGGATTTTTAGTATGCATACTAACGAACCTATATTCCAAATTTAAAGTCATTTCAATGTGTTTTGACTAGGTTTTGAATGTCTCAAAGTTCGACAGTTACCTCTATTGTAAATTTGCATTTTGTTCACAATTATGGGAGGCCCTGTTTGACCAATTATAACTTTGACCTAGTTGACCTTACTAAGAAAATTTATTTTTTATTGCATTCTAGAGGTCACACACTTTCTACATTCCTAATTTGAGCTTATGACAAATCTATTTGATCATTTTTCAAATGCGATTCCAAATACAATTTATAACTTTTTACTAGTGTCATGAAATGTAGATTGGTCAGTACCCTAGTTCGAGATGTTATAACTATGAATCCATGATTGCCTAGATTAAATGGATTGTATCTTTGCATTTTAATCCAAAAATACTTCAAGTGTGCCAGTTTGTAAATTTTGATGAATCCATTTGCATACTTTCCCAGGGCCCTTCCATTTGCAAAAAAACACTTTTCTACTGATGTTTCCAATCTTGCAAATCTAGGTAGCCAACTTTAGACCTTCACCAAATTTTCCCAGTGATTCATCATGAGCCCAAATTGGAGGTTCATGCTCTCTATGTTAGTGTCTACCAACTCCCTAGTTTCTAGAACCTCAAGTGCTCGTTTGCCTAATAAAGTCAAATTTGAATCCACTTTGTGGTTTTCTGACATGTTTATTTGCAGATGATTTTAAGTAAGCAACTTTGGAGGTTGATATCTTTTGAACTTGATGTCATCATGTGACGAGATTTGGCAAGCATGTTGAATATGTTAGAGAGACAAGATATCTAGAGTTTCAAAGCCTGGCCAGGTGTTTTTGTCTATTTTTAAAGCCAACCTGTAGGCCTTCCTGTCAGAAAATCATAGTTTAGAGATAAATGATGAAATGAGTTTTAAAATGATGATTTAGTGCTTGAAATTGATTCTAATCAGTATTAGGTTTTCTATGGATCATTTTGAAAGGTCAACTATTTTAGTTTGAATTTTTTAAAACTAGACCCACTTAGGGGGGCCCAATTGACTTTACCAGGTCAATAAGACGATAGGGGATTGATGACACTTTTACATAGATGATTGCAATATTTCAAACAATTACAATGTTTCCATATGGACATCTCATTTTTGAGAATCAAGTTAAAGGTGACTGCACATAAGTCCACTGGCTATTCAGAAAAAGTTAAATGAATGCAACTACAATTGGAACCATGGTGCTTCCTCAAGTTTAAGATGCTCCTTTTTCAGATGGTAGACTCATACCCCTCATAAGCACATAAGTTACATCCATGCTAGTAAACAAAAAGAAAAGAAAAGTCTAAACACATCAAATTTATCCATAGTTGGGAAGAGAACTTAGAGCAATTGTGCCTAATGAAATTGAGCATCTAAGGCCTTGATCAAATCTTCAACACAGCTGGTTTTTAACTTGTTATGACAATCATGCTGCCATAATAGGCATATTAAAATTTAAAAAATTCCATGCATCTTAACTGGTGTAATGGATTTGTCAATCTTTGTCTTTGTTTCATCTTCATTTGCTTCCATGGTGCTTCAAATATGAGTTTTTTTATTCCCCTTGATGGCAAGATGAAGGAAGTAAAGCAATCCACTTTAGGCAATGTCCATCAATAGGATCTCTGAGGTGAAAGGGAAGTGCAACATGATAGTGAAAGAGGAAGCTCAAGGCAGCAAGGCAATCCATGATATGTTAGGGGCATTCCATTACGTTGGATGTAGGGCAATCTCCACACAAGGATGCAACCATGACATGATAGAAGAGTTCTACGCTGAAGAAGAAGCCCACGTCAATGCAACAGAAAGAAAAACCCATGGTAGAGGCATCAATATGAACATCCACAAGAGTTTCAAAGCACCATGTGGGAGACATTATTTTGAAGGACTTTTGAAATTGGCTACATCATCAATAGAAGACATCCACAGCTTGAGAAAAGGAGAAAGGAGGCAGGTAGTCCACGATTGCAAAGCAAGGGATCTCCATGCAAGGGAAGATCAGAGCATCTCACACCATGGAAAGAAGAACACAATCACCTTAGACTCAAGAAGGTAGAGAGGGAGTAGAACATGGTGTGGCTAGGGGACCTCCACGTAGAAGGCAAGAGCACCATTAGATTTGCTAAACTTGCACCAGTTGGAGATGTCATTACTTTGATGACACAGGATGTAATTAAATACCACATGCTTTGTGTTCAAATTCCTATTGATTTTTAAATGCATGGGAACGTGGTAGTGAATTATCTTCAAGACACATCTCTACTTATGTAAAGGGGCCTATTGGCTAGTTGGCATGTCAAAGTCAATGAATTTCAATTTCTTGTGCATTGTGATGTTATGAAATTTCCTATGTTGTGTGACCAAAAATGGGCTTTTTCGTATGATTGGGGAGGTAAGAGTAAAGTGATAAGATATTATGATAAGCTACTATGACGAGGTAGTTGTGATAGGATCAGGTAAAGAAAAATATGGGGCTACGACATTATGAAAGATGATTCAAAATTTCATATATTTCAAATGGAAGAAAAATGTGGGACTTGTCCAATGGTGAGAGCCAACTGTGAGGCCTCACCCCAACCCATCATAGCATGGATATTTTATTTACATTTTGATATTCTATACCTTGATATTCTAACAGTTATTTGAGACTTAGATGGATAGTGGATTTTCTTTATCTATTGATTTTGATTCTTCAATAGTGTTTTACATTGTTATATGCACTAAGAACCTGTTATTGTGTAAGAAATGTTCGAACATATATGGATGCAACTTTATGACATGATATTATCAAATTTTGATGCAATGTGAAATGTTAATGTGATTCTTATGATTTTTGATTTATAGAAAAATGTTAATTTGATTATGATGCTTTATGGAATGTAGATGAATGGTTAGGATATGTAGATAGATGTTAATTTGATAATGATGACTTATGACATGCAGATTTTGATATCTTAACATTTCGAGTGGAATAATTGAAAGACTGGGAAAGGAAATCTAATTCAATTTATGTTAATATGGATATTATTATTATATATGCACTTATGTTGTATATGTTTATTTTACTCCTTGGACTATTGATGCTTGAGTTTGATGTGCAGGAAAAAGGAACCATGGAAATTTAATGGGGAAACAAGGTACAGACACATGTTTAAATGACTTTGCCAAGGTGAATCTTTGTAAAAAATTTAAACCTCATTGTGATGTATTTATTTTGTAAACGTGAGATGTATGTGTGTAGTATGCATTTCATTAGTAGATTCTGAATGTGTCATGTGTGATGTATAGTGAATTTTGTGTGTGTCACTTGACACTTGTATTCATTATGTGAAATGACATGTTCTTTGATGATGGATCATGTAGCCTCCTTATTTTGAGTTAAATGCCTTGATTCAGAAATGTGAAATATTGCCCTAAATTAGTAAAGAGAACAAGGTTATCACCATGGTAAAATTTGGAATTTGAATTACCTAGCATTGGGAGGGCCATAAAGTAACTCTAAGGTGAGTTTGTGACAAAAATAAACCCTACCCATGTTAGTAATTTAAGTTAGGGGGATAATATTGACCTCTAGGGTGCCTAGTAGACCTAGGAGACCCCAAAAAAATTGCATTCTTTATTGAATCCGAAAATGAGAGGGATATATAGAGACACGACTAAATTGGAAACTCACTTGGCCACTCTCTATCTTTAGAGGCAATTAGGGTTTGGAGGAAAAGGATAAGGAGCTCTACTACAACTATCCATTGCCATTGCTTGGAATGAGGTTGGTACCCATGATCCAAGGTGTTCTTCATAGTTGCATGTAGAATAGATACGGTGTTCTTCATTCCATGATGAATTTGGTGTAAGACCCTCCTCATATGTAATTATGAATTATGAATTTCCTTGTTAAATCTGTTATAGGAGAATTGAACAGATATGAAGAATATGTTTTATGTTATGAATATCTTAATGAAATTGAGAGTAGTTGATACATCCATGTGTAATACTCAGTGTTTCGAGAGCTACTACATTATCCTTATATTGAGCCTCATAAATATTCATTAATTATATTGGCAATTTATTTTTGATTTAATATTAGTACTTATTTTATTTTAATTGATATTTATACACACGTATTTATTAAGTAATTCAATTAGCAATCATATGTACATTCTTTTAATTAATTGTATATATCAGATTTCGTTATTAGAGGAATATTGCAAAGAGATGTGGCTGTAAACTAGATGTCTTTCTTTCTAGATGTTGGTAAATCTACTTAGTCTTATATGGGAAATGACAAGAAACTTTTCTAGTGTGAAAATCGAAGAAGTCTCAGAATAAAGCACATAGCCAACAACATTAGAGGATGGAGTTTTGATGTTTCTAAAAATCCAAGTGAAAGTCAACATTTCCTAATCAAAGTGGCATTACAATAGTTTGAATTATGTTTGGGATGATGAGGAATAGGATGATACCCAATTTTAAAAGAAAGCTCAAAAATGAGCACTAAATACTAAAATAGTATTGTACCACACAAAAGGATGTTTGAGGAGTTGAAATGCCAACATTGACAAAAGGTTGGCCTACAAAATTTGCAAATCAACTTGTTTTAAAGTGGTGTGCAGGTCATCTTCCCTATTTCTTAGTATTTTGCAGATAAATTGCTGGACTAAATATTGGAAACATATATGATATAAGGGATTTTTTCTTTCAAACTCTTGTGGGTTAAGTTTACGTGTTCATTCCAACTAATGACCAACTCTCTAAATCAAATGGACAACATGCACAGAGCCCAATGGAGGATCTCTCATAAGACTACCCTCTGTTCCATACAGCATATTAGAAGGAGTTGAATAAAGCATAGGAAACAACATTATATCGTTATTTGTATTAGAATATTGTATTGTTTCTTTAATGGTCATCTGTGAGGCCTCGCTCCGACCCATCCTAGCATCGATGATGCATTTTTATTTTGATACTCATGACTCGATAAGTCAAAACATTATTTGATGCACTAAACATTATTAGGATATTTATGGTGTGTGATGCTTTACTTTTAGATATTTGATTTCTTCATTTAATGCTTTACGAACATGCATGATGATAAAGTAAATGAATGCAAAACTAACACTTTGCTTTTATAATTCGAATGATCAGAAATATGAGTGGAATTAGATAAATAATTGGTCATTAGAAAAATTGATGTTTTAATTTATATGATTTTTCTGATACGTAAATTTCATAATGCATGTGATTCTTGAACCTACTGATGTGTGCAATGAGTGTGCAGGATATTTAGTGGAGAAACCCTACAGAGGAACAAAATTTATCTCTATGTGCTAAATTTGAAAACCTTGTTGTTCGTAATTCACGTATTTGTATTGTGAGATGTATGTATGCATCTTCTTTGTTCAGTGATTGTTAATGTTCGTAATTATGTTCTTTCAGTGTCGCTTGACACTCGTAAAATGTTTATGTGCTTCGGTGTGTTGTTTAGGGTTAGTTGTTTAACCTTTGGACCAAGTTGGTTTAAGTTAGTGTCAGATTACTATTAGGTTCTTAATTGAGGGTAGTCATCCCTAATTCGGATTAATGCTTAATCCGCAGTATTAGAATAGTTAGTTGGTCCTATTTTATTCCTAGATTTAATTTGGCTCTAAACCTCTTTCCTAAGGCTTAAATCATGAAATTTTTATACCCAAAGGGTACGGGTATGGGTTAGGGGTCTTTTCCAACCCCCAAGCCCCTTTTATTGACTTTTGAGGTCACTCAAAAAGTCTCTTTTTGCCTTTGTGCGAAAATTGATCATGGTTATCTTGAGTTACCTCACCTCATCTCCACTTAGGGTTTAACCATAGTGTAGGTTGAGTTAGGAGTTTCTAGAGTGGCTAGTGGGTGGAATTAGTTATTGCTCCTTTTGGGTGGTTGAGTTGGAGGCTTATTTAGAGGCCTTCCTTGGACTAGTGGGTGGTTACCCAATCTCTATTTTTTTGAGAAAGCTTGGAAGATAGTTGGAGATGGAAGAAGGAAAAGGAAGCTCTTCTCAAACCTCCATTGTTACCATCACTCCTTGGTGAAGGTAGGATTCTTGGCTTGGTATTTTGTTTTCTCCATGTTTTGATCATGCTTGTTCTTGCCCATTGTGTTGTGTTGTTAATTGTTGTTTGCTTGCATGTTGGGTTGATTGGAGGGGTTCTTTTGTGTTGTTCTTGATGTGTTCTTGTTCATCTTGATGTATTGTATTGAGAGGTTTTATTTTTATTTTTATGGGGTTGTTTTGTTTGGCATTACTCACCCTTGGATAGGGAAGAAGTGGCCATGTGGGGGTAGGGCTTTAGTTGGACCTCAATGGTGCAGAGTCTCCTTTCATGGTGAGAGGAGGGAAAAAAGGGTAGGGTGTATGGGCCCCTACTGTTCATCACATACCTTGTTGATATTGTGAAATCTTGAGTATGGAAAGGAAAGAAAATCCTTATTGAATTGGCCCCGAAAGGGCATTTGAGGAACAAAGAAAGTTCCTGAGTTTTAACCCCGAAAGGGTTATGTTAAGGTATGGTGATTGACATATCCCATTGGGAAAATCCACCTCCCCCCCTAATAAGGTCCTATGGATGGATCTAGTGTGTTAAACCGGATGGGTGTATGTTGAATTGTGTCTTTGTGATTGTGTTGAATTGCCTTGGGTCAGCCTTGTTTCCCCTTGTGGTTCCATGTAGAATTGAAGTTGAAGGGATAAAGTATTGTGAAGAAGTTTGAAGAAATTATCATTGTATTGTGAATTTGATGTAATTATATGTACATTTATATTGTGAATGATTGGCAACGAAATCGGGTTTTCTTACTGGTTCTTTCCCGATGGAGCCTTGAACCAGGTGGGTTAATAGAAGAGAAAAGATTGAGTAATAGTCTTGCATTGAGCCCTTTTAGTATTCCAGTTCTTTACATATGCTTGATTGAAAATGGATGAAATGATGATGTTTCACTCTTCCTATGACATTTGTATGTCTTTTAATCATATTCATTTGATGGAAATTAATTAGATAACATAGTGATGTATATCAATTGTGCAAATTTGAGATTTATATATGTTAAGAAAATTCGCATTTTGATTTATACTTAGATTTGTAATTATACATGACTGTAAGGAAGTTATGTAATTCTATTTGAATACTTATCTGATTTATCACTCTTAAAGATTTATAAAAACAAAAAAAAATTGTGTGTTCTTGCCCTGTAATGTTGGGCATGACATTTGGTGTATTGTAGATGTGGTTTGTGGGAAAAGATCTTTTGTTTGAATGTTGCATGTGAGAAGTTTGTGTGAATCCTTCCTTTAATCTTGCTTTGTTTTCATGTTATGTATTTTGTGTAATGGGTGTGAAGCATCACTCACCCTTGGGAGGGAAGAGATGCTTGGGTGAAGGGTTTAGTTGGGCTCACACATGTAGTTGAAGAACTCTCCCATGTGTGGAGATGATTGTATATGTTCAATGGAATGTATTCTTCTTGCTTACTTGCATTTTGGGAGGTATAAGGAGGTGTGTGGAAGGGAAGATATTGTAAGCCCCAAAAGGGCATGTTGATAATGAGAAGATGTGTATAGTGTGAATCATAGCTTTGGAAATCCTCCTCATGGTGAGAGCCCACCTTTGCCCTATACTTGATCCAATTGTTGAATCTTTGTGCAAGCCTTGGGATGGATTGTCTTGCAATGCATCGTGTTGAGTTGCTATATTTTTCTGTTCATGCATGATATGAGAATGTGGAGTATGCCACCATTTATGCCTTGTTTCCCCAAGCTCGGTGGGTGGCCTCCTTGAGGCCTAGGTTGGGAGGTGAGCCTCCATGGTTCCCCAATTCTTTTTGTCTTTTTTTTTGTAGGTTTTCATTTGATGAGCTTGGAAGCTTGAAGTTCATGTAGTCTATTCTTGCATAGGAGACAAAGACTCTTTATTATTGTATTGGAAATGGAATAATAAACTCCACTTATTAATGTGAAGTAGTTTGTATTGTAGGAGAGTTGTTATTGTTCTCATTCATATGTCCATAGAGTGAGAGTTTTGCAAAATCTATGTATCAAATGGTCCTTCCATTGTGTATATCTTGATATGGTCATTCAACCACCCTTGTTCATGCTTGTTATTATGTTGAAAGTAAATTTTAAAAGGAACATGAAAGAGAGATTTTTGTTGTGTTGATGTTGTCTTTCTATACTTAAATTTGAAATGTGTTGAAGGAAAGAATTTTGTGTCATGATATACCATTAGGAATGAATTGGATATTATCTTCTTGATATCATATCTCCTCAATTACATGAGAATAATTTACTTGCTTAATGTTTGGTATTGAAATCAAATTAGTTGTAATATATGTAATTGATAGTAGTGGATTTTTAGATAGCTTAAATTATGGAATTGGATGGCATTAAATTATTTTAAATATTTTATGCAATGAATCTTTAGTTTCAAAGATTTCTTGAGTTCCATTTTGTAATTAGATTTTGTTAGCAACATGATAGTTTACTTCATGTTAAATTGTTTATTAGAATAGAAAATGATAATGCATAATGCAATAATAGACCATCACCAATTCAATCTTAACAACCATAAAGAATGCATGAAAGGAACTAGACAAATAAGTTAAGCTTAAATGAGAATTGTAGATGCATATTTTCATTCTAGAAAATGTATGGAAAAACTAAATAATGTTCCATCTTATTACAGTCCATTAAAATATTAGACCCTGAATAAAATAGTAATATCTTGAAAATTGATGATCAGAAATAAATCATTTCAAAAATCTCCCCCATTAATGATGTCAGACTTGAGTGAAGGAGACCTTGTTTTATGACATGTCCCTATACAAAAATATATACATTTTAAAAAAAACAAGATAGAAATATAGTTTTATATTCCAAACTAACCTAACATAGTAAATAAGCTAGCATATATAATATGACCTAGCCCTTTCCTTTACTAAGCGTACCACATGCCATATTTTAAGAGCAACCCAAACAATTTAAAAATAATATTAAACAACTAGATTGATGGGATGCCTAGGTAGCTACACAAGTGGCTGACCTCAAGTGGGAAGGAAGCAAGTAATTATAGTTAAATTGACATGACAGTTAACCATTACATATGCCTAGTTTTGATAGAAGCAATATACCCCCAAGAAATCTTCATCTATATGCTCACCCACGCATGGGAAAAAGGAAGACCAAATCTTATTAAGAGTCAACATCATTGTTCTCTCCTTTATGTCCTAAATAGGACTCATCTATTTTCTAGGCACCTCAACTAGGGAAGTACATTTAATGTGGGGAGAGGGGATGTCTTGTCAACTTCTTCTTCTCTCCTTACTACACACGTAAACCAAGAAAGGTGAGTATGATTTGAAGGAAGGGTAGCCATGTTTGCAATGAGAGGAGTGCAAAGAAAAAAGGGACTTTAATAAATTTATGACCTATTAACACCCACTTTCACCCTAGGCACCTAGCTTGAGCTTGGAGTATGGAAAGCCTATTTTGAAGATTCCATCTACCCACGCCTAGTTTTATGTGTATAGAAAATTATGATAACATTTTAGTGGGGTAGGGATTAAAGGTCAGTATAAGATTAATATGGATAAGATAGTTTAGTTGTAATATTTGTAATATAAGATGTGTAATAGATGTGTTATTAGGACATAGAAAGTTTAGGGTGTTTATTTTTTGTTGTTTATTTTTATATATAAAAGGGTTTGTATTATTGGGTTTTACTTTATGTTGATTAGATTGAATTTAGGATTTGCAAGATAGAATTTTAAGGAAATCTCATTATAGTTAATAAATAATTTTTTTGGGCTAATTCAAATATGTATATTATATTTAAGATAATTTGATTATAGTTATTTGAAGAAGTAATAGGCATATATACACTATATTATCAGAGATTGTTTGATAAGGGTGGATATTTAACTTTTAATTTGTTATGGTAGATAATTGTTTGGTGATGATATGAGTTGGTGTAAGGTTTGACAATAATTTGATTTGATTGTTCATGCACAATCTTCCAATTATAGTAATCTTAATTTAATATTTAACATCAATAATGTTAGCAACTGAGATAAAAGATGTATAATAGTATAGAAGATATAGGGGTTTTGAAAATAATAATTAATATGTTAATTAAATAGTAATAATAATAATTATATTTATAAAATGACTAATCTAATATTAATAGAGAAGAAATGATTAATTGATAAAGTACCATCTTGATACAATCCTTAGTATTTTTACCACCCCTATAACTCTAATTGTATCCGTCTTGCAGCTAGGTGGTCACCCCTAAGGAACTTGAAACCCAGATTCCAAGTAAGACAAAACTTCGCACCATCATTTTCAAGTATAAGTATTGATTAAGTTTCTTACCTTTAGGTCCTACTTTGAAAAAAATAATTTTAGTTGTGTTTTGCCTTGTAGAATTATGGTGTGACATTCTGGTATCAGAGCTTTTGGTTTCAACACTAGGAGCCTAACCCATTACATCTAACCTATGAATCACAACTTTGTGTAGGATGCCTGCAATCACCCGCAACGATTGTTAGAGGGCCAAGGGTCATAGAGAAAACCCTGTAGGTCAAGAGGGGGTAGAATAGGAGGTAGGAGGACCTCCATCAGGAAAACCTCCAAATCTTGATCAAGTTATGAATGCTATTAATAATTTGATTGGAGTAGTACAGCAGAGGTTACTACCTATCATTCCATAGCCAAGACAATAGGATACAGAGGAGCATGGGGACAATATCAAGGAAAGGAGTAGAAGTCCCCCACCTAGACTTGCAAAGGATCAGGGGGAAGCATCAGTACATTAGGTCAACCCACCCCTTGCATTAGAGTGAGCACCAGTGAGAGCACCCTGAGATATTGTGGATGAGATTAGTGACCTTCTATGATTCAAGCCACCCCTATTCATTGGTACCATAGATGGCACACATGCAAAGGCATAGATATGGAGCTTTCAGAGGTGATTTATATTGTGTACCCATGGGAGCAATTTGAAGGCACAACTAGACATACACCTACTATGAGATGATGCCTCCACTTGGTGGCAGCAAGAGGAGACCATAGGAAGAGTCGACATAGAGACACTCACATTGGAGTCCTTTATGGATCATTTTAGGGACAAATTCTTGTCAGAACACTTTAGATAGAGGTAGGTTGAGGAGTTTCATGATCTTTAGTAGAGGGTTCTCACAGTGGCCCAGTATGAGAGCAGGTTCTTAGAGTTACTCCCCTATGTGGAGTACATGAGAGATGAGAAGCTTCACATCAATCGGTTCATTAGGGCCTTAACTTATATCTCTAGGGATTAGTGCGGTTGGATTTTACTACCACTTTTAGAGAGGAATTTGAGATGGCATTAGTTGCCAAAGACATTCGTACTAGATAAGAATCTCAAGATAGGTCCCATAACCGAAATCCCTCTCAGCAACCAGCTAAATAGAAACCCTCTTGGAAGGGTAATTAGAGTCATTTAACAGGGTCCTCAAAGGGGCCATAGACACAATAGAGAGGGTAGTAGGACACTAGATAGAGATTATCACAGGGTTACTAGGGCTCTAAGACCAAACAGTGGCAATCATAGGACCCTAAATGGGATCAAAGGCCACAAAACAAGTATACACAGCCAGCCAAGACTCAACAGTCCTCTAGGGGAGGTTTTAGCGGGTCTAGCAAGACTGAGGGTCAACAATAGTCCAGGCCATAGGGAGTATAGATTTAGACATGTGGGCCATGTTATGCCTATGGTGGTATGGGTCATATTGCAAGAGAGTGTCTATAGGGTCCCACAATAGGCAGTCAGCGAGGGGCCACCTTAGAGCCTATAGTAGGCAATATGGGCAGGTCCCACAAGGTGTTTGTAGCAATTGATGACCACTAGGCCAAGCATTAGGCTACAATTATTGAGGCTATAGGTATGATTAGAGGTTATGAGGTTACTATACTATTTGACTACAGAGCTATAGACTCTTTTATATCCCCATTTGTAGTGGAGCGTTGTAGGCTAGTGGAAGCTAGACAAGATGTTGAATGGGAGGTTGAGTTAGCTTTAGGGGCTAGGGTGTTAGTTGATTCCTTGATCCATGAGTGCTCAATTCAGATTGGAGATATGATCACCACATTAGACTTGCATGTTACTCCATTGGGATCCTATGATGTAGTCCTTGGCATGGATTGGCTTAGTGCCCACAACACCAAGGTGAATTGTAGACGGAAGAGGATCAAGTATATAGATGATCATGGTACACCTAGGGTGATCTTAGGAGTTCAAAGGCCAGTATCCCTCCATATGATTTTTGCCATGTAGCTTAAGTAGTGCATGTGGAAGGGGTGTCAATTGTTTGCCATCACCATCAATGATAGAGAGGAGGATGTAGGGGAGGAACCTTCTCTCAATGACTATCTGATATTACAAGAGTTTGTAGATGTATTTCCATCAGAGCTTCTTGGTATGCCACCACCAAAGGTAATTGATTTCCATATTGATCTCATACCATGAGCTGAACTTGTATTTAGATCACCCTATAGGATGACCACCCATGAGCTTAATGAGCTTAAGATTCAGCTAGAGGAACTTTTGGAGAAGGGTCATATCTGACCTAGTGTATCACCTTAAGGAGCACCTATGATTTTTGTAAAGAAGAATGGATCACTCACTTTGTCCATTGATTACCAACAACTAAATAAGGTGACTGTCAAGAACTGATACCTGTTACCCATGATTGATGACTTATTTGATCAATTATAAGGTGCTTGAGTATTCTTCAAAATAGACTTGAAGTCAGGGTACCATCAGTTGTGCATTGTGGAAAGTGACATCCACAAGACTGCATTTTACACGAGATATGGTCACTACGAGTTCACAGTGGGATATACTAGATATTTCTAGATCATTTATGAGTTTTGATTGCAGGTAGATGAAGGAAGATCAATTTCAACAACATCATATTGAAGATTATTTCAAGGGGACACATGTCATTTTCAGATGGCAATTCCTAAAATATCTTCTATTCTTTATATTCTTCTTCTCTACTCTTTTTATGGGGTTCCAATTTTTTGAGATTTTATCATGATTGTGAGACCAAAAAGGTTCTAGAGTTAGAGAATTTTGTAATTGATGTGATACCATTCTCAGTGTTCCTCTATTATGAATAACAATATTATATTTCTTTTGAAGCATTTTATACTACACAGTCATCTTTTTGTGTATTTTCTAAGTTTTGGCATACAGATGATGTATTGGTTTCAAGAAAATTAATACAAGAGTTTCATTTCTTTTAGTTTCATTCTAATTCTCATCTCTTCCTCTATTATCTAAAATATTTTGTGTTTGATAATGAAGAGCTTGAACTCATTTGCAATCCTTTAAGGTTGTATGTCTAGATAAATTTTCTAGTAAAAGAAAGATCTATGTACATGCTTTTTTACATTGACAGGGTTGTAGGTCACACCAGGAGGATATTATAGTAAGTACGAGAGTTTTATGAAGATAGATATCTATTTGGAAGCTAGATAGATAGATCATATGTCTGAATACATGAGTATACTTTAGGTATACATGTGTATATTAAGGTTTAGTTGATGCCCAATGGATAAGGGACTGGTTAGCTTAGAGGGTGCATGTTCTCTATTGTTGCATACTTGGGTTATGTTGAGATCCAAATTATCAATAGAATATCTTTCCCTTTATGTTTAAGAGTTGAAAGAGTTTCCCTCACTTGGTTTATCAAGTTCATGTGTTCTATTATTAGCTATTTCACCCATGAATGCTTGCATAAACATAGAAGATTAAGGGATTTTATTTGTTATCTAGATTCAGTTGTATGCCTTACACTAGTACCATATAAATAATCTAAGGTCCACCCACCTAGTTCTTACAAAGCTTGAAGAAGAAGAAGGAATTATGCCTTATAGTTGGCCCAAGATTAGTAGTCAAGTGCATCCGTTATAGGAATTTTCTAGCCTTAGGTGTATCGGTCTGATTTCTTGGTTATTTTCAAATCTATTAAATCAGGAGCCAATAGTATCCACTTCCTATCAAGAAGGTCATCATTTTATTCATCCAATTCTTTGGATTACCATTTCTTGCTTCTTGCTATTCTGTCAATATCATGGCAACTTCCTCATCTAACTCTTGAGACAAAATCATCTATTTGTACAATCCCTTCACTCTTATCAACTTGGTAATTTGGATGTCAACATCATATTCCATTACTTTACTAATCCAACTAGCTCTCTTCTCACTAATATCTTTACTCAAAGGAAATCCTTTACACTGGCATGGGGTACCAACAAATGGATCTTGTTATGAGACAGAAGGTGTCTACATCTCTTCAAAGCTCTGATGACTACAAGGACTTGCTTCTCTACATAACTATATTTGTCTTCATATCCCTTAAGTCCCTCACTAAAGAAGGAAATAGGTTGCTCTTCATTCTTATCATTTGTTTGAGTTAAGATAACAAAGATACTTGACTCACCACCTAAAGTATAAAGAATGAAATCCTTCTCAAAGTTCAGATTGATAAGAGCAGAGGCTGAGGCTATTGTTACTTTGATCTCTTCAAAACTTACCTTCTTTTCCTTGGTCCACTTGAAGATAATATTCTTCTTGAGCATGACTGTAAGAGGTTTCATCATGGTAGATAAATTAGAGAAAAACTTCCTCACAAAATTTATTCTACCAAGAAAACTTTGAAGGCCCTTCTTATGACTGGGAAGAGAGAGAGAGCAAGTATCACCTTCGTTCTCTCTGGATCAATAGTTAAACTATCCTTTGAAACAATGTGTCCTAATAATTTTCCTTGATTGGTAGCAAAGACACACTTTCTTGGGTTAAGGGATAACCCAAACTCTCTACACCATATGAACACTTATCTGAGATGACCAAAATGATCTTCTACATTCTTTGAATACACTATGATATCATCAAGGTAAACCAATACAAAATTTTTAATTATGTTTTTGAAGGCCATCTCTATTTCCTTTTGAAACATGGCACCTACATTCATTAGCTCAAAAGGCATCTTACTATGAGCATAGGTGCGCCACTTGATGGTGAATGTAGTCTTGTATCTATCAGACTATTTGACCAGCACCTAATTGTAACCAAAGAATCCATCAAGAAATGAGAACCCTTCTGTGTTAGGATTAAACCATGGACAAAAAATAAGAACTACATGCAAATATAACCAATAACTGAAAATAATAGATCACACAAAAAAGAACACAAGGCACCAAGATTTAACATGGTTCACCCAATCCCTGGGCTATGTCCACCAAACAACAAGTCCAATATTTTATGATCTAGTGATTACAACTTGATTACAATCCGTAATCCCTTACAACTCAATACCGTCGCAAGAACCAATTTTGCATCACACCTTAATGAAAATACCTAACCATAAACCTTTTTATACAAGTATTTTATGTTGCTTTAGGGTTACAACATGTCGGCCACAACCCAAAAAAAATTTTGAACCCCAAAGAATTTATGAAGTATGTAGAATACTTTCCTAATCACTCACCACAAACTAACAATCTCCCACTTGGGGACTGATTAGGCTCCACACTAAACAACAATCTCCCACTTGGAGACTGATCCTATAGCAATACTACTACCACATGGGGCTCTCACTGGATCAAACCACCCTAGACTCTACTATTCTTGTATTCATGTTCAATCTAGAAGACCAACCAAAGCTGAAGAGGAGTTCAACTTCTCCCTTGTTACTACCTTTGTCAATATATCTATTGGATTGTCATTGGTATGTATCTTCTCCAACTTTAACTATCCATCCTCCAAAACTGACCGAATGAAATGGTACCGCAACTATATGTGTTTGGTCTTTGAATGTAGTGCTGAATTCTTTGCAAGATGAATGGCACTCTGACTATCTATGAACAAATAACTATCCTTCTAAGGATGTCCCAAATGAAAATTGCTTGTTGTATCCTAGTCCAAAGGTGTCATTTGTTCTAGGTGACTTCATCATGTCTTGAAAGTGTTTGATTGCTTCATTTAGTTTTTTTCATTCTTTCTATGAGTCCCTTTTCATGTCTTAACTCACTTTTCAATTGTTTCATTTTGTAGCTTCAGATGTGTGATCTCCAGATTCTTTGTGTTTGCTTCTTGATTTGCAATTACTAACTAATTTATCATGTCCAGCTAGTTGTTTGTAAGCTTTTGTACTTCAAATGATATTTATTCAAGTCTTCTAGTCATCTGCCTTTTTCTTGTTCAGCCATGAACTTATCTTCCATGACTTTCTTCTTTTGTTCAATTTCTTCACAGAGTGTAACTGATTGAATTTATTGTTCTGTCCTAAGATCTTTCACTTCTTTCACTATGGCACTATTCTTCTCTAGCAATTCAGTCATTGCTTCATTATTGTTAGCAATCTTTTCACTATCTAGTAGTCCTTTAGTGTCAACTTTTGTGTATTGTGTCATTTAGTTGAATAGATATCTCTCTTGTTATCTTTAGGGTTTTAGTTAACTATTCTTTTGTTGTCTCTAATTATTACAACACAATGTAAATTTCAATCATCTAATTCTCAATTATCTTTCCCATCTTGTACACTTCTATCACCCTAATCTTTCCCTCTCAAGCTATTAGGATTCCTGACAAGAGAATTGATCTCTAATACCAATTTTTGGAATAATTATATGGGAAACAAGATATTGAGAAGGGGGTGAATTAGGATCTTAAACTTTTAGCTTCAAAACCAATCATATAAATTCACACCTAATTCATATCATAGATCTACCATTAAAACTAAAATGTTGTAATATAAATGAAATACATCACACCCATAAATAGTTCAACACATAACACAATGTTTTGGTAACCCATAAACACTTCAAGATGAAGGTAAAAGTGGGGTGGAAATGAAACCAATAAATCTTCACTGTTGCAACAATAAAGTTAATCTATTAGGGTTACAATGTTTGATCATAAAATATGGTCTACCCTATGAGGGGCCTGTCCTATTAAAAGTTTAAGATACTATTAAGTCTCACCTTGTTAAAGGATTTTACACTCACAATGAAGTAAGGATTATGTTAGGAGATTTACATAAGCTTGTTAGGACCACTCTGTTAAGAGATTTACCCTGTCTCAATTAACAATAACTAATTCAGTACCTAACCCTTGATATGCTCTGCAAGTTGATATTGGGTCTCCTCCTTGTGGTGCAGGAGCACCTAAGCCTCCATTAACCATGGCAATTCCAATTTTAATTCTTTATGAGTTCTACTCAAAGTAATTTAATCCTAAGAGACATTTTTAATAAGATAGTCATAGTAATTCAATAATTTGAGCCTAATTGTAAGACCTAGTCCCCATTTGGTACTTTATAAACCATGGGTTTTGACTATGGTCAAAAGGCATTTCTTGGATCTAGCATAGGATAGGAATGAATTTAGGTTTCTAAACATTTCCTAGGCCCCTAGGGCACCAGTCAAAGGTCCTACAAGGTTTAGATTGTGCAATTCGTTAAAATTGCAAAAAGTTGCTAAGTGCAACAAAAAGTTGCTTGACAACTTTTGCAAAAAGTTATCAACTTTTGTTAAAACATCATCCAACGGTTAAAAACCTTGAATTTAGGTTGGGATGGTTGGGGAAGGACTTCAAATAGCCCTTTTAGGTGGGTGGAAGTTAGACAATGTAATTTTTCCTTTCAAATCAAATAAAGATCCCATTTTTCCTTGAAAAACATAGCAATTTCTAAGTGTACTGATAGGTACAGATTGGCACATGTGAATAACCTATTGTTCTAGAATCTTGCATATAGGTGATAAATATAATTTATTTGACGGTTTGAAGTGATATACAACTCAATTTATTGTTAGATGTTTCTCGAGTGCACCAAAACCCTCCTTTTGGTGCTCAATTTCAATAAAGAAGCCCTAAGTTGCATTCCCACCATGGAATTTCCAAACCACTTGGTAAAATTTAAGTTAGGAAGTTGTATTATAACATACCTAAAATATGGGAGATGGAAGTCAAAGCTTCTAATTTTCTAGCAAGCCCTAGCCCAAACATCTCTATGTGTTTGGTGCATAACAGCGGATATTGAGTGTTGCAGGCACTTGGGGGATGGATGAAGCCAACCTAATGGTGGATATTGAAGCCTAATAGTTCCCTACATGTTTTCTCATTGTTAATTTTTCCTAGCCAAAAATATAATTAGCATTTCCTTCACAAACCATAGCAAGTAGGCTTAAACAAGGAATTTGTTGTATTTTTGGTTAGGGCATCATCTAACCAGTCTAGAGTCTGCAAGATTGGAATCTTGTACTTATTCCAAAAGGGTATCTATATATGTAGTTTTTTTTTTATGACCCTTTGGATTATTTTTCAAACCAAGACATACTTACCTTGTTGATAGGGCCAATAAGGGCTCCTTGGCCTAATAGGCAATATGATTGTTTGAGACCCTTGGGAACAAAATGGGCTTACCAAACTCACTAATTTGGAATTTTTGATCATCAAGGAACCTTTCCACTTCCCCAAAAAACTCATAGGTTCCATATTCAAGAAAAAACCTAGTTTTAGTAGATTTTGTGCTTTGAAGCCTACTTGTACAACTTTGGTGCCTAGGCTATATTTTGGAGTAGAATTGTTTCAAGGGTGTTGAGACCTCCCTTGACTCTATTTTGGAGTACTTAGAAGTATCCTAAGGCTAAACCACACCAATTTTTTTGTTTAAGGAAAGCTCTACATCACCTTGGTGTATCACTAATCTGATTCTCCTAATCTGATAACTCTATTCAATCCTTCACTACTCTAATTTCTCTATTTTTGCTCTATTCTTAGACTTTTCCTTCTTCATACACTTTTAATCTCTCTCTCATGCTCCTCTTTGATTATAGGGTTAGAATCCTATTAAAATAGATGACTTGTGAAGGTTCTAGATCTTGATCGAGGGTTTACACTTCACCATCTTTTTTCATTTACATTTTTCTGCAAAAGAAAAATGATTGCTAGCAGAAAAGAGTTTTAATTTCTCATGGATCTCAGGATTCATGTTTTATACTGGACCAGATCAAGTAACATGACGATGTCTTAGAGAAGATGAAACATATGATGTTCTACGTACTTGTCATGACAAGCCCTGTGGTGGACAATTTGCTAACAAACAGACTGCATTAAAGATCATGAATATAGGTTATTATTGGCCTACACTTCACAAAGATGTGGCTCAATTTACAAAAAAATTTGATAATTGTCAAAGAATGGGTAGACCGACAAAAATAGGTGAAATGCCCCTGCAGCCACAGATAGAAGTAGAACCATTTGATAAATGGGGAATTGATTTTGTTGGCCCTATTGAACCACCATCAGAAGGGAAAAGTTACATATTGGTTTGTACTGATTATGTTACTAAGTGGGCTGAAGCAAAACCCATGAAGCATCCCCGTGACAATAATGTAGCAAAGTTTATGTACGAATGTATCTTTACCAGATTTGGTTTTCCAAGAGAATTACAATCAGATCAAGGGCCTAAGTTCATATCTAACCTAATAGCAGCACTCATGGAGGAATATAAAATTTGGCATGGAAAATCATCTCTGTATCATCCACAAGCCAATGGGCAGGTAGAAGTAACAAATAGAGAGCTGGAACATATTCTCACTAAAATAGTATCTTTGCATCGTAAAGATTGGGTAGCTAAACTTCTTGAAGCCTTATGGGAGTACAAAACAAAATGGAAATCCACTATTGGGTTTATGCCTTTCCAACTCCTATATGGAAAGATAGTTGTTATGCCTATTGAATTTGAACATAAAACTTTGTGGACAGCTTTAGAACTTGATATTACCCTTCCTGCAACACAACAGGATCACATTCTACATCTCAATGAGTTGGATGCATGGCAAAAATTAGCTCTTCATAACACAAAATTAATTCAAAGTCAAAGGAAGCAATGGCATGACAAATTCATTAAAGACAGAGAATTCTCTGTTGGTGATTAGGCACTCCTGTATGATTCACGATATCAGCATCACCAAGGAAAATTTCAAACTCGATGGCTTGGTCCCTATGAAATCATTACAATTTTTGACAATGAAGCAGTTCAACTGTCAACAATTGATCCAGTTAAATTCAAGCTCCTGGTTAATGGGCATTGCCTGAAGTTATATCATAAACTAGTAACTAGGGAAGAATTTTTTCAATAGTTCACAACAACAGAAACATCTCTTCCTGCAGCCACTTCATCTGAAGCTTCCACTCAGATGCCTGCAGCCCCTTGAATTTATTTTCAAGGCCTTCATAATAAAAATCTTGCGCTCATGTGCAAATTCATTCCTTTTCCACCTCATTCCATCCTATCTTCTTGTCTTTCCATCATTATTCCATCTCACTTTCTTTCTCTAAAAAGGAACTTCTCGGTTCATCCTTCCTATCGCATCTCAGGTCAATCACACTCGACCCCCTTTGCATTTATTTAATTTATTATTTATTTAGGAAAGCATGATATTTCAATTTTTGGAATTTGCAATCTTTACGGTCTGGTGGGACCCAGTCTCTGCTAGGTTGGGAGGAGGGGAAATCAAAATCATGAATGCAAAATCGAGGAAATCTTAAGTTAGCATATAGGATGTACGAGGAAGGCTCATTTTAGTAATGAGCTAGCAACCCTTTGTACTTCTAAAATGTGTGAAATAATATTAAATCATGATTTCGCATAACTCCTCATTAATATGGCGTATGTTTTTGAGCATGATCTTTATTCCCATTATGGTTTGATGATTAAAATGCCATCATGAAGTACTGAAGGGTGTGATGTTTGGAAAGTATTGAAGTATTGCAATTTCCCTTTGTTGAAACCCCTATAGCTATCACCACCCATACTTTCAAAATCACTTGCAGTGAAATCACCTACGCTAGCATTTTTTTTTTCAAAAATATGGGTGGAGAACCTCAGCGGCATGAACCAGCAAATCACAGAGTCTTACTGGCAGACCCAGCAACATGTAGTTTGTTTCAACAACGAGGTTGGCTGACTTATTGTCTCAGTTTGAAGCAGTTTGATCAAGAAATTGTGCTCCAATTTCATAATACATTGAGGGATGGATATGCAATTGTTAAGGGAATTCGGGTAGAATTCACCAAAGAAGTGGTGGCAGAAGTTTCTAGGTTACCCACAATTAGAGAACATTGGACAGAGGACATGGATGCACGACAAGCAAAAGAGCAATTCTCAATATCGGGAGATCCTCGGCTAGAGGAAAACAAAAAGCAAGGTACATTACGGTTATCTCTCCCTCTGCAATTTATCCACCTTGCTGAATTTATCATAAGATATTTTACCTGTGAAGGAAGATATTCCTATTTGCATGCTGTTCATTTCAAAATTTTGAGTGGTTTGTGGCATGGGGATTGTCCTGTAAATCTTCCAAGTTTCCTTTATAATATCATCAAAAGATAAGCTACCTATGTACAGCAAGGCAAAACCCAGTCAGTATCGCACCATTGCTTGATTAGGGCTATAATTGAAAAGGATTTGACTAGGCAGCACTTGGGAACATGGGATGATTTTGTAAAGTTAAGGTCAGAGGGACCTAGAAGGGGTGGACCTAAAGGGCAAGGAGTAGGGACAAGAGAGAAAACTATTGTAGGAGTCAAAAAAGTAGTATATAGAATGGCTCAAGAAGCTTCAGCTTCTACTTCTACGCCTAAAACTACAAAGAGGAAAATTTTGACCTTAGAAGCCTCAACTCCTAGGAAGAGAAAATCACACACAGTTGCCGCAGAGGAAGATTCAGAAGAAGTACCTCCAGTATCACAAGAACTTGCACTTAACCCAAATAAAGGGAAATCTGTTGATACGGGCAAGAAACCAATTTCTACCCCATGGCGAGTCACCAAAATGTCTGGGGTGAATATAAGAACTGAACCTCCTGCGCCACCTGTTGAGCCTCCTATACCACCTATTGATATTGAAACTCTAGTACCTACACCTGCACAGTCACCAAAGCACACAGCACCTACTCCTGAACATAAAAATAATCTCGAGGAAATTCCTACAAAATTGAATAGTCCTATTAATTTTGATAGTGACACAAAGTCCTTAGAAGAAATAGTGCTCGAGGTTGGACACCTAGTGGAGGAAACTAATAATCTACCACCAGAGGAATATCCATCTGTTGCACAAGAAATGGTTCAGGAAATTGTTGAAACATTTCAAGAACAAATGACTATTGCACCCCATTCTGTAGCCATTGCCCCTTCAAAAAAAATTGATAACACTGTTGCTTGTCAAAATAATAATTTTGTTGAACAACAGCATTCTCAAGATGATAGCACTGCTGATCACCATCATCCAAAGTACTGCCTTGAAGATTATAGACCTATTGTCCATCGTCATACACCACCAGACATTTCCACTCCGTTAACAGCCAGCTTTAATTTGTACCAACAATTTCAATGGGAAAAAGCAAATTGGGATTTAGAGAAGAAACAAATGCTCAGAACTATTAGGGAACAAGCACAGCAAATCGAAGAAAAGGATAATGAAATTAAGATCCTACAACAACGTGTCACAAAGATCACTGAGCTCATTCCAAAGCTTATAAATTGTAGGTCCCTGTCTCCAGTTTACACACTGTTCCTAAAAGAGCAAATGATTAATTTTCAATTATCTCGAATTACTCGAGGGTTGAACCCTTCCTTACATACTCCTCAGGAATTTTATGCAACATTCAATTTAGTTCCAATGACTCTGAAGAATCTCCTCTGTGAATTATATGTTCATAATCTTGTTGTACCAGATGATAAAGATTAGAATTCATTGTTATATGTGAGAGATGTACAGTTTAGGGTCGTTATGTCATGGATGCAAAATGAGATCAGTCGAGAGAACTAGGCTTCTCCTTACAGGGAAAAGGAAATGTTTGAACCATTGTACATTCGGCCAAAAATATAGAACACTTACAGAGTATTCTTCGATTGGCTTTCCGTTAGCAATAATAGAAGTGTTGCTGCCAAAATCAACCCCATTCGCGAACAAGCATTTCTGGATTGGGAGTAGCATTGTTCTGAAAATTCCCCTGATGCTATACAAGCTTCTCTTCAAAGATGGATTTGATTGCCAGAAGATCTGAAAACTAGGGAGTTGCACTCTCCCCAAAATCTGGAATTAGCCATCAGCAGGATGCCCAGGTATCTGACATTGGGAAGAAATCAAAAAAATTATTTGGTACCTCTTCGTTTCAACTGCCAATACTTTTGCATCCTATGCTTGGAAAATATGATTTGTTTGTTGAATATAACATGAGTACTGAAGAACAGAAATGGGAAAGATTGAAACAAAATCATGGATATTTCAATTACAGAGCTCATGAATCAGGAGAGAAAATCGCCAATGACCTCAAACTGCGGATGAGGATTAGAAACCTATAGATGCTGAAGGGACCAACCTCAGGACGGTTGGGAGGAAAAATGATGACATGAAGAAATAGAAGTTTCATTAGCCCTTTTTGTGAACATTTGTCTATAACACACTGAACTTTATCATCCTTTAGTATAAATGTTTTGAACTTCTAATGTATAAAGTATGGACATAGGGCATAAAATGATAATCGGAATTATATTTAAAAAGGGGTTCATTTTGTGGTAAAAATCTTTCTTCATGAATGTTTGAAATGGGTAGATCTTCCTGCAGCTGAAGAGACTACAAAAATTGTTAGTTGAATAATTAATGCCTTTTCTTTATAAACTAATAAATGAAAATAAATGTTTGCAGGAAGTCTTGTGTGTATTAAATGTTGATCGCAGGATACAAGCTAAGCGGGAGTTAAATGAACTATGAAGAAATAGCGCTGAAGCATTGATGACATTAAGGAGAAGTGTTATGACACTGTTGCAGCTAGAAGACTTGGCGGCAAAGTCAGAAGGGACCTATTTTAATGAATAACCAAGCAAGACCTAATAAAGTAGTCGAGCAAGGAAGTAAGCATCAATGCAATCAGTTAAACATGCAAATCATGATACCTGGATTCCTGGAAAGCTATTTGAAGATAGATAAATGAGCAAATCTAGCATTTGCTATGATCTCTATATTTGTGGGGAATTTAAGGGAGAATTAATGTCTTTCCAATCGCATGCTTGCAGTCTTAAAGTTGTAACTGACTTTCATTTATGAGGAAGTCATAGTTTTAGGAGTTTGTTGTTCTTCCCTATAAATAAGAACTCGTCTGTATCTATGAGGTTAAGTAGTGAATACACAGATAGAGTTGATAGACATCTTACTGTTTTTCCTAAGTTATTGTAATACTGCATATTTGATGAATACATGCCTTTGCTGAGTTTCTACACTTTTATCTAAGTTTGTCTTTCCTTCATTCTTCCATGGGGGCCCACGCGGTGTTAGTGTAGTTTTTTATTTTTCTTATTTTGTTAGGTTTTTTCTACACTTTTAATAATCTCGCTTAGGTTAATAAAGCATGTCTTATTAGGTGAATGGTTGTGAGGTGTCACCTTCCTACATGTGAGCATCCATTAGCTATCTTGGGAAGATACTTTTCTATCTTTAGTCCGATAGATGGTTGCTCCTCATTGGTTGGTGTTGCCACCTCCTCCCTCTTCCTAGCCTATATAAGCATGCTACCTGGCTTGTATTTGCATCTCTTGTTTTTGCATCCTCGTAATGCTATTTTGCTTCTAGCATTTGCATTACTCTCTTGGATACTAACTCTGTGTTGCTATTTTGATTTTGTATCATTTGCATTCATAGTTTAGATATTTACTCTTTGCACTAGTTTTCTGGGTTGTTAATCTTTTCAGATTCTAACATGGTATCAGAGCTTTTCTATGTGCAAGAGTAGATTTTAGTTTCCTTATTTGAGAGATTCGGGGGGGGCTAATAAATTTTATTGTATTTTTTGAAAAATGAAGTATCCTTTTCTCTTGCATCTTTGGATGATCTTGAGAATCAAAAAAGTTTTGACAAAAAAATGATTTTTTCTGGGATTTCAATCTCAAATCTGACAACCAACTTGCATATTTGGAGTTTTCAATTAGTATTACATGTTCCAGCATGTCATTAATGGACTTAGGAAGATGATCCAGCATTTGCATGTCATATTTTGGTTGCTGGGGTCGTTTCTTGATTTTTGGAGCCATTTTTTACTGTTAAAGGTGTCTGATTTACACTATAGCAACATCTTCTATACATTAGCAAAGAAAACGCTTTCTGGGTTTTGTTCGCAGCCCTGAAAAACCATCTGGGTATCTTTTAGATTTTGCATGCAAGCTGTATATTTTGTAGAATCGAGCATGGAAGGCTACAACCATACCCCTCTCCATTGGCAGTCGCGGATTTGAATGCAGTTTTCAAATGTCTTTTTTTTGCTTATACGGACTCTGATTTTGATGATTCTTGTTATGAACTTAGCTATTTTTTTGTGCTCTATCCACTAGTAGAGTTGTTTTTTGATTTTCATGCATGAATTCTTCAAAAATTGCAGATTCTCAGTTGTGACTATGCACAGTTCTCATTTTGGAAACTTCGGAGGATCGTAACTTTCTCATACGACCTCGTATCGAGGAAATTCTTTTTTTGAAAGTGCATGATTTTTTGAGTAGATCACAGTGGTGCTATTTGTTTCCTTGATTATTGTGCCCAAATTTCACTTTTAGCATATGCTCTTCATGAGGGTTTGTAATGCATTGAAATCAAGACCACTAAGTATTTCTTTCTAGTGGTAGTTGTAAATGCACTAAAATGAAGTGCCAAATCATATTTCTTTGGGGGGGGGGGGGGGGGGTTCTTTAATTGAGTAAAAAGGGGAGGGCATTGTCGTGGCTGGGTTCTCTTCTTTTTAGCATTTCTTTGCATTTTTTCATCATGGATCAAACAAATATGCCCATCCTAACTCCATACAATTACTTTGAGTGGAAATCACGCATGAAAATTCACTTAAGGAAAGCTGGATTAAATAGGATAACTATGGGACTTGAAACTGAACCTGCTAAAGATGAAGACAAGCCTAAGTGGTTTAACAAATGTGATGAGGCATATGGAACATTGTGTTTGTCTGTTTCTCCTGACTTGTTGTTTCACATTGAGTCTTTGGATACACCAAATGAATTATGGACAAAGCTAAAAACATTATTTGGCACACAAGATTCAATGAGGGATCATATGTTGGAAAATGAATTAATTAGTTTGAGTCTAGGCAATTTCAACACAATCCAAGATTTCTTCACCAAATTGAAATCACTAAGGTTGCAGTTAAAACAATGTGGAATTGAAAAGAAAGATGAATAACTGATTCTCAGTATTCTCTCTAAGCTAAGTTCAGAATATTTTATGTTTATCTCTACCTTCTATGCTACTAAGGGTGCACTTAGTACTCAATTCACCATGCCATATCTAGATGATTTTGTTGTCAATCTCACTCGAGAACAGGACAAGCTAATCCAGATGGGCACTCTTAAGTCCTCTAAGTCACATGCCTTAGCAACCAACCAAGGCACAAAAGAACAAAAAGGACAAAGTAGTAACAACAATAGTAAGGATGAGAAACAAAATAATAGTAAGGAAAAGAAGGATCAGATACCAATTTCTTCAAAAGCAACTATTGATACCTCATCCTCTAAGGGCAATAAGCCTAAGAAAGAAAAGGTTAAATGTGCCTATTGTAAAAGACTCGGTCATGATGAACATAAATGTTTGAAGAAACAAATTGATCACTTGACATACATTCTTGAGAAGAATAATATTAGTGTTCCTGAGTCTATCAAACAAAGTTCTAATGAAGAGTCTAACAAGGCAAAAGAAAACAACAAGGGGAAAGGAAAGGGCAAAGCTCTTGTTGTAGTTGCTTCCTCACCATCCACTTGGGTTCTTGATTCGGGTGCTTCGCACCACATGGCTTCATCTAAGGAAGAACTTGCATCCTTGGAGCCATGTACTATGCCTTCTATTTTGATGGGTGATGACACTCCTACTGAGGTGTGTGGGAGAGGGTCTGTTGATGTGGGGGATGGAACATTCCATGATGTTCTTTGTATACCCTCATTATCAACTAATCTCCTATCAATATACCAAATCACTCACACAGGTTTAGGCAAGCGAGTTGAGTTCACTCCTAATTCAGTGGAGATACGTGAGTTGTATAGTGATTCTGTAGTTGCAGTTGGGAGAGCAGATCTTCAGTCATGGCTCTATCTGTTTTCTCACTTTGTTCCTAATCCTCCTTCATTTGTTTTTCTCACTCACTCTAATGATGTGAGTAAATTATGGCATGAGCGGTTTGGCCATCTTAACTTTCGCTATTTGCATCAGCTCAACCAGCAGAGCATGGTCACAGGGTTGCCTTCGGTTCAATTCTCAAGAGGTGTTTGCCAAGGTTGCATTCTTGGTAAGCATCCTAAGGAAAAGTTTGACAAAAGTAAGGCATGGAGAGCTTCACAGATACTAGAGTTAGTTCACAGTGATTTGGCTGGTTCATTTCAACATCCTTCTTTCAGCAGGGCCCGATATGTCCTCACATTCATTGATGACCTTTCTCGATATACATGGGTGTAATTTCTCAAACAGAAGTCAGAGGTATTTGATCATTTTCAAGACTTCAAAAATTTTTTAGAAAAGCAATCTGGGAAAGCCATCAAGGTTTTGCACACAGACAATGGTGGTGAGTATGTCAACCATCGGTTTGAAAGATTTTGCACTTCAGAGGGGATGATTTACAACATTCAGTTCCATACAATCCTCAACAAAATGGTGTTGCAGAACGGAAGAATAGATCCTTGAAGGAAATGGCAAACTGTATGATTCACTCTAGATCTCTTACACCACAGTATTGGGAAAAAGCCATTAATTGTGCTTGTTATATCCAGAATCGTGTTCCTCATCGAGCCTTGAAGGGAGTTACTCCTTTTGAAGCTTGGAGCGATCAGAAACCATTAATTAAGCACTTTCAAGTTTTTGGCTCCCCTGCATGGGCCCACATTCCTACAGAGAAATGTAAGGCCTTGGATCCGCAAAGCAGACCTTGCATATTTGTAGGTTATCCTGATGGTGTCAAGGGTTATCAATTGCTCCACCCTACTACGCATGAGTTATTCATTGAGAGGAGTGTTTAGTTTGAGGAGGGATCTTCAAGCTCACTTTCTATCACTTCTCCAACTCCTTCTACCTTGACATTAGAGTCACTTGGAATACATGACAAATATTCTGATGAGTCAGATTCACCTAAATAGTCTTCTACCTCTACTTCTGATGCAGAAAGTGATTCAGAGAACTCGCCTCCTTCCTCTCCTAGTCATCATTCAGAGGTTAATGATTCCCCTCCAGATTCTCCATCTTCTTGCCTACTTTGGGCTAGACAGACCTTGCAGTCTGTAGGTGATTGGGTTGGGGATCCATCAGACACCAGGCGCACTCGTTCACAATTCCAAGATGCTCCACATGTCTTCATTGCTACTACCTCAGATCCACAGTCCTTTCATGAGGCTTCTGGTATTTCTGAGTGGGATACAGCTATGCAGGAAGAGTATAGTTCCTTGATGAGGAACCACACTTGGGATCTTGTCCCTCTTCCTAAAGGAAGAAAACGTGTTCAATGTAAGTGGATCTATCGGAAAAAATTTGCAGCACATGGGTCAGTTGACAAACACAAGGCTCGCTTGGTCGCCAAAGGATTCTCCCAGGTTCCTGGGATTGACTACTCTGAGACTTTTGCGCCAGTTTCCTGAATGAATTCCATTCGAATTGTTCTTGCCATTTCTGCAGCTAATCATTGGGAAGTACATCAGATGGATGTGAAGAGTGCTTTTCTTCATGGTGACCTTCATGAGGAGATCTACATGGAGAAGCCATAGGGATTCCTTCAGGATTCTTCACTTGTGTGTCATCTTCGAAAGTCTCTCTATGGCCTCAAATAGGCTCCTCGGGCCTGGTATGCCAAGATGGACTCCTTCCTTCTATCAGTTGGGTTCACTCGGTGCCATTCTGATCCTAATGTTTACATTTTGCAACAAGGTGATTCACTTCTATTTTTGGTTTTGTATGTTGATGACTTGCTGATCACAAGAAGTTCTTCACCCACCATTAAGGCTGTCAAAGTGGCCCTTCAGGATAGTTTTTTGATGACTAACTTGGGCTTGTTGCATTAATTTCTCGGGATTGAGATCCTTCAGTCTCCTTCTGGGATCACCATCACACAATCCAAGTATGCTCTAGATTTACTCTCGAGGTTTCATATGGCTGACTGTAAGCCTGCTCCGACTCCCTTCCTTTCTGGAGTCAAACTTGAGGCTCAATGTTCTTCTCCACTTGTTGATGGCACTTTGTACCGTCAACTTGTTGGGAGTCTCATTTATCTGACTCATACGAGACCTGAGATCTCCTATGCTATAGGCATGGTCTCTCGATTCATGCAGGAGCCCCACGATTTACACTGGAAAGTAGCCAAGCGGATCCTTCACTACATTCAAGGTTCTCATAGTTGTGGGATTCACTACGCAACAGGTATTTAGCTTGATTTGGTGGGCTACACAGATTCAGATTGGGAAGGTGATTATAAGGATCGCAAGTCTACTTAAGGGTATAGCTTCTCACTTGGGTCAGGTCCTGTTTGTTGGTCGAGCAAAAAGCAGTCTGCTATTGTTGTGTCTTCTACTGAGGCTGAGTATCGGGGGGTTGTAAATGCTGCCACTAAGGCCATTTGGCTTCAACATATTCTCACTGAGTTTGGTATCCAGATCAGATGGCCATCAGTCATATTTTGTGACAACCAGAGTGCCATTCAAATCTCACAGAATCCAGTTCATCATCAACGGACCAAACACATAGAGGTCCACATGCACTACATCTGGGAGCTCATCCATGGTCATGTCATTGACCTTCACTATTGTTCAACTTCTGAGCAAGTTGCTGATATCTTCACCAAACCCTTCACTGAGAGCAAGTTCCTTCATTTGCGAGCTTTGTTGGGGGTGCAAGATGCTTCATCTTTTGGGGGGGCCTCTTCCTCTCACTTGTAGTCCTGACTTTTTTGTGTGGGGGGGAGTCTCTTTTCTCTCTCTTTTGGGAAATCTTATGTACATGGGTACCTCATCAGGCTTGACTTGTCGGGACCCATTTCTACATCCACCTAAGCTTCGCTTATGGGGGGGTGTTAGTGTAGTTTTTTATTTTTCCTATTTTGCTAGGTTTTTCCTACACTTTTAATAATCTCGCTTAGGTTAATAAAGCATGTCTTATTAGGTGAATGGTTGTGAGGTGTCACCTTCCTACATGTGAGCATCCATTAGCTATCTTGGGAAGATACTTTGCTATCTCTTTTCTCTCTCTTTTGGGGGAATTTTATGTACATAGGTACCTCCTTAGGCTTAACTTGTCGGGACCCATTTCTACTTCCACCTAAGCTTCGCTTATGAGGGGGTGTTAGTGTAGTTTTTTATTTTTCCTATTTTTCTAGGTTCTTCCTACACTTTTAATAATCTTGCTTAGGTTAATAAAGCATGTCTTATTAGGTGAATGGTTGTGAAGTGTCACCTTCCTACATGTGAGCATCCATTAGCTATCTTGGGAAAATACTTTGTTATCTTTAATCCGATAGATGGTTGCTCCTCATTGGTTGGTGTTGCCACCTCCTCCCTCTTCCTAGCCTATATAAGCATGCTACCTGGCTTGTATTTGCATCTCTTGTTTTTGCATCCTCGTAATGCTATTTTGCTTCTAGCATTTGCATTACTCTCTTGGAGACTAACTCTGTGTTGCTATTTTGATTTTGTACCATTTGCATTCATAGTTTAGATATTTACTCTTTGCACTAGTTTTCTAGATTGTTAATCTTTTCAGATTCTAACACACGGAAGGTGGAGTTTTACTTTAGTAAGTAGGAGTTAAACTCAATTTTCTAAGTTAAAGTTAAAAATTGTTGTTCCTGCAGCCACTGGAAACAGAACCAGTCACTATTCCTGTAGCAGTAGGTGCATAGATGTATGGCTAAATAATTAGAATTTCCTTCCAAGTATTTGATAGTCGTCTTTCCTTTGGATAAACTAGATTTCCTTAATGGTTATTGCATTCAAAGTATTAGTGACTTTTAGTGAAAACTAGAGCATATACTTTGCAGACATCATCTCAAGTTCACGCTCCCAAATTGACATTTAATGAAAATCAGCATAGTACTTTGGTGGTAAGGGATGTCCAATCCTGCAACTAAAAGGGTGTTATATTGATTAGACAATCACTACTCATGAAACATGGGTCAATGTGTTTGACTTATAAACTACACAGTTAAATCCTAATAGCAATATCACAATTTGACTTGTTGTGGAAATTATCTCCTACTTATCAATTAAAACCATGTTAAAATGCAACCCTGAAATGAGATGCAAACCTAGGCTTAATGCAATTCTAGGACTTTGTCACTAAATTTCATGGTATAGTTTTCATCACTGAACATTTTGATAAGGCCACCAGATGTCATACAACCCTCACTGATATTGCTATCATGAGAATATGAATATGACATTAGTCGTAGTTTTGTCAGAATGAGATGTAAGCATTAATGCACAAGAAACCAAAATGACCAGAACATCTTTTCCTATTAATTTAGCAAGAAAACATAAGCATCAAAGCATAAATTCCAAGATGACCAAAATGTTTCTTGCATACAAGCACACAAGACACACAAGAGATTCAAATAGATAGTATGCAATCAGTTTGCAAACATTTAAAAATCTCCATTGATGCATGCATGATAAGAAAATAATTAAATACAAAGCTAAATGCAAGATTAAACTAACAAGGATGAAAGATTGCAGTAATGCTAATTAATTATGTTGTTTAATCTAACATGCAAAGATGAAACATGCTAAATGATCCAAAAAACTAGAATGCTCAAAAGAAATGCATGAATGCATACAAGTAAAATGATAAAATCTAAGCTAACATGCAATATTAAACTAACAAGGATGAAATATTATAGCCATGCTAATTAATCTATGTTTTTTAATCTAACATGCAAAGATAAAATATGCTAAATTGCCAAAAAAATCTCAAAATGAAAATTTGTTGAAAAAATAAATTTTATTCAAGATAGAAGGTCAGATAGAAGATAGAAGTTGTATCCAATAGTTGTGAAACTTTGTATAAGAATGTAAGATAGAAGATAGAAGTTTCCTTTCATTCTTTAGAATTTCTATTTCACCTACAACAGATAAAATATGCAAAACAAAACATGGACATGCAAATTAATTAAAAATAATAATTTTAAATCTTAAGGGCTAGAAGGCCCCACCCATGCTGGGCGCCAGATATGTATATACTAAATGTGGTAAGAAACACACTTCAACATAGTCTTTGCATGCATGATTCATCCACAAATAGACATAGATAAATCCACCATGAATAATCAATCAAGGCGGCATGTTGCCTTCTATCTTGTAAGAGTTTAAATGCTCTTAGAACCAAGGCATTTAGTGACTAGAGACTGTACTAGAATGAAGGAGTTAAGAAAATGAATGCATCTATATTTTTATTTTCAATGCAAGTAAGTATGAATTAATCTAGAATGATATGCATAGAAATTATTAATCTAGATAAGTAAATAAAATTCTAGTTTAACATGAATGCAATTAAAATCTAGAATGAGAGAAAAGCAATTAACATTCTAAGAAATTTGATTCACAAATAATCTAGCATGAATACAACAGAATTTAATTATTCAAAATTGCACCCACAAATGAGAGGTAGAAAGCCTCCATTTATAGAAATACAGATTAATCAGTGGTCAAGATTGATCTAAATGAAAGGTTGAGATTGATCCAGAGTTGAGTTCAAATAGAAATTTTTCATCAAAGAGGGAGCTGTTGAGAGATTTTAGGAAATAAGATTCAGTTGAGAGTTAGTTGGATGATTTATTTCCCTTTTTTTTTAACTCAACTCAAAGTTTCTATTTTTTGAACTCAAGATGAGATATTTGGAAGATATTTGATGATTTGATTAAATATTATCTCATATTTGATGATTTTCTCAATTAATAAATTATTTAAATTTAATAATTGAAATGAGAAGATTTTATTATAATTAAATGTTTTAAATTCCTTTTTCATGTGGTATTTGGCTAAAAGGGGAGATTTCATTTAATTAAATGCATTGGTACTTTTGATTAAATTAATTCAATTAAGAGGGTTTATTTAGCTAAATCAAGTCATTTTTTAGAAATTAAATAAGAGTATGTGATTACTGCAGACTAATGATTTTCTGCATTTGATACTTAGACCAAGTAAACACAATCATAATCAAAAATGCCTAGTAAAATAGGACTTTATTGATCAAGAGATTGGTGTATTGAGACCAGTGCACTGAAATTTGTTCAGAATGGCAAGGTGCCAATTTCAGAGTATTACAGGGAGAAGCATAAGAAGAAGGCCATTGGCCAAACTATGAAGAAGACTAGAAAAGAAAGAGAAAAAGGAGGAGATGAAAGAACACAAATGGAGCCTCAAGGTGAGTCTTCACCTAAACCAAATTAGAAGCAAAGGACACTGGAAAGAAGATCTCAGCTATCATTAAATCTCTAATGATAGAAACTTACAAGAGGAAAACCTCTTAGAATGACAAGAATAAGATTCCAACTCCACCAAAGGAAGAAGAATCTAAAGAGGAGACTAGGAAAGAAAGTATCAAAACACCAAAATAAGGTAAGAAACTTACTCTTAAGAATATTATTGATGATATTGAGAAGAATGGAAATTACAATATATTGAGAAATAGATTTTTGAAGTTTATCAAAGAAATTAAGAATAAGATTGTAAATGTAATATTAATAAGTTAGTGTTTAATAGAAAACTTGGAAAGATTAAAGTGCTAGTCCCTAATGAACTCTACATTATGATTGGAGAAATATGGTAAAGGGAATGATTGAGTGCAAGAACATGCTAGGTGATGCACTAGAAAAAAATAAGACCTAACCTCGATGATGATGAGAGAACTGGATTGGTTGAATCTTGTAAAAAGTATTTTGATATGTCATCCAATGTAGCACTAATAACTACAAGTTAGAAGAAAGAATCGTTTTCAAATGCAAATAAATTTTAGTCTAAACTATGTGATCAAGAAGGATCTAGATTGAAAAGAAGCATGATCAAAAAAATCCAAAGGAAAAGCAACCAAGGCAACAGAACTAAAAGGTTCAAAGAAGAAGACAGCAAAATAGTCTACTACATCAGTCGATCAGAAGACTTTTATTAGTCAAAATGTGAATATGGAACCAAAGGAGAGCATTGTGGTTCAATATGAATAGGCCATTGAAGCACCACCATAAGTGGAAGGATAGTAAAAAGATGATACCTGTGCTGATGAAAGTCATCCATATATTATTGATGTGGCAATGATGGACTCAAGTCCAAAGAATATAGAAAAGGAGAAAGATCATGATGTAATTGGTGTTGTAGACACATGGAAAGGTTAAAAATGAGAAGAGATGATTGAAGAGAAAGAGAATGATGATATCAACAAATGCCTGCAATGGAGATTCCCAAAGATACAATAAGAGAGGAAACACAAGAAGAAGATCCAAAAAAGGATACAAAGCATGAATAGAGGTATGATTTTTGTCCCTCATTTCAACAAGAAAAGACTCATACAGAGACTAGACCATCTGGGACATCATCCAAAGGCTAGAGGAGCTTCGAGAAACAAGATAAAAGTAAAGAGAAAAGAAAGAGATATTCAAAGGAATCACAAAAATAAGAGCAATGGGAGACATGAATCCTCGAAACTGATTGAATCATTCGCATCAAAGGATGAAGGAGAATTGTATGATTTTGATGCAGAAGAAACAATAAAGACGCGAAAAACTTTTTGAGAAAGTATATGCAATGGGTAAGTGCATAAGTCAAAAAATAGTAAAGAGTTGAACAAATATACAAGACTCGTGGAGAGATGCAAAATAATAAAATTATCTAGCAAGAGGTATGAGAGGGAAATTACACAGGTAAAGGCCCAAAAAATGTTCAAAAAAATAGCACCAAAATATACATACAACAATGAAGATGATCTGATAAGCCAGATAAAAAAATTGTAGATCATGTCTATGGAAAAGCATAAAATATTACATGGGTCTTGGAACAATAGATTCCAATGAAAAATTCTTAAAATAAAATATTCCTTGCTAAAGACAAGCAAGGGGAGCTGATATCATTAAGAGATAAAATGGAAGAAGCACTAAAAGATATAACCCTTGTATTCCAAAAGCCCAACACATCACACACCTTAATAGGTGATCTTGGGAAAAGTAGAGATAAATCTTAATAGGATCTTAATGAAGCCACCCATACTTATAATCCACTTACTAGATCAGCCTCTAAGCACACAACAAAGATTCAAGATACCATGTACTTAATGCATTAGCTAAGAGTAGAGGAAGAGAAGAGAGCAAACCAACTGATGGAGCTTCAATATTTCTTATCCCCCCTATCAGGGATCATCAATGAACATCTCAAGGATGTGTATGTTGAGATCGCCAAGCCACCAACAGAGATAGAAGATGCACTTAATAGGCAACTACTAAAGGTCAAGATTGCAGCACTAGCTCTCTTTCACCCAGAAGAGTCTTGGGAGACTCTTGAATACAACAAGGACACATTACAAGGATGTCTTTAAAAATATGTTAACCTCTAAACCCCACATCCTTACCTTGAAGGAGAAGAATCATATAAAGGGGGAGTATACTTGCTCAATAGGTTGTTGGAAGTCTTATTGGGAAACAAGATACTAAGAGGGGGGGTGAATCAGGATCTATAAAACTTTTCACTTCTTAAACAAAATAAATGATTAATTGTGTTCACTCCTAATCCATCTTATAACTAGATCTTATACCATATGATCATGAACTCTAAAACTGAAATAAATCTAACTATGCATGACATACATCAACATAAAAATGTAAACACATAATACAAAGATTTTGGTAACCCAAAAACCCTCCAAGCTAAAGGTAAAACTGGGTTGTGGATGACACCAACAAATCCTTACTGCTGCAACAACAAAGTTTGCATGTTAGGCTGCAATTTGATCACTTCTGATGATCTTCCCTGTGAGGGGTCAACTCGGTTAAAAGCATTACAAGACTATTAAGTCTACCTAGATTAAAGGATAAAACCCTACAATGAAGTAAGCTTTTTGTTAGGAGATTTAACTAGATCTGTTAAAGTCACTCTGTTAAGATATTTTCCCTAATACACTGGTTATAATGTCTCAGTACCCGATCCTTTAGTTTTCTCTCACAAAGACAATTACGGATCTTCTCTCTTCAATGTCTAAATCTGATCTCCTTATCTAATTTGCTCTATTCTACCCTTCATTGCTACGTTTCTCTATCTAATCTCTCTATCAAACTTAGACTTCCTTGCTCTGTCCTTAGCCTTTTTTGTCTATTCACGATCTTCCTTTTCATACCATATGATTTATGGTTTGGTCTCATCTTAAATAGATAATCGTAGAAGGTTCTAGATCATAATCAATGATCCATAATTCAGTCTTTTGTCGCTTAGTCCTTATGTTTTTCTAATTGGTTACTCTGCCTTCCTAGGGATTGATGTCCTTTGATAAAATGCATAATTAGCTCCTTAAATATTTGTACAATCCACAAATATCATGTAGGAGTTGGCTAAAATAATTTACATAAGTGTTTTTATCATTATAAACACATATGCAAAAACTATTTTACTCGACAGTTGAATGTCCTGACACTCAATCATAACTAACATTCATGTTATCCCTTGGCTTTTATAGGCTCGGCATGTATTGACTCACTCAGCATAAATTAATTTTACATTGCTCGGTCTCCATATGTTTCACTCAGCATGTATTGTAGCTCAGTCTCTACTGGGGTGCTCAGCAACCTTTGACTTGTTTGGCATGTAGTGAAATATAAACAATTCCATGTGGCTCAACCTTCTTAGGATGGCTCGGTCACAGTGATGATCAACCAACGCCGACTAGAAAATGACTAAGTGTTGGACACTAATAGGAAACAAGGCTTAGAGATCAACACAAGTAACCCTTTATATTGTTTGTCATTGATGAGGAAAGGGGGAGATAAATGAAAAAGGAAGATTAAAAGAAGAACAAAGATAATAGAAAAAAAGGGGGATCAAAATAAGTAAGGGGGAGATAAATGAAGAAAGGAATAAGGATCAAATTGGAGAGGTACCCTTGAAGAGGATAAGGGAGAACATCTTAAGAAAGAAAAGACATTTGACAAGAGGAAAGTATTGTGATAAAGGAAATGATAGAAGATGAGCATACAAAAAGGGGGAGTCTACAGATAATATAGAACAACAAGCTCAAATAAAGTCTAAGGCCACAGTCGGGCAGAAAGGAGATTTAGAAGTCAAGAGATGGGAATGCTCAAACTTGTGAAGAGATGCAAGTCTTGTTAACCACGTATCAAATTTTATTATTAAAGAGGTTTTTCCATCATATCCAAAGGGGGTGAATATTGGATGAAGGTAGTCACTAGTATGTTTGTTCGATAAAATGGTGAGAATTGAACTCAAGCAGTGAGTGAGCATTAAAGTGTTTTCATTGATTGGTAGTCGATTAACAAGAAGACTAAAGTATTGCAAGAGTATGCAACCACTAGTAGACTAGCATACTAGTCATGAGAGAAGTAAAGGCATGATCCATCACATGATAAGATGACAAGAATGAAACTAAGATGACCACAGTTCAGTCACCACTGATGTGACAAAACCAAGAGAAGGTATGATAGAAATGTGACATGCCCATAGAGAGAAGTGGCAAGAACAACAAAATGAAGTAAGGATACAAGTCTATATGTGGACTTAAAAGTATATATGTGGACTTAGAAGTATATATGTATAGGCACCTACATATAGGTAGTCACATTTATTTTGTGACTATGCTCACTATGTATTTTTAAATTCAAACTGATAATTTGAGTGGGATAATTTTAGGGTTTTGACACATGGATTTGAAAAGTGGATTTAAGGTCACTTAGACTTCATTTTGATGTCATTGTTGTTGTTGTGTTGATCAGATATTTGTGGATGACAGACAAGAATACAGAAAACAGAGAATGGAAGCAAATCAGTACCCAAGCACATGAAAGAGGTAGTGAACAAAGATCATTCATTGAGTTAAGCTAGAATAGAGGTAGGAGATTAGAGTATCTTTATGGAGCATCATATTGGATCTAAAAGGCAAGTTGTACGACATATTTTAGATCTAATCTTAAGTTTGTTTTCTGACCATTACAACTATTGTGATCCTTTGACAAGGAAGACTTGTAATAAGTCTTTGAAATCCTCTAACAAGGTATCTCTTAGAAAGGGGTCAAAATGCCCTAACGAGGTAGCCTTAACAGGCTGTTGTAATCCTAACAAGATGAGTTCTCAGAAGGAACAATTTTAAGCCTTTAATAGGACACCCTTATACTTGCAAGTAAAGGCTAGTGGGTATATTACTCTCATCATTGTGCTCACCCTCACACTAGGGGTCTCCGCGTAAAAATATATGCATCATTGATGTATGCATTCTTGTATGATATTGTATGGTTTTACAGCATTACATTTGTTTCTGTTTTGATTATTAAAGAATTGGTAACAAGATTTTTGAATAAGATTATTGTTATAACCGGTATATTATACGCACTGATTCTCCCCCCTATCAGTATCGGTTGGGATCAACAAATTGTAGAATCCCCTTCAATATCCACATTCTAGATTCCCAATTTTTAGTATAAAAGAAGCCCTTTGGTAAGAGCAAGCAATTATGCTTCATTATTAGATGTTGTCCCAATAGGTTTAGCTAAAAAGGTTATTTCTTCACTTTGGAAATTATGAATGCATGTTCAATATCTGCAATTTATGGGTTTCATTTTGAGGCACCATCGAATTTCAATTTATACCAACTAGGATTGGGCACTTGCCAAACATAAAGTGGTAGTTTATCAATTTTTCTCCCTTCCTTGGCTTGAGAAGAGAGGGAGCTTCAAATAACTCCATTTCAATCTCATTTTTTTATCCCAAGGGATCATTTTGAGATCACTTCTTAGGTGGGAAATTTTACTATTGAGATTTTCCACAAAATTAGGTTCAATTTTTACTATTCATTTATCAATGGCCAGCTTATAATCTTTGAAAATTCTACAATTTTTCTCCTTCCAAAGTTCCCAAATTAGAATAGAGGGGGATGTAATCAATAAACCCTTATAGATAGTGTTAGGTTTAAGAAGTGGTCAGATGACATTCGAGATGACCTGATGGTCAGATACTATATTTTGATTGCTAGTATCATAGATGTTAGATGCTACATTGTTCAGTTTGATCATATCTACGTGATGATGTGTATTGGTGTGACATGATGCTTTATGATGATATTTGGTTATTTGTATTTGAACATATACTATGTTTATGTTTATATGATGGACTTATTAGATTCTGGATACTTGGATTTGATGATATTGTTATTTACTTCGCTCTTGCCTTGTGATATTTTATGTGAAAGTGAGTGATGTAAATGGATTATTTTAGTGCAATTAAATAAATGGTTATTTAATGTGATTTAATGCATTATCACTTCGGTTATATTATTATATGCAATTGCACTTGATCGTGTTGTTTAGTGTGCATGATTTATGTAAATGACAATGGCGCATGGTGTTAGTGATTCAGTTGTTGATATTTAGCCAATGTCGTCCATGTATGGTTATTATATCCTATTTTAATTGTTTAAATTAATAAATCCAGACTCATTTGCATCATCTGATTAGACTTGTGAGTGTGTTTATGTATTTAGAGGTTCGCAAGTGTCACAAAAGCTATTAAAGAATTCTGTGATTTTGGTTTAAGGGAATTTTTGGCTTTATCTTATTTTATTTTATTTTCAACAGCTTTACCACAGTTGAATTCCAATTACTTGGAATAGCTTATTTTTGTTTGGGTTGATTTAGGGTTTAACTAGGTGACCTAGTTAATTACCCTAATCCATTATTCACTCAAAAAGTGAATATATATCCAAAAAGGAATTTTAATCCTCACTTCTCACTTTTGGAAATAGAAATTTGAGAGCAAATTTCCAAATCCTCTTTTGTAGGATTGTGTTTATGTTCATTGTAGGAGTTACAGGCATGGGATCGTCGCGAGATTGGTCTCGTTGGATCCAACTTGGGGAGACCTTGGATTGTCAAGATTTTCAGCATCTTCTATGGGATTTTTATTTTACTATTTAGATTCCTGTATTTTACTTTTTAGTTGTCAAGTAGGGGTCTCTTGTTTTTCTATTTCACCTTCGTTTCTACTTTTGTTTTTGGTAGTTGTATATTAGGAGGTTGAGAACTAGTGTTCCCCTCTGTTTTTGAGTGCTAGCTCTACCCAGTTGGGCAGATATGCGAATTTCTCTATTTTTTGGGATGGGGGTTTGGGGTTTTGCACTGTCATGCTGGTCATTTTTGTATATGGTGTTCAAACCCAATTTTATTGATTTTTGTGGCTCATTTACCCAAGGGTAGAATGCATTTTATTTTCGTTGATTTCTGTCAATTTTGGGTTTTTGATGTTCTTGCCTCAATTTGTATGCCACCCAATTTTCTCAGGTTTTCTTGGCATAGTGTTGGTCGTGGATTTGGACTATCCGTCGGATGTCAATTTGACCATTTTTACATTTTTATGTTGCATTGGGATGTGTGTCACATATGTACTCCCTATCTTGCATTCAATTGAGTGTTATTTGCTTGTGTTCTCGTCTAGCCCATGTTATTTATGGTCTTCGTGTTGTTGGTGTGCCCACACACGAGCACGTGTCCATGCATTTATCGGGTGCTTACGAGGCCTAATCTCCTAGTTGTCATCGGTGGAGTTATGTTAATTAGGGTTGGGTTGGGAACATGCATTTCCTACGGACACTCAACGTATGATGAGCATGGGTATGTAGGGTAGACTATGGAGGGGCTTCTCTCGTAACCTTGGTGACTATTTCCCAGAGGGTTGGCATGAAGAAGTTTCTAAATAAGTGATAACTAAATAAAATACTAGGTAATAAATCTAAGATAATTAAATGTGAGCACCAAGCATTAATCCAAGGACACAGTGTGATGGCCTCTCTGGGGAGTTGATTATGCATGATATTTAGCTTGGGGCTTCATGATACCAAGTGACTTACTCTCCACTAGAGTCCCTACATAGGTGACCCATAGAGTGTCTGACCAGGACCTATTGTATTTGCATTGTCTCATGATCTTGGTTTCAGTCATCTTTACTATCTGGCGTGAACGTTTTTTTATTGTGTTTGTGGTTGGATCATTATCTCCATCAACGCGGCAAGAGTAGGCCTACAGGTTCCACATGGTTGGGAGGCGTAGTTACCTACCACTTTTGGGGACCAATGTACAAAGACGGTCTATTTCCTGTTGAGACCGATGCTTGATGTTCAGTTGGTATTTCGGATTTTCGGAGTATGTTTCTTTGTGATTTATGCTTTAATTGGAATGCTTGGATATCATGTTTAGATGATGTTAGTTTCATTTGATGCATTCCTTTATTATGATGTTATAGCATATGGTTAGATGGTGTGATTCACTACGAGTTGGAGTATCTATGCTTTGATGGATTAACATGTTAGATCTACTTGTTCTTATGATGTTATTTACGTTTGTAGTAGTAACACCCTCATAAGACAACTCTGACTATTTAGTTGGCAGGTTGGGATTTTATGCTTGGGGGATGGCTAGGATGCATGCAATCTCATGATGCCATTACAGTTGGGAGGAATCGAGCACGAGTTTTAGATGTTTTGGATTATGAACCATATATGTATATTGCAATGTTGTTTTTCGCATGTTCTTTCATATGTTGTTATGGATTAGATGAATAGTTGTTTTCTCTTTTTTGTTGCATGGTGTTTTATATTTCATGCTTTCGATTGATGTATCCTCTACTACAGTGCTTTCAAAACTCCCTGGTGTGGAGTTTCTTACCTTGTTTGCCTTCTAAACTTAGCGTTTTGCCTTTTGGTTTTGAACCTGGGCGATATTTGTTCAACATTGGGCGATACTGGAAAAGTATCACACCATAATAGTGAGGAATATCATAAGATATTGGTGAAGTGTCGCTTGGCCATATTAAGTAGTGAGGAAATCATAAGATATTGGTGAAGTGTCGCCTAGCCATATTAAGAAGTATCGCCTGGCCATAGTAGGAAGTATCATTTGGCTATAATGAAAAGTATCACCTGGATAAAAAGTATCGCCTGACTATAGTAAAAATTATCTCCTAGTTGTAGTAAAGTGTTGCATGGGTCTGTGAGTAGACCTACTCGGGTGACCAGTGGGCACTTTTTGACTTGATTGAAACTTTTTGAGAGGTGATTTGGCTACCCTTTACAAATTTCTTGAACTCTAGTGTTTGACTTTTCAAATTCGAGATCTTTCGGATTTGAATGTGTTTTGTGGCCTTTGTAGCATTGTCATTTTTGGTTAGTAGTGTTGCTTGGAGATCATTGGTTTTTATTTTTGTAGTTAGGCTTCTGTTGCGAACTTTGTGATCTTAGCATATTGATCATCATGTGCATCCATGCATGTAAAAATATATATATATATCTTTTATATATCCTTGTTCCAAGGATCTTTGGGCGGGGCATTACAATCATGATTAATTAATTTGGGAAGGTTAACAAGGAGTGTGCCTTGCGTCAATAGATTAGAGCTCTCCGAATTATTAAGGATATCTAGTAACACTCCAATTTCCTTTGAGGCAATAGATGTTGGGTTCTCTATGAGATTACCCTCCCTACTATGTATCTTAGTGATTTTATTGACCAACCTCCTTTTCTTAGTACTGTTATGGAAGAATTTAGTATTTTTGTCTCCCTCTTCAAGCAATGTTTCTCATGATTTCTTTCTCCAAAAAAATTCTTTAGCCATGATGTTCGTGTTTAGCCAATAATTATTTTTATTTAAGAGAAAGTGATTCTTTCATGCCATATTTGAACATAGCTTCATTATTTTCTTTTAATTGATTTTCCAACTTGGATTTTGATTCAAATATATTGTCAAAATAATTCTTATTCTATTGGATAAGGTAAATATTAATGGATTTCAATTTCTAAATAACTTGAAAAAGTTTGGAAACTTAACAGTGGTGTTATTTCACCATTCGTCTATCTTGTGAATAAGAGAGTCGTCCACGAACCCCATTCGTTCAAATTTGAATGGAGAGCACTTTGGGAGGTATATTTGTCTCCACTTTGAGCATAATCGAGAAGTGATTTTATCCTGACAGGGGAAGGGTTTATGCTTGAAATGTAAGATTAAATGAGTGGAAGTTGCCATGGATAAAAAATCTATCCAATTTTTCTACAATATTGTTTAAGCCTTTCATTTTGTTGTTCCAAGTGAAAGCATTACCATAAGTAGAAATCTCCAAAAGAGCGGACTTATTTACCCAAAAGTTAAAGCTCTCTGGATGCTTGAGATAATTTTTGTTTACTTCTATATTTTTTATTATTATTAAGAATTGCATTAAAATCCCCTCCTATCATAACAGGATAGTCATGGTAGTTGACAAATAGTTCAGTGTCTTGCCAAGTAGATTTATTTTCACATTTGGATAGTGTCGTAGACACTAATTAATAAAAAAAATTAATTTTTTTTGATGTGTTTAATCAAGCAACTAATCTATTTTTTCTCCTTTTGGTGATGGAGAAGAATGACTTTGAGGATCCAAATGATGGTCAATCCCCCAGACACCCCTTCAGCAAGGTTGCCAAAGATACTTCTAAATCCTAATTTATTTTTGAACAAGTTCCAGCATGCCATTGATGGACTTAGGAAGTTGATCCAGCATTTGCATGTCATATTTTGGTTGCTGGGGTCGTTTTTTGATTTTTGGAGCCGTTTTTTACTGTTAGAGGCGTCTGATTTACACTACAGAAACATCTTTTGTACATCAGCAAGAAAAACGCTTTCTGAATTTTGTTCGCAGCTCCGAAAAACCATCTGGGTATCTTTTAGATTTTGCATGCAAGCTATATATTTTGCAGAATCAACCATGAAAGGCTACAGCCATACCCCTCTCCGTTGGAAGTCGCAGATTTGAATGCAGTTTTCAAATGTCTCGTTCTTTCTCATACGGACTCCGATTTTGATGATTCTTGTTATGAACTTGGCTTTTTTTTGTGCTCTATCCACTAGTAGAGTTGCTTTTTGATTCGCATGCATGAATTCTTCAAAAATTGCAGATTCTCAGTCGTGACTGTGCACAGTTCTCGTTTTGGAAACTTCGGAGGATCATAACTTTCTCATACGACCTCGTATCGAAGCGATTCTTTTTTTGAAAGTGCATAATTTTTCGAGCAGATCACAGTGGTGCTAATTTTTTTTTTTATTATTGTGCCCAAGTTTCACTTTTAACATATGCTCTTCATGAGAGTTTGTAATGCATTGAAATTAAGACCACTAATTATTTCTTTCTAGTGGTAGTTGTAAACGCACTAAAATAAAGTGCCAAATCATATTTCTTTGGGGGGTTCTTTGATTGAGTAAAAAAGGAGGGGGCATTGTCGTGGCTGGGTTCTCTTCTTTTTAGCATTTCTTCTCTGCATTTCTTCATCATGGATCAAACAAATATACCCATCCTAACTCCATACAATTACTTTGAGTGGAAATCACACATGACAATTCACTTAAAGAAAGCTGGATTAAATAGGATAACTATGGGACTTGAAACTGAACCTACTAAAGATGAAGACAAGCCTAAGTGGTTTAACAAATGTGATGAAGCATATGGAACATAGTGTTTGTCTATTTCTCCTGACTTGCTATTTCACATTGAGTCTTTGGATACACCAAATGAAGTATGGACAAAGCTAAAAACACTATTTGGCACACAAAATTCAATGAGGGGTCATATGTTGGAAAATGAATTAATTAGTTTAAGTTCAAGAAATTTCAACACAATCCAAGATTTCTTCACCAAATTAAAATCACTAAGGCTGCAGTTAAAACAATGTGGAATTGAAAAGAAAGATGAACAACTGATTCTTAGTATTCCCTCTAAGCTGAGTTCAGAATATTCTGTGTTTGTCTCTACCTTCTATGCTACTAAGGGTGCACTTGGTACTCAATTCACCATGCCATCTTTAGATGATTTAGCTATCAATCTCACTCGAGAACAGGACAAGCTAATCCAAATGGGCACTCTTAAGTCCTCTAAGTCACATGCCTTGGCTGCTAACCAAGGCACAAAAGAACAACAAGGACAAAGTAGTAACAACAATAGTAAGGACAAGAAACAAAAGAATAGCGAGGAGAAGAAGGATCAGATACCGATTTCTTCAAAAGCGACTATTGATACACCATCTTCCAAGGGCGATAAGCCTAAGAAAGAAAAGGTCAAATGTGCCTATTGTGAAAGACCTGGTCATGATGAACATAAATGTTTGCAGAAACAACTTGATCACTTGACATACATTCTTGAGAAGAATAATATCATTGTTCTTGAGTCTATCAAACAAAGTTCTAATGAAGGGTCTAACAAGGAAAAAGAAAATAGCAAGGTGAAAGGAAAGGGCAAGGCCCTTTTTGCAGTTGCTTCCTCACCATCCACTTGGGTTCTTGATTCGGGTGCTTCACACCACATGGCTTCATCTAAGGAAGAACTTGCATCCTTGGAGCCATGTACTATGCCTTCTATTTTGATGGGTGATAACACTCTTTGTTGAGGTGTGTGGGAGAGGGTCTATTGATGTGGGGGATGGCACATTCCATGATGTTTCTTGTGTACCCTCATTGTCAACTAATCTCCTATCGGTACACCAGATCACTCACACAGGTTTAGGCAAGCGGGTTGAGTTCACTCCTGATTCAGTGGAGATATGTGAGTTGCACAATGATTCTACAGTTGCAATTGAGAGAGCAGATCATCAGTCACAACTCTATATGTTTTCTCACTTTGTTCCTGATCTTCCTTTGACTGTTTCACTCACTCACTCTAATGATGTGAGCAGGTTATGGCATGAGTGGTTTGGCCATCTTAACTTCCACTACTTGCATCAGCTTAACCAGCAAAGCATGGCCATAAGGTTGCCTTCTACTTTGACATTGGAGTCACTTGGAATACATGATAGATCTTCTAATGGGTCATATTCACTTGAGCAGTCTTCTACCTCCACTTCTGATGCAGAGAGTGATTCAGAGGACTCACCTCCTTCCTCTCCTAGTCATCATTTACAGGTTGATGATTCTCCTCTACATTCTCCATGTTCTAGTCCACTTTGGGCTAGACAGACCTTGCAGTTTGCAAGTGATTGGGTTGGGGATCCATTAGACACCAAGCAGACTCGTTCACAATTCCAGAATGCTCTACATATCTTCATTGCTATTGCCTCATATCCATAGTCCTTTCATGAGGCTTCTGGTATTTCTGAGTGAGATACAACTATGCAGGAAGAGTATAGTTCCTTGATGAGGAACCACACTTGGGATCTTGTCCCTTTTTCTAAGGGAAGAAAAATTGTTCGATGTAAGTGGATCTACCAGACAAAATTTGCAAGCTTTACTGGGAGTATGGGATGCTTCATCTTTTGGGGGGGCCGCTTCCTCTCAATTGGAGTCCTAATTTTCTTTGGGGAGTCTCTTTTCTCTCTCTTTTGGGGGAATTTTATGTACATAGGTACCTCCTCAGGCTTAACTTGTCGGGACCCATTTCTACATCCACTTAAGCTTCGCTTATGAGCGGCTGTTAGTGTAGTTTTTTATTTTTCCTATTTTGCTAGGTTCTTCCTACACTTTTAATAATCTCGCTTAGGTTAATAAAACATATCTTATTAGGTAAATGGTTGTGAAATGTCACATTCCTACATGTGAGCATCCATTAGCTATCTTGAGAAAATACTTTGTTATCTTTAATCCGATAGATTGTTGCTTCTCATTGGTTGGTGTTGCCACCTCCTCCCTCTTCCTAGCCTATATAAGCATGCTACCTGGCTTGTATTTGCATCTCTTGTTTTTGCATCCTCTTAATGCTATTTTGCTTCCAGCATTTGCATTACTCTCTTGGAGACTAACTCTATGATGTTATTTTGATTTTGTATCATTTGCATTCATAGTTTAGATATTTATTCTTTGCACTAGTTTTCTGGATTATTAATCTTATCAGATTCTAACACATCAAACATGTCAAACAAAAATATAGAAAGGACACGCAATTTTTAAAGTACAACTGGTAATCCCAAGTATTAATTTAGTAACATACAAATTTCATCAACCACATCAAACATGTCAAACAAAAATATAGAAAGGACATGCAATTTTTAAAGTACAACTAGTAATCCCAAGTATTAATTTAGTAACATACAAATTTCATCATTATAAATAATCGTCACTATTTGATATTAATTACACTTTATCAAATATCACTAAAAGCTAACATGTTCATAGAAGAGTCTTGTAGGATTTAACAATGAAATCTATAATGCTGGCAAAGGAACGGGCTAGTTCCATAATAGAATGCAGAGTTTCATATTGATTTTCATTCATCTATATATAAGCTTTTCATATTTATATTTTCTAATTCAGTATTCTCCAATATTTTACTTTAACCATTGCACCCCACAAATGATAGTCTAATGTTTTATTTGCTCAACAAAATTTGAATAATACTGAAACTCATAAATAAAACTTTACAAAGCTTAACCGAAACCATTCATTAATTCTGTAATTAAAATATAAGTTGTTTTTTATGATTACGGGCTAACGGATCTTTTCATAATTATTCAGATTATGACTAGAGAAGCATATTCATCACTAAAAATACAAAATCTCGGAATTTTATTTTAGCCATCTTCAATTTGATTCTGAATAATGTTGAATAGATGACAAATCATTGTTCTAGGCCATAATAGAGTGTTGAACGCTAACATTGTTGAAAACTAATTTGAAGTCGATAATACTGTGTAATAGTGGGAAAGATTTTTATTTTTTTGACTTGTACATCATGCTTTTATCCTTTTTATTTATTAAGTGTATTCATATCCGGCACCAGTCTCGATCTGTTGTCCGAAGACCATCATACTATTCCGTTGAAGCTCGGATTGCCATCCTGTTTCCGATAAAAGTAAAACCCTTTTTTTACTGCTATTTTTGGATCTTATGGACAAAACTTCCAGTGCTCCTACATTTTAGTTTTCCATCCATTTTATTGTTATTTTCGGCATACAGTACTTTTTACATGTTATATGCACTAATTTACGTTCTATCTTCTTCAAAGGAGACCAGTCAAGATGCCACGATAAGATTCTAATTCATTTTTCAAATAATATCGAATGCAAATCGAAATGCCCAAATGCTTTCTAATGATGGAAACATTAGCTTCGAGAATAATTCTTCCGCTGGATGGATGAAAATAATATAAGCTCTTTTTCAGCTGCGCTGTTTACAACAATTTATATATGGAAACTAAGTTGAACTTACAAGGTCACTGAAGATGGGAGATTTCCACAATCCATGCAGTTGTATTTCTGGGCTAAGATTCTAATTCATTTTTCAAATAATATCGAATACACATTCAAAATACCCAATGCTTTCTAATGAGGAAACATTAGCCTCGAAAATAATTCTTCTGCTGGTTGAAAATAATATGAGCTCTTTTTCAGCTGTGCTATTTACAATAATTTATATATGGAAACTATGTTTAACTTACAAGGTCACTGAAGATAGGAGATTTCCACAATCCATCAAATGTGCAGTTGTGTTTCTGGGCTAAGATTGTTTGTTAAAAAAAAAAAAAATTTAAATTATCAATATTTTGGATCTTACACTCTCATCCTGATGATGGATGAGGTATGATCCAAAACATTGATGGTTATAAAAAAAAAAAATTTTAAATTACACGCAATCTTAGCGTAGAAAGACAACTGCACATTACAAGGTCACTGACAAGTTACTTCAAAACCAACCAGCACATAAGTAAAACTCAAGAATGACATCATTTAACAGACTAGTATAACATGACAAAGTTCAGGAGGCAATTTTTTTGGAACTAAGAAACTGATAAGGAACTTCAGCTCCTTGCTTTATTTTGAACAAGGATTCACATTACACACAAACCTAGAAAAAGTTATAACTATCTTGCAAGATAAAAAATTGCTTTCATTGCCCAAAAAATCATTTCTTGTTGCAGGCAACTCAGGGATTGCTTCTTGGCCCCTTACAAAACAATTTTGAAGGGCTACCACCTTACGATATGTTACAATTTATCATCTCAGAAAAGGCATAATTAAGAGTTACTGCCGCCAATTTGCAGGTTGCTGCTGGGCCTATTTAAAAACAAGCCTCTATAAACAACCACCATTCCCTTGAATATGTTACAATTTATCAATCTTGAAAGTGGTAAAGTTTATACAACTGGGAGAGCTCAACCAGAGTTTCTGATGGTGATGACTGGGAATAATTTTACCACTTGCTGTCAAGTTGCATCCACTAATTGTGAACATTCAACAACAAAATTAGATAAATAGTGACCACTTGCCTTCAAAACTGACAATAATATGGCCCAAACAATTTCGATCGATCACTCCGACTAGGAACAATCTCCAGTCATAACCTACCACCATTTAGGAAAGCTAAATCTCAAAACCCAAAAGTGACCCATCTGCCTTCCTCTTACAAAAAGTGAACGACATTTGGATAACTCGCATAATTCCATTTAATCCTCATTCAACCATATATCAGCTTAAACAACTTACTCCATACAATATTGTATCCTAACGAAACAATTCCTCATATCCAATGCTTGCAAGATTCTCCAAGTCACTGCTTACAATAAGATCAGAGTCACAAGGCACAGAATGATGAGAAATTATTTGTCTGTCATATAATGGCCTGCATGCACAAAAATAACTATCCAAATAATTGAAATCCTCTTCTTCATCCGGAGGTATCATACTCAGATTTTCAGCGATAGAACCCAGATGAATGTTAAGCTCAGAAATTAAGGCTGAATTATCAACTGGCATTGTTACATCAGTCTCTTCAACTTCTCCATCTACTCCATTAGAATCCTGAGTTCCTGTATCAGTCTCCACTAGCCGCTGATTCAAATCCAAAAGCCGAGGTTGCTTAGGTTTTGGGGGCTTTGTTATATCTGTAGCAGGCTGATGTTTCCCTAATACTTGTGGGTTAGTCCCAGAGATAGACCCCATGCTGCCAGAAAATGATGCAGCCGCCCAGATCTCAGCTTCCTCGCTTAAAACAGACTCTAAATCACTCCTGAATTTTTGAGATTAATAACAGCAATCACTCCCCAGTGTCAACAGAGTATCAAAATTTAAAGGGAAGAAATAGACATGATGAAAGCGTATAAAGCAAAAGAATAATTATCAAACAAAAAGACAAAAACACAAGATTTGAATTAGTAAATAAGTACCTCGTTTGATTTCCATTCAGTACACATGCATTCTCACGAATAAAGTTGCCGGACATTTCAACAGGTTCAGGATGTGTATCTGCCCCATATATAATCACAGTAATTTGCTTTGGAAAAGGAACTTCCGCCAGTTCATCAGAAATCTGAGGAAATTCAAGAATCAACTCTAGCCGGTCTACTTCCAGATATCTCTGTTCTTCTCCCAATGGCCTTTGCCCTGAGGCTCCCTGATCTGAAAGGTTAGCCACTTCACATGATTTATCCCCCTGTTCTTTCCATGATTCAGCCAGTGCTGCTGCAACTAGTTCCATATTTATCTTTGAATGACCTGTGCTTCTAATTGCTGGATCTACAGTAAAGGTATTAAGAGGGTACTTTAGGATAGGAAATGAGATTCCACCAACAGAAACACATATGTTGTTGGAGAAATATTCATTTCGGGCTTTGACATTGAGAATCCCATTCCTGACATGAGAACCAGCAGAAAGCAACGCTGCATAGTGTCTTTGTATAAGTAACTCATTATCAGGCATTTCTTGCACGATGTCTAGCAATCTTTTGACATGTTCCTGTCATTAATTACATGTTTAGAGAAATACAAAAATAATGACAATTTCAGAAGATAAATTATGCACACGTGTTGAAGTAGATATCCAAATAAAGAATTTACCTCTGTCACTTTTAACTGTGTCTTGGCAGATGAATTAGCTTTCTCACTATTTGAATCAGTATTGGTACATGAAATGTTATTAAGAAACAGCTCCCCAAACCTTTCACGGCAGTGAATTGGGTGGCGGTACCTCCCTCTGAAAAACCCACCACTAGATATTCCATAGAGAGTATCACTTGCTAAAGCCCAATTTATACCATATTCATGCACCATAGCACATAAAATAGCATCTTCTGATGTTGTCCATGAATCAGCTGGAGGAAGACGATCTCTTGACTTCCTGTTACCTTTTTTCTTTTTCTTATCCAGCTTTATAATGGAAACCTTTTTGGAAGGAATACCCATGATTGAAATCTTGCCACTTGCCTTATTTGTGCTCATACCAAATTCATTTAAAGCCAACTCTAAATCACCCTCACCACACTGGTCAATGTCCATAAACTGTGCATTTTTGCTCCTATCCAATTCCAGGTCTCCACTCGCATGATTTTTCTTGGACTTCTTTGAGTTGCCTTTATGAAATATGTCATCTTCAAACAGCTTGAGAGCTTTACGTTTCCGTTGCAAGAAAGTGTGGCCAGAAATTTCCCCATTTTCGAAGTTGTCTTCATGATCTAGCATTAAGTTATTGTCTGGGTGGTCCTCATCCATGCATGAATCATCCTTTGTTGTAGCCAAGTTACCTTTCTTTAGGGACTTGAACTTAGTTTTCTTCAACTTCTTTTTCAACTTGTGTTTCAGTGATTTTTTTGCTTCAAACCTGGTTGGGAAAATATAAGAAAAAATAATAGATCTTAAAGCTAACAATCACATGTCAGCAATTTGAAAAAAGTCAACAAAGAGGCTCGATTATTTGATTTATTTACACTTACATTTCTGTCTCTACACCAGCTTCATCAGCTGAGTCCCATTCAAGCTGAGCTTGCAACTACCCCAAACAATAAAACATTAAAAATTTGTAAAATAAGCAGGTTTTCAAATAAATAACTTTTTCCAAACCACAAAGGAACTCACCTGCTGTTGAGCCAACACCTCAACCTGTTGGCGGTATGTTTCATTAGCAAACTCGGTATCCCAGCCTGTGTTTAACAAATGAATCAGTATAGAATATTTTCTTCCAAAAAATGAACAATAACATCCTGCTTCTCCCAGGAATGCATCTTAAAAAAGGGAAGTTTAAGCTCAATTTTACATAAGAAAATGCAGTTAACTGAGTTATATTATTTCCAATCCATCAATGCAACTTGAAATGTGTGAAATATCAAAGGATTTTGGGAAAACCTTCCAGAAACGGAAACAAAATAAAAAGATGAAGCATATTATTGTTCTACTCTTAATAAAAAGTTAAAAAGTATACTGGAACTTGGTGCCAAAACTTAACAAATTTAACAAATCATTTAAACGTAGAATTTTAAGGAAAAAGCTTTTATACCGCATTCAAACACCATAGTAGCATTACTCAGAATCCAGATAGAGTCAATAGAACCAAAAGTATATATGGATTCAATTACTCGGAAAAAGAAAACACTGGAGCACAAAACAATATTTACTTTTTTGTTTTTTATAAAAGCCAGTGCAGAAGACTCGGCAGCAGCAGCCCAGTGGAGCCAAAGGGAAAAAGCTAAGTTAGCAGTTCAGGTGGAACGGGGTCGGATACGAGAACCAGATACATGGGTTTGTGAAATTGTTTTCCATTATGGTTTGTATGGGTTCATGTGTGTATGTGGATACACACACACACACACACACATATACAAATAAAAAAGAGAAATATGCACGTGTAAACTAAATCATTTCAGAGTATGGTCAACCTTATTATATAAGATTTTATTTTATTTTTGAAATTTGTATTGAAAGCAAGAAATATAGTTTGTGAAAATTTTATAAAAAAAAATCATTTGCATTTGTGAAAAAATAAAATCATTTATACTTATTTTATAGTGTATGTTTATTATTATATGGCTAAGCATGTATCATTATCTTTTTAAATAATTGGAATTTCAGCATTCCAACATTACTAAAATAAGTACGAAATATAAACCTAACTACTATAATTTCCTGTAATAACTGTTGCAGCCAACCAATTTCTAGAAAACAGGAAAAAAATTCCAAAAGGGAACACAACATTAAACATGCAGGTTTTATAAATCCTTACTTTCATATAGAAGAGGTTCATTATCTTCATCAATCTCCGCTTCCTGCTCCTCCTTCAATTTTTCAAGTCGACCCAACTCCCACTCTGCTTCCTCGAATCTAACCTGAGATTCCACAGCAGCCTTGTCTATAATTGGATCCCAAAGATCTAAAAATCGCATAGCATATTTCTCCACTGGAAGGAGGTGATCTTCAATTGATGAGCTTGCGTGGCCTGCTGCAGCTGCAGCAACCACCATCTGTTGTACATCACCCATCATATCTACCTCTGGAACAACGGCAGTAACAGCAGCTGTGCTACAACTGGGTGGATCCTCAACCTCTGTGACATCAGCATCACAAACATCTTTCAATTCTATGTGATCTTCCTCATCATGGGTTCCTGCCTTTGCATCAGTTTTTGTTTCCTCCGTCTCATTGGCATACTCATCATCTTCCAGAAGTTTTCCGACTACCTCCTCTGTAAATTCCTGGTCATCAGCAGCATCTTCTAGTTCAACTTTCTTTAAGGCCATATAATCTGCTTCATCTTCTGCATTCTTCAAAGCAGCCTCAACATCTGCATTTGACAATTGATGCTCATTTTCATGGTGTACAAGATCGGGACTGGTTATGGTTCCTTTATCTGTTCTCACTCCAAGACCAGAAAATAACTCCATAGGATTAAGCTTTTTGAAGAACTCAGTATTGTAGCCACCACTTTGTATCACCAAATCATCCAGTGCACGTTTCTGGTTTGCTTTCTTTAAAATATTCTCTTCAATTGTTCTCTCACTAATCAATCTATATATATGAACTTCACGTGTTTGTCCTATACGGTGGCATCTATCTTGGGCTTGCTGATCCATCGCAGGATTCCAGTCACTATCATAAAATATGACTGTATCTGCACCAACAAGATTTATCCCAACACCACCACTTCGAGTTGAAAGAATAAAAAGAAAGATTTTAGGATTAGTATTAAATCGCTGCATCAATATTTGCCTCTCTTCTGGTTGTGTAGAGCCATCTAAACGAACATATGTATAACCATAAAGGTTGATAAAGGCTTCTAAAACATCAAGCATTTTTGTCATTTGTGTAAAGATAAGTGCTCTATGCCCCTCTGACTTCAAACGTCTCAGTAGTAATGCCATCTCCTGCAACTTACCACAGTCAAATTGTATAAGTCTCCTATCTGGGAAAAACAACTGCCTGCGCACAATAACAGGTCTGAGAGGTTCAAGAAGATTACTAAGCTCTTTGAAACAAGTGCCTTGAAAAACTGGAAAATTCAGCACAGATGCTTCATATTTATTGCAACAGAAAACAGGCTGAGGAGCTCGTGCAGCAGGAATTACAAAAACAAAAGACTCAATCAAGTCCAACATCTTTTGACACCGCTCAGAAGGCAATAAAACCAGATCAGAGATACTTGTCATAAAGTCCAGATGACTTGTGGGGTCATTCTTTTTCTTATGAATATCATAGACAGGATTCTCAATGGTCAACAATTTTCTTAAATCTCTTCCATATACAGGCTTCTTCGTGCAGCGCAATGAGTTCAACCATGACATGGCTGCTGCCCGTGCCCTTGCCTGCTTCAATCTTTCTTCATTAATAGAATGCTGAATCTCCTCAAAAATGTTTCTTCTATGCATTGGTTCCTGCCTGTGAACAAAACGTGACAATTCTTCATCCTTTGAATTGCCAATCTCCTGAATTAAACAAGCCGGGGTAGCAATATCTGAGATAAGATCATGCTCCCACGAGTTCATTGTATACTCAAGCTGAGTGAAGACTAAATTCATTCCCACTAAATCAATTGCTGAATATGGCCCATTATTAAATATGGAACAGATATTTGAGCTTACTTTTTGCTCAAGAACTGGCATATCAAATGAGGTTATTATTGGCCTTCCTTCAAAAAGATCTGGATGATTACACACCTTGCGTAACTGCATCAGGACATTAATCAACCCAAGAAAATTGCCACTTGCCAAGGTTGCTTGTGTTTCTGAATTTGCAATAAAATCCTCATACAAGTTACGCTGTCTTTTTGACAGTTTACAGCGTATCACGTGCTCATATTTCTTGGGAAGCTGTTTTTCCACATCTTGCTTCAAGCGGCGTAGTATAAAAGGCCGCAATACATTGTGTAGACGATCAACAACTTCTCTGTTCACTTGTTCTTGTCTCTCTACCATGCCAGTTATTGGATTGCTAAACCAATCTTTAAATTCCTGCTGGGATTGAAAAAGATGAGGCATCAGAAAATGCATAAGGGACCAAAGTTCCATTAGGTCATTCTGAAGTGGAGTTCCTGTCAAAAGAATTCGCCTCTTTGAGTTGAAGTTCAGAAGTGTCTGCCACCTTTGCGATTTCCAATTTTTTATTAAGTGAGCCTCATCTAGAATAAGGTACTTCCATTTTTTCCTTTTAAATGCTTTAGCATCTTGTATCACAAGTCTATAGGTTGTTATGCAAACATGGAAAGAATTTGGCTTTGCCCAACCCTGTCTTTTTGTCTTCCTTTCTTTTGCACTCCCAAAGTAGGTAAGGACTTTGAAGGCTGGACACCATTTCATGAATTCAGTTTCCCAATTCAGCATAACACTAGTAGGGACCACTATAAGATGTGGACCCCATATTCCCTTTTCACATGCCAAATGCGCTAAAAGTGCAATTGTCATGATTGTCTTACCAAGGCCCATTTCATCTGCTAAAATACCATTTAGACGTTTCTCATACATAGTGACCAGCCAATCTAATCCAATATGCTGATATTCACGTAGGGAATGCTTCAGAAGGAATGGCAGTTTTGTCCGTACTTTGGTTGTAGAGAATGTATTCCCTGTTGGTTGTGCCAACCGTGCAGCAGCAGCAGCATCAGCAATTCTGACTTCACTAGAATTTTCTACATTTTCTACATCCACATTTTCCTGCAATTCAATGATTTCAGGAGATGCTCCTGAAGCGACTTCTATCTTGACACCTTCTCTATCTTCTATCTCTTCTGTGATTGACGAAAATTCTTTTAGTTTTTCTTGTCTGCTGTTACCAGCATTCTCCAGTTGTCTACTTGGGCTTGCTTTTGAGTCATAATGCTCAGCTTCAGATATTCCATCTGCATCCTCCAGTTCATCAACATCCTCTGGTTCATCAGCATCCTCTAGTTCATCAGAATCTTCATCCAAGCATTCATTCTGAGAAAAACGAAAAGTATGAAGCAAAATTAAACACCAAAGCAAAGAAAACTGAAAGAATGAAAATGTTTTTTAGGCCTGTGCTAATTGAAAGGCACCAACCTGCTTATATCTAGCAAGCAATTCTTCAATTGGCAACTCACTCTCTGCCTTCAGAAATTCAATCTGTACAAGAGATCAGACAATGAACACAAGACAACCAAACCTCAAAAGAATAGAATGAAAGAGAAATCTTGTTATTTCCATCATTCCCGGCATATCAGTTGCATCTCCAATTTATCTTTTATTGCTCTACCGTGTACTACAAGAATCTTATCATTATTTGATAGGTGAAGTAATGGCAAGGAGTAAAAAATGTGCAGAGAAAATGAAACATATAATAATTTTAGTAGAGTGCTTCTACATCTGGACATAGATAGAAAAACAATTTCTACTTTTTAAAAAATTTATTGTGTAATCTAGGCCCTGTACAGCATGAGATCTAATAAAGATAATTCTGAGTAGAATGATGTATGTGCAGATTTCTTTCATTCCAACAGGCCTACGAATGCTCAGAAATATTTGTTTTCACTACCAACAAAGGGTATCATAACCAAAGAAGATTAGAACATACTTTAAGAAAAGCAAATGAGGTTGCATGAAGTAAATAATTAGCAAATAAAGGCCAACCAAAGAACATTAAATTCGTAGCATTTGATTTGCAGCATTATAAAGGACTATATGTATTGTTTTTACAAAAGAAATGGTGCGCTCAAGCTCAAAATGGACTTCAGTTATCATCTTGCTAAAAGAAATGGTTCTCCCAAACTATGTAGAAAATGCTTTTAAACAATTGAACACTTAAACTAAAGAATGAGTCTTAATTTGATTGCATTCCTACACAGACACTTTAAAAAGGCATTGTTTGACTAACGCTTAAAAGCATAAAATATATTGTTTAAAAATGCAGGAATAAACTCAAAATTTAGTGTTTTTGCATGGTGAGTATTTCTGCCGAAAACTTGCAGACTTCACATTCCGAGTTTTTGGATTTCATTTTTACTTATTTCTTTTGCTCCTCCAGCAAAAAAAACACACTTGCAACCTCCTTCAAGATCACAGCAATTTTGCACCAAGGAATAAAGATCTGTAGTTATCCAGCTGCTAGCACAATTGGAACTTGTCCGAGAGACCATCCACATTAAGAAGAGGAATAAGTTAGCTCATAAATGCCTCAATGAACTTGTCTATGTGCAATATAATATTTTGTTGCACACAAGGAAGGTAGAAAACTTATCTCAATTGATTTGAACAATATAGATTCTTACAGTGATTGAATATAGCATGACAGGCCTCCACTGTTTACCAAGGATGTCATCTGTGATTAGGAAAGGCTAGCAACGGAGGGAAGGAGTCGATTTGGATTTACATGGAATGACATTGAGGAGGTTGGGGATGATAAGGAGTCGTTGCTAATGCCAGCAGCATCACCATCCAGGATAGTATTTAGTTTTAGTTTTACAGAAACAATTTGCTATTTTGTTTTGCCTGAAACTATCACTCATCAGCATTTTAATAAATCAAGTATAAGTTAATAACTATACTTAGCATGTTTCTTTTATATACTCAATTACTCACTCATTGGATACATCTTCTCATTTTGTTTTGTCAAACAGTAAAAAATATGATTTCTAATAAAACTGAATTAAATTTTTAAGTTACTGAGTTTTTGCCGAATGTTTTTCAAGTTTTCAGCTACTCGCATTTTTGGGCCTCACCAAGTTTTCAACGAGTGTGAGTTTTCCAATAATTGTTTTGAAAATTAAAAACCTTAAACATTCTATTTGAACACTGATTTCACTGATATTTATCCTTTCTTGTATGAAATTTCTACAGCTTTGAACATATCCTAATCCCACATTGACCAATAGGAGCTGGACTTCATAACTACCTCAGCAATAGAATTTGATAAGGGCATACTTAGGCTTTTTTAATATTCAAACAGGAAGAAATCTAGTGTTGTTAATATTGCTCCTCCACCTAACTACATAAAATCTATTCAATAGATCATGGATAGGAACCAAGCAATTTCTGCCCCTTGACCAACTCGACAAAGGCTTTCAAGCCAGCACCAAGTAGGGAACTGAATCCTTGTGATACTCTACTAGTAAAGAGAAGACGGCTGGGATTACATCTTTTTACTCATTTTCATATTTAGCTGGTGCAAACACAGAAGGGTAAAATGATTATCAACTGATTGGACATATCAATTAAAAATTTAAATAACGATCGAAATGAATTTAAGTGAATCTCCCTTTATTTGTTTTGTTTTGTTTTTGCTTTTCCAAATGTCAAATCCTGTTGCTATGCTACTAAAAATTTATGATTTTTCAATTCTAAAAACCCTTGTTTTCTTCACATTTTCTGTTCGTCACTTTAGCAGAGAATGCAATGCCTTCTTTGAAGCAAATGTTTGCAAGTGAATCCTCATTGTACTCTCCAAATTTGGAAAATCTAGAAAGGGAGGTGTGCCAATAATTGTTTTGATGGGGTGTTTGACAAGAATGCAAATGAGGTACAGAGCAAATAAAAAATCCAGTGAGCTTGGAAGGGGTTCTGTGCTTCCTATTTGCAAGATACTTCCTCAAATGAAAAACTGATTGTTTGATGCATTACAAATCTGCTGAATTGGAAGTATTCACTCCTATCAAAGCTGACAAGACCAAAACAAGTTGTCCTTATCCTGCCAGATAGCATGAAAGGGATTGTGTCCTTCCAACTTTTACCACGCCTTGGAGGGTTCTTGTTCTCCTCAAACAGAATTTCAATTTTCAGCCAAACTTTGTAAGAGCATGAACAGTTCTGTCCTTCCAATTATCATGAGCTTGGAAGAGGTTTCATCCTTCCCATTTTACTTGATACTTAAATAAAAAATCAATTGTTTGATGCATTTGCTAGATTATTAATTTATGTGTAATTGCCTTTGCTTATTAGTATTTCTTACCCAGTCGGCAAGTCAAGATATGAATAATACTTGAATACTTCTGTAAATGATTGATGCTTAAATTGATTTTCTCAATCGATAGAATTTCGTTGATGATTTGAAGCTTGTTTGACTTGTCATTTGAATGAATTGGTGTTTTAAATGGATGTTTGAATATCTGATGTTTTGATGATTCATTGATTTGCTCAATTGCTCAATTCTTAATTGAATGAATTTATGATTTTATTTATTATTTAAATAAAAAAATTGGTTGATTGGTCGAAAGCTTGTTTCCTTTATGAATTGATGATAAATTCAAAGATTCTCTCAATGAAATCATTTGCCCATGATATCCATTTCTTGGAGTCACCACCTTTCATTGCTGCCTTTTGACAATAATTATTTATTTCCGAATTGATTGATTGCTTCCTTTTGACATCCTCTTCTAGTCTCTCCCTTCTACCTTAATCCATCAATACTCATAACTCTTCAAATTGTGTCTTTTGATCATTCATTAAACTTCATTGAATATTAATTGTCACACAAAATTATGTATCTTAATTTATTATTATTGTTTATTATTAAATCCCATTTCAAAAAAGAGACATTATAGCAATCAACATGGATTACATCAATCCAAATGCAGACTTGATTGTCAACACACAAATGTAATGGTCATTGAGTGAGATCTCACTAAATTTGGAAAGAGAGACAGAAGTAGCAGAGGCACTAGATCAAGACATACTGGATAAAAACATACTAGAAGAATCATTTGTTCATCATGATGATCAGATTTATCTTCTAGTTTAAAACTGCACAGATTTTAGAAGGAAGAGAAATCAATACATTGTCGCTATAGATGGTTGTTGCACTTTGAAAATTTTGATTCTTGAACATGTATAAGGGTCATGTAGTAACATACATTTCATTTATGAATCATGACAATTTAATGATCACCAAACCCAGATTTCCAAAATAAGGTTCAGATGGAAACATGGCAGAAAAGGGAGCAGGTATAATTAAAAAGAATAATTCATCAATGCAGTATTCTTACTTGCAATACTAAATCCTTCTCTTACATCTTTGAGTGGTAAATGCTTTCAACTATCCCCTCAGTACAACTTACATATATATGCATTTACATTCCAAAACCATCCCACTCCCCAACACTAATTAAATGTTTTAGTTAATTAATACTTCACAACCTCCCATGTTTAAATCAAAATAATGAAGGCAGGAAAATATTACTTGCAACGTACTGGTTAGTTTATGTGATGGACAAAATTAATCTGGGACCTACTGTCTGAATTAAGTTAACCACAAAACAGCAAATAAGTATAGCATTATTTCATTATAATTGAATGAATTAAGCAATAGCACAATGAGTGGGGTTGACCACTTAGTATGTTGGTTAGTGGTGGTGGTGTTGTCCCCACCCAGGTCCAAACCCAGCTGGACCATTGTGATTGTAGGCTTGTGCTTTTGCTGATAAAATTTGCTGGCAGGTCTGGGCCCCAGCTTTGTAATAAGAGGATGAGGTCCCGTTTGTGGCCTCACAGGTTTATTGTTCCAGGTCAAAAGCGCTTCAAGTGGTGCAAGAGGGCATGCTGGGCCAGTGTCACCAATCATACTATAAAGTTTATCAGGCACTTAGTTTTATTTAAAACAAAATACAAAAAAATTAGTAAAATGAGTAAAATCCACATACATGAGCCCTTTTGAATGAGTTAGTCAAGAGAGCACATGTCCAAAATATTGAAGATTATAGCTGTGATAGAGATCTTTACCTCTGATATTTGCCAGAGAAGATTTATGATGATATTTCTGTCATTTATTTGTATCTTTCATATAACCAAGTGAGCATGATGCAGCATTCAAGGTGTGCTAGGTGTCTCACCCTAAATATCAGACAATTTATTATATGAAGAGACATGCAACATGCAAAGAGATATGCATTTGGAAATATGAAGAGTCACCTTTTGAAAATGAAGAGACTTTCAATTATCATATTAAGTCTCTGAATTCTATATATATATATATATATATATATATATATGATTGTTTTGTGTGATAAGTACGGTATTCAGTTAAAAATCATTGTACCCGGATCTCTATTATTTAATAAAAGAGAGATTTGCTTGGGCGTGGCTGGATTTTTGCCCACAAGTTGGAGGGATTTCCAAGGATAAAATGTTGTGTCTTGTTGTTCTTCATTTTGTTTATTGTTGTTTATCTTTATTTATGGGTATATCTTTAACATGGTATTAGAGCCATGTTAGATAACAGCAAATAAGAGAGTTTCTCTTGTTTATTATTGTTCTTTTTGGTTCCTTCTCCTTTATTATCGTGAGTTTCAGTGGGCTTCATTTCATGGCGGTTCTTCGGCATCTGATTTTACTTATCTATTATTGTTCATTGGTAATTATAATGGTGACCTGGCACCCTAAGTATGTTGGCATCATGTATCCTAGCATCGTAATAAAAATTCCTCGCAACGTGTGATTCCATATTACACACTGGCATAGCATTGTGCATATGATTTGTTTGGGTGTGGCTAGGTTTTTCCCCACAAGTTGGAGGGTTTCCCAAAATTAAAAGGCGCGTCTTTATAAGTCTTATTGTTCTTCATTTTGTTTATTGTTGTTTATCTTTATTTATGGGCATATATTTAAAATGCTATTAGAGCCAGGTTATAACAGCAAATTAAGGGAGTTTCTCTTATTTATTATTGTTTTTTTTCGTTCCTTCTCCTTTATTATCGTGAGTTTCAGTGAGCTTCATTTCATGGCGGTTCTTTGGCACCTCTTTTTACTTGTCTATTATTGTTTGTTGGTAATTATAATGGTGACTTGGCACCCTAAGTATGTTGGCATCATGTATCCCAGCATCGTAATAAAAATTCTTCACACCCACACCATGTGATTCCATATTCCACGTTAGCTTGGCATTGTGCATATGCTTATTGCAACAAATTTATTTGTTTGGACTCGTGCAATTTATGAATGACAGTTCATAGGTATTATGGGCAACAGTTCATCAATTGATATTCAGCTTTGTCAGCCTTGTGTTGTTTCTCTATTCCATGGCTGTGATCACTCGCTGATGTGATATACAGGTTTCAAAAGTCAGCAGTGTTACCATGTCTATGTGTTGTGCTTTGCCATTTCTACTCTTCTTCGGTATCACGGTGCTTTTGTTTTCTGGGATTTAGATATATGTATTATATGACTGCTCTCAATCATGTGTGATCATTAGGCAATTTTCTCTGAATCATTAAGACTTCCGCCTCTTTCTTGGTTCATGAAATCAGGTGGTGAATACTTATGTTCAAGCATTTTTGCTAGTCAGAATCTTTTTTTGCCCTTGGAGGTGCAATTTATTGACATTTCTTTCCACTCTCTCTCTCTCTCTCAATTTGATTACTGGCAGAGATATTGTTATATAATTATCATTTTGACTCTGAGATTAATTCTCTGAATGGTTCAGAAGTTAATTATATGCTCTATGTATGAGCAATTCATATGATTTTGTTGAGATTATTTTGAGCATAAAATGGTTGTGTATTGTGAGTTAAAAGAAACATTTTTCTTGGGTCTGATCATTGAGAGATCACTGAATAATTGTTGCCTTCAACAAGGGACAAAGATTTTAGCTGCAAAATTTTGGAGAGATTTTTGGCAGCATTGAAGTTTGAAATCTACAGGAGGTAAGATTAGCATGTATAATCAAATCATGGAGCAGATCTTCAAGTGTGCATACCATTTATTGTCGTGGTCGCATTCAGTTTAGCAGGTGTTATGATCACCGTTTGAATGTCGGTTGGTCTGCGGTTATTGTTCAATATTGTTAGAAGAGATCATTGTGTATTGATCCATATTTCTGTGTATGCTGAGATTAGACTACAAAGAGATTGGTATTCTATTATTTATATCTTTGAATATTGATCATGTATTTTTTGTTATATCACTAAGAATAGTGTACTACAAAGAGATAGGTATTCTATGATTTATATCTTTGAATATTGATCATGAATTTTTTGTTATATAACCAAGAATAGTGCATGCTTTTTAGAATTGACCTCTATATTTATCTTCATGATAGGCTGATTTATGAGTTATTAACTTATTATTAATCTATCTCGGTTACAGGAGAGATCAAGAAGCAATGGGATGATGAGAGATTATATGCAAAAACATGGACTGTTGAAATTAACATTGGGACACTGCTTGCAGTCATGGGACTGAATTGATGATACATATCTTCATTTAGGAGGAAGATCATATACAGGTTGTTATTATGATTAGTTTCGTTGAAGACAGATATATATCATATTCAGAGGGAGACTGTTCAACTTCAGAGGGAGCTTGTCTGACAGAGGGATAATGCCTATTCTTTGCAAGTTTGTGTGGAAGTGTATCTACTAAAGCTCCATGTTTAGTCAACTTGGAATCAGCTCTCGTATTGCGATGATCAAAGCAGTGAAAATGTTGCTCCTGTTGAGAGGGAGTCTCCGTTGCAATATAATCTCAACCATTCTTATAGATGGTGTTAATGAGTTCTTTGTGAAGGAGAAGTTTGCAAGTAGGCATGGTGGAGATGCATTCTTCTATGGGAGAAGTCTGAGGTGAAGGCCCCGATGCCACCCTATGCGAGTAGGCATGATAGAAATGCATTCTTCTCTGAGAGAAGTCTAAAGTGGAAACCCTCATTCCTCCCTTTGCAAATAGGCATGGTGGAAGTCATGTGCGACTCCATGAGATACTCTATGGCGAGAATTTGTTATTGACATTTTTGGTTGCAGCTACGTGTGCATGTCATACTAAAGATTTATCGCTTGCTAAGAGAGAGTGTTGAAAATTATAGCTGCTATAGAGATCGTTACCCTAATATTGCTAGAGAAGAGATTTATGATGGTATTTCCATCATATTTATTTGTATCTTTCTTATAACCAAATGAGCACAATGTGGCATTCAAGCGTGCTAGGTATCTCACCCTAAATATCTGACATTTTATTATATGAAGAGACATGAGACGTGTTTGGAAATATGACGAGACTCCCATTTTGAAAATGAAGAGACTTTTGGTTAGAATATGAAGTCTCTCAATTCAATATATATATATATATATATATATATATATATATATATATATATATATATATATATATATATATATATATATATATATATATATGATTACTTTGTATGATAATGGTATTCAGTTGAAAAGCATTGTACTCTTGACCTCTATTATTTAATTCAAGAGAATTTTTTTCTCGATGTGGTTGGGTTTTCCCCCTCATGTTGGAGAGTTTTCCCAAAATAAATTGTTGTCATATTGTTCTACAATTTGTTTATTGATGTTTATCTTTATTTCTAAGCATATCTTTAACACAAAAGGTTAACTCAGCCAATTGTGTAACGACCACTTTTCCCGAGTCTAAATTAACAACTAGCATACTGGAAGAAATATAGATATTACTTCATTTTCATAGGAAGATGGTTAAATCAGTTTCATTCATATGAAAGAGATTGATGGTTAAAATCAGTTAATCAAAATTTCTTAACTAAGAAATTAAAACACCATCAATGAATTTACTATACAAATTAAAATCCACATACCATGGAATTTGAACCGAGAAATCATTGTAGGGATGTTTCTGCAATCACCCAAATTAGTCCACAAATACTACTATAACAATCTCATATAACGACTTCCATCAATACTACTATATCGAAATCAAATGATGATTACCATTAAATACCACTATTTAAAATTAAGGCATCACATACCACTGTATCAATTAGGGCATCGATTACAATTGGATTATTTAGGACTTCGGATACCACTGTATCATTTAGGGCATCAAATACCACGATATCAATTAGGGCTTCTGATACCACTGTATCATTTCTTTCCTTTCGATTGCTTAACTGTGGCAATATCATAAGATTAAAAGATATGCCCATATTTATTATTCGTATAAATGAAAGACTGAAATAACAATCCATCAGATAAATCTTTCTTTCGCAACTAACTGTAACGATGATATAACTCAATTAATCTTGCCTTAGTCTTGCATATACATCATAAAAGTAAAAATACCTATTCCGACAAACAATTGAATGTATAGTTAATCTTTGCCTATTGTACGTCCGACAACTTGGAAGAGGTGAAACTTTGTCAAGGGCTTAACCACCCAACCTCGGACCCTAACTTATCCCTACACAATCTCTATCGAGAAAGGCCCTCCCTACCCTAAATAGACAGGAGACACCTTGTCATCCACTGAGTATCCCGGTATCTAAAAATTTGTATTAAAAATGATAATAAACATTGTTATGTTATATCTGATTCTATTTCACATTATTGTATATTCCTATTTCTCAGTACAACCGATTTGTCTTGTTGATTCTCAACTATTTCATAATTAGCATATATTCCAGCTTATCACAATCTGTGATTACATGATTATGTTCTTTAAAGATTTCAGAATTGATTGTTTAGTAGTAATGTCCAATGACATAATGATTATGGATCCATACTTTGGTTACTTGGTTATCTCTTGCCATGAACAAGGCTAAATTAAAGAAGTTCAATTAGTAAATTCAAACAAGATATCAATTAATGGCAATTGATTGCTTCTAGCATTTCACATTTCCATGTTTTAAAACTTACAAAAATTCTCTGTATTTTAGGTTCCATTGGTTTAATACTTTATGATTCCAAGACTTGGTACTTTACTATGGATCATAACAAGGTTTTCCTGTGATTGTTCAAGATTGATTATATCTTGCAATTCTATTGTTATGGAAATAGGAAAGCTTAGCTGATTATGAAGAAATAAATTTAACAATATGGAAAGACTGATCATTCACATGACCTAGTATACTATATAGAGTTGCCTGAACTTTGCTTGACACTAGATATCTGCCCTTCTTCAATCGATCTTTCAAAGTATAAAGGCGGCTTCAACCTCAGAAGAAAGAAATACATACGGTAGCATATACAAAGATATTAACACTTATACAATAAATAAAATCTGATGTATCTTCTTAATAGGTCTGAAGCCTTGCAATCGATTGGGAATCTGCCCTCTTTAAAACACTACAGACTTATCCAAGTGTAGACTACTTATTTCTCAATGGCCCGAGTTCATATGGCAGAGATTCTGCTTGAAAATGGAAGTTTACACTGGAATGAAAGGGGATTACAGTACACAGAATTGTGTGAAGTCGGGTGATGTGGGTGGCAGACAGAAAGTAAAGGAAAACATAGCCGAGTGTGCAAGATATATCTGGTCCGACTCCTCTCACGGCTTCCATATAAAGAAGCAAGCCGTGACTTCTTGGCTTCCAGAACTCAAGAGATTATTTGCCCATTCAAAACACCAAGCATTTTAAATCGATTACAAAAGAAAGGAAATTAAAAAGTAGGAAGAAAGAGTTGGAAAGATTATAATTTGATTATTGCTAATTTATCATGCCAAATGTTAATCAGTTAAAAGCAAAAGAATATTAAAACGGAAAAATAAAGTTGGAAGATTATAGTTCGAATATTATTATTATTTTATATTTATATAAATACAAGTAATATATTAATGAGGTGACATCAATTTATTATATTAATGAGGTGACATCAATTTATTAAATTATCATTTCATTTTTATATCTATATGTACGTATATAAATATTTATTATAATAATATGATGAAAGATCATTTAAAATTCTTTGAGGTACGTTTTATATTTTAACTCAATTATTTATGTTTCTCAAATTATTTATTTAAATAGCTCATGCGGGTCCCACAGATGTATCCTATTTCAAGTCGCTAGGTCCTCAACCCATTTGTCCAGTGATGGTGATGCTCCTGCCTAATTCTTTTCTGACAATGCTTCCACCCTTTCGACGTGCTTCCTACAAGGAAATTCTCCACAGTTAAATTATATTATCATAATAAATTATTTAATCATAAATAATCATAACGGTTAACCATCTTTTCAATTCCATGAATTCGTGATAAATGATCAACTAGCATGTTATCTTCACTTGAAATTATAACGACTATCTTACCATTTCACAAAATTATAACCAATTTAACTGTCAACTAACTTCATGTAAACTTCAACGGCTATATTTTAAATTAGGTCAAAAATTGGGATGTAACAAATTGGGATGTAACAAACCCTAGATTAGATAGATGAAGCACATAACTTACATCAATCAAAAAGTGAAGAAAGGGTGATCACAATTAATGAACTCAAATCAAGGATTACACATTTTATTACTAGCCACCTATGTGAAATCTTAAATATCCTATCATCCTAAGTAAAGTTAACAAATAGATAAACTGTTACACTAAGGATATGGTACTATCTTAAGACCAACTCTTCCATGCTTCGACATACTATTGTTTTATATCTAAATGTGGTAGGTTCATTTGCCTAAAAGAAAATATTAAATGCATAATTCATTACAAATTGTTATTGTTATTCATATTCTAACAGTAAGCAGTAAATTCACAATTTGATAATTCATATCTTCTAATCCAGTAGAACTAAAACCAGCCTGCGTACATTGCATCATCACATAAATGCTGATACCACATACCATTATCTTCTAACAAAAATGCTGATACCACATACCATTATCTTCCACATAAATAATGAAAGCATTTCTAAGAACTTTATTTTATTGTGTGGGTTTAGGAGCTTGATTTGCTGAACTGTTGGTAAATAGACTTGCCATAGCTACAGACATGATAGAAGCAGTGTTACTGTTTGACTATACAAATTTTGGGACAAGTTTTCTGAAGATTCTGAAACTGAAGCAAGATATCCAATTAAGGCTAAAGTGTCCATCTCACCTCTGTCGTGTCATTGCCTTCTTTTCTAGCCAACTCCTCCTCTTCAAGCAAAGTAGCTTCATCATCCTGCAAGCACAGCAAAATCAATCTTTTTCTTTCCAGTCATTCTCCTTTACGTGTCACTTAAAGGAAAATGCTACACTGACAAGATGCATGTGGTTTAAAAACCGTCAAATCTATAACATTGAAATTCAACATAAAGAATCGTATAGACAAGAAGAGAAGAATCTGATAGGGCATACCAGTTAAGAGTTGTACCAGCCGCAAAAACAAAATTTAAACTGTAAAGGCTTAGGAGTGAACAATACCTCTTCTTCTCCTGCAAGAGCGCCAGTGATATACTCCCCATCATCCTGCAGCAGACATGCTTATCTTAGTCAATCTGCCAGTAACAGGCGAGTTTGTATTGATGGGAGACCACGCTGGCCTAGGCTTCATCTCAATCAAAAAGCCTGCAAGAGACAAAATGACTAAACTTACTAAACCACACCTCATCTAAATGCAAGCATTCCCTTGAGTCCTTGTGTTTTGACTCAAGACTTGGCAAATGACAGAATCGGACTTTGATGGATTTGAACAGGGCAGTGGGCTTCATGATGGGGCATAGACACCTTATGCACTAAATGCTACAATCACACTAAATTAAAAACAGTTATGATTTTAGAGTATCAGGCTCTTACCGTTTCATTTCCGGAGTCTGGTGTAACTGTATCCTCCATAGCTGTCCTTTGTCTACTTGTAAAACTTCTGACCTTCAAATTCTGGTCAGTGGGAGTCATATCTTGCACAACATCAGAAGCAGGCAATAAAGCTCCAGAGAGACTACTTTTATCACCTGAAAAAATTGAGTAGTTTTCCATGAGATTTCAAAGCACTTTAATAGCAAGGATTTAAATCTTCCCACCACTATACTGATCTATAAAAAATGCTCAAAATTTGACATCAACATGAATGGTGAAATCAGAACTCCTTTTTTCTAACGGAAGGGTGTTACCTAGCTCATTATTTTGATGATGCTCATTAGTAGTCTCCTCTCCTGGAGATTGAAACTTTGTGTTATGAATACCTTCTTCATTACTTTCCTCTGTAAAGTCAATGTGTTTTGTTACTGTTTCAGGATTTGAAGTATTATCCTCAATATCTGGTTCATGTTCTTCAGTATCATTTTCAGAATGATGCTCTGCACTCTCACTACCTGTACAATATTTAGTTCAATTAGCAACAGACACTTCCATAATTCAAACAACTGCTTCATAAAGAAAATGGACAAACAAAGATCAGCAAATTCCCATATGTCACCTATCATGATTATAAAAAAGGATCTCACCTTCATCTTGTCTGTAACGTTTAAGAAGCTCCTCTAATGGTAAATCACTTTCATCTTGAAGAGCTGAAAGTTCTGCTCTTCGCTCATCTTCAGTTATCAGTGCTTCGTCAGCTTCCAATGTTTCTTCATCATCTTCCTGCCATTGTAAAATATTAGTTTTACTTAGAGGATCCAAGCAGAATATGATTGGACAGAACAAATATGGCTCCAAAAATGCAAGTAATTTGTAGCCACTGTTAAAAAATGCTGCTAAATTCTTCTCTACGAGGAAAAGAAATGAGAAATGCAAATCAAATCTCCACATGTCTACTCTAATTATTACTAATACGGCAACACTTCATACATCCTACAGAAAAACACCCAATGGATGTCTGGCAACAGTATTAACTTACATATGCTCTTGAAAAAGTGATAAAACTGGAAAATGTGTGAAATACCTTATTTGAATAGTTGTAAAAAGCCAAAAAAGCCCAGAATTAGTTCCGCTTATGGTTGATTATAGTCTTGATCGACAATTGATATGCAATCACTTAAAGAAGTCAACAAAAGAATTGATGAAATAACAAGCTTCAAATCAGTGACTATAAATTGGACCTGGAACCTTAGAAGGCTGGATCCTGCTTCACACACATTGGTGAAGACAAATAAGGACAACTTGCTATATAACCAAGTTAATCAAAATCGGGTAGGAGTATAAGGGTAAACTACATTGGTATGGTAAATTTGGGGTCTGGGTAAACGATGGCTGATTATAGTCTTGATCGGCAATTGATATGCAATCACATAAACAAGTCAACAAAAGAATTGATTGAATAACAAGCTTAAAATCAGTGAAGTTAACAAACACTGAGAAATTGGACCTGGAACTTAAGAAAACATGTTATAGCTTAAAGCAGAAACTTAGAACGCTGGATCCTGCTTCACACACATTGGTAAAGACAAGTAAGGACGACTTGCTATATAACCAAGTTAATCAAAATCGGGTAGGGGTACGAGGATGCACTACAATGGTATGGCAAATTTGGGGACTAGCTAAACGATGGCTATGTATGTACAAAAATATATTTTAAAAGTCCATAAAAACATATCATATATGATGAGCTAAGTTACCAAATCATCAGAATTATGTACCTATTCCAACAGTATGTCTAAAAATTGGGTCCAACTTGAAATCCAGGCAGAATCAAACCGGGTTTGATTTTTTGGTTTCTGAAACATACCGGAACTTCTTTGGCCAAATCTCAAAATGATTTCATTTGCTTATATGAAAATTTCAATATTTTTTTACTTCTGGAATGCTGTCACCAAATCATCAGAATTATGTGCATATTCCAACAGTATGTCTAAAAATTGGGTCCAACTTGAAATCCAAGCAGAATCAAACTAGGTTTGATATTTTGGTTTCTTAAACATACCGGAACTTCTTTGCCCTAATCTCAAAATGATTTCATCTGCTTATGAAAATTTCAATATTTTTTTACTTCTGGAATGCTGAAACCTAACTCTAACATGATTCCTAACCCTAGCCATAACATTTTATTTTGGTAGTTTATTTTATACTTTATGATTTCATAATACATTATTTTGCTAATTTTAGAATATAATGATCTGATATATATTTATTAATTTAATTTTTTATAGTAAATGTTTAATGAATTCATCACTAGTGTATTGGTTAAGCAGTGGTTGTGTTGTTATACCCGCCAAGGTTCAAACCCTTGCCTGGGCCTTTGTGATCGCAGATTTGTGCTTTTGATGATCCAATGTGCTTGCAGGTTTAAGCATCAGATTTGTTAACAGGGGATGGGGTGGTCCATTTGTGGCCTCACTGGTTCATAGCTCTGGGTCAAAAGCATTCCATGCGGGGCCGGAAAAAGGTCGTTTCAGCATCATCAGTCATGTTAAGAAGTTGTTTATTCTATAATGATAACTCAATATTGTTTATTGATTTGGCAACAAAGAAAATATACAAAACTGCCATAAATATTACAAATTTCAATAACAAAATCTAAAGTCAGCTCAATTTGTCAAAATTGAGTAGATGGATTCATAATCAACATCACATAGATCATCATCAAGATTCAAGACCAATATCATCATCATCATTGGCATTGGATGATGTCAGAAGATAAGAACCGTGTGCAACCTAAACACCACACAGTAGAAGTATGCTAACTATTTGTCTCCTAAAAAGATAAAGATTGTTTGGTAAAAGTCTAAAAGATACATCCAAGTTAGTATTCTATGGATCAGCATGGCACAATTTTGTTGCACATTCCTTGTATTCCCAATACTGTGTAAAAAGTCACATTGTAATGCAAATAAACTAGTCCCTTTAGTTTACTCATGTTAATGCCATGGTGTCATGTTGAGATGGTTAAGATGTCATGTTGTTCTTGCCATTAAGGTCCAAATCCCATTGGGGATGAGGTCCCCCATTTCCGGCCTCACTAGTTCATAGCTCTGGATAAAAGCTTTTACCCCTCTTTAAAAGAATTGTACTCGTGCCAATCAATTACATTTAATAAAATAGATTAAATAAAATCATTAAGGTAAACTGAACAAATTATTGAGGCAAGTTAAGTTTATAAAATTGTCAATAGCAATTTTTTAAATTAAAAAAACAAATATAAAGAGCGCTATAAAAAATTTAAAAATTGAAATAAAAGTTGCTTGCATAAGGGTGGAGGAGTGGGAAAGCATCACTGTTGAGGTACCACCAAAAGTGAGCATTTTTCCTATACTTGTTACAGAGCAGAAAAGATTTGACTGGTTAAGGCTACAAAATTAGTAAACTCATTTCATAACCAAACTAACCCTGTTAGGATTGAGGAGTTTAGTAATTTCTTGTACCCTTTGCTATTTTTTCTATTAATCTCATTAATGAGATATTTTATTATTTGGGAGTCAACGCAAACACAAGAAAATGTACTTGCATTTAGTTGATGACTTACTCTCTAAAACATGGCCTATCCATGTCAATAAAGCAAATCATACTCTTGATGGGCTCAATGAAGCTAAACCTATATTCAACACAATCCCACCAAGTGTCATTTAGGATTAACTATTTTTTATTGTTACTCTCTTGAGTGTTGTTGAATCGCCTCTGTACAAACGAACTTCAATTGATGACCATTTTATAAGATGCCTCTTATACCTTCATAAGTCATCTCAATACAATTGTCTTGGATGAAAATCAAATCTCAACAACCATTTGAAAATAAAAACTAATTAATAACAAAACAGAGCAAAATCAAAGTTCATAAAAAACAATTGTATTGATTTAATAACAATGAACACAACTAGCAAGAAATCTAGAGACATGATTGTAGTTCTCATCCCCAATCAGTTTTCAATTTTATAGTCTCACACCTTGAATTTAGCCTTATAACGAAAACAGGTCATCAAATCCTCACAATTGATAGTGTAGTTATCAGAATATAAAAGCATACACATCACAAAGGACTGAAACCCAAAATTAATTGTATTCATTTAGCATATCATACAAACCCTTATATCACTTTACGCATTCATAGTATATGAACTTTTCCATCTATTTTACAATATATTTATATCTACAAGATGGGACCTAACCCAGAAATAGTATCCCTAGACTATGTGCTATGTTCTAATTCTTGTACTTCGCAGTCTTGACACGGTAAGATGTAATATGATCTCCAAATGTCAAACCTGTAAGTTCCTTGCCTACATCATACCCACCTCTAAACTTTACTTGTCCTCAAGTCAACCATTGCTAGAAGTGTATCCTTGTATATCTCCTGGCAGCTCTAAATATTATGTTCTTGTTGATTTGCGTACCCTTGTGTTTAGTTGATGTGGATTAGGAGCTACAACAGTTGTTATGGTTCCAAAATAGAGGTGGCTATTTGGAGGGTTTGGGAGAAATATTGTACATCTGGAAGTTTTGATCCATTGCATATCAAAACTTATCTTGTGCTTAAAATCCTATTGGTATTTGTAAGCCTTCCATAGGTTTGTTGTTATTCATTCTTTTTTAGTTTAATGTTTTCTCAGGTATGTACTTCTAAGTTAAAAGTACACAAAAGCTACAAATACCCCCATCATACGAGGGAGTTGCCCCTCTCAAACGCAAAGGAAGATCGCAATTTGATTGCAATTAATCCAACTGTTGGCAGGGTTGTCACTGCTCACAAGGAAAACAAGGTCAATTTCAAAGAACCAATTCCAATGATCAATTTGTTTACCACCACAAATGTTACTATTAAATTATCTTTAAAATAAAAACTCTTAGACCTATTGTAACCTAGTCAAACATCAACCATTAAACGTAGGACTCTATCTTTTTGTACAATTGGCCCTTTTTTTTTTTTTTTCGGGGGGGGGGGGTGTTTTGTTGTAATCAGCTCTAGCTCCAATTTTCATAGGTTCCTTTCATATTTTGCTTGATACGTGACAAGTTAGGTGCCAAGTGTTGGCTATTTCCTTGCCTTTTATGTCTCCAGTTTTGGAAGTTTCTGGAATCTCCTACAAAGTCACAACACTTAATAATAGTTGCTTGCTACTTTTTCAAGAGTCGCAACCTTACATAATAGAAATGTCACAACACATAATTCCTCTTATGTAAGGTTGCGACTCTTGAATAAGAAGAAACAAAAAGGGTTGACTAAGGATGGAGCCAAATGGACCAAGCAAAGAGGAAGGTAAGAAAGGTATATTTATGGATTATATTTGTTTAATTATAGTTATAAATTTATTTATATTAATGAATCATACTTGTGGATAATTTATGCATATACATATGTATATGTAAAGGTGGAATTTGAAATGGATAACACACATGACTTAATGATTTAAGATAAAGAGTCACTTTCAAGGGAAGAGAGTGATCTTAATATAGTTAGTTGTTTAAGATCTTGAGAAGACAGTGATCTTAATAGCTTAAGATCAAGAGAGTCCCGGTAGGAAGAGAGTGATCTTAATTCAATTATAAGGCCAAAATATTCCATTGATGTTAACATATGCATTGGTTATGAAGGCCCTGAATAGAGAATGTCTCTTCCAGGGAAGGACCTTAAAGGGAGCACTCCATAAAAGATGGAGAAATAACCGAGGACCTAAGGATCCTCAAGAGGGTTATCGATCCTAATATGGAGACATCTTCCAGGTTGGGGTTAGGATAGAGGGTAGAATAGTATAGTTAGATTTATTTAGTTCAATTTCTAACATTTAATATCCAAGGTATAACTTGTCCCAAACTAACCCTAATAGTGGGGACATTACAACATATTCCTATTTGTCAATGAATGCTGTCAAATAAAAATATCCCCCAACTACCTCAAAATGCATGGGCGCAATTTTGCCTAAGCAATGGAATGTGGAAAAAAAATCCTCAAAAGAGTTATTTCATGTGGATCAAGGAAAGATTAATGATGAAATAATCTATGATATCCTCAAAAACGCACTATTAGCACATTCCATTTTGGTAATAAATTGGTCTACAAATCAAAAGATCATCATCAACTACAAGGTGTGATTTCCTTACAATCGGGAAAGGATTAACAAATAAAATTCTTGGATGTGCATAAAGTGTGTCATGGGCACATATTTTATCGAATAGAAAACCCTTTTTCAAGTTTCATATTACTTAACACTAGACAATTAAGGAGAATGGATAAACATAGTGGTTTTCATGAGATCTCAAGGCACACTAATAGTAAGCAGTAAGAAATAATTTTATTTTTTTTCGGGGGTGGGGTGAGTGAGTTATCCAACAATTAAAACATTTATCTTCATTAAAGAAACTTAACCACAACCAAAGTAAACTACAACCATAATAAAGTGCACATAGACAATTACCCCAATGGGAATGATGCCCACAAGATGATGTACTAATATAAATATTCCTTGTTAGAGGATGGACCCTGTTAGGAGTCTATTATAACATTTAGTACAATGAGTCCCTGTTAGGAGACTTTGAATCCCTATTAGGAGATTCCAACCCTGTTAGGACTTGTGGTATAATGTATGCCAGAAGAGCCCACTGCCCAAACATGCAATTTCAACTACAAGAAGAGCTCGCTACTCAAATAAGTGGCATGCAATTTCAACTAAAAGAAGAGCTCACTACTCAAACAAGTAATTAACTGTTATCTTTTTCTTTCCTTTGTTCTTTTCTCTATCTTGTCAACCAGACCAATCACTATCAAACCTTGTAAACCAGGTCACGAACCTTCAATCCACTACTCAAATAAGTGGCATGCAATTTCAACTACAAGAAGAGCTCACTACTCAAACAAGTAATTAACTGTTATCTTTTTCTTTCCTTTGTTCTTTTCTCTGTCCTGTTAACCTGACCAATCACTATCAAACCTTGTAAACCATGTCACGAACCTTGGATCCAAATACCAAACCTCGGATCACTCAGCAAAACCTCGGCAATGAAGTTTCTTTCACTTCCGCACTGCTCTGCTCAACTTCACATTCTGCACTCTCTACTACTTATCATCAATTCACATTACATTCCTTCGATCACATCTTCTCATACCATGATAAAGGAAAATGTTCTTCCTTTATACCAAGTCCATAAAACAATTCCCTGAGCCCACTGCCCAAACATGCAATTTCAGCTACAAGAAGAGCTTACTACTCAAACAAGTAACTAGCTGTTATCTTTTTCTTTCCTTTGTTCTTTCCTCTGTCCTGTCAACCGGACCAATCACTGTTAGAGCTTGTAAACCAGATCACGAACCTTGGATCCAAATACCAAACCTCGGCTCACTCAGCAAAACCTCGACAATGAAGTTCCTTTCACTTCCGCATTACTCTGCTCAACTTCGCATTTTGCACTCCCTACTGCTTATCATCAATTCACATTACATTCCTTCGATCACATCTTCTCATACCATGATAAAGGAAAATGTTCTTCCATTATACCGAGTCCATAAAACAATTCCCTGAGTCGGTTGTTAGACCACCTCAATTAATTATTATAGGACCACATTACGAACACATTACACTTAGCGATAATCTTAATCTTTCGCCTCATAACTTGAATAACTTTTCGTACACGCAATATTATGACGAGCGAGCTTAGCCACATCATCCTCAGCATGGTCTTCTTCATGTCCTCAAACTCGATCCTCAAGACATCAACTCTGCTAAGAGATATAACAAGTTTACCAGAACATACCTTTGTAAACTCTATCTCAAAACAAACATCACCAAAACTTACATAACTTCTTCTAGGCTTTTCCTTTTTGCTTCCAACGTTCACTGCATATACCAGATACTCAGAAGTATCTCCCATAACCTCAGGTGGTTAGAATGCTCAACTAGTCGTCCATACCAACTTGATCTTCCCGTTGTTCTTATGTCAAATACCAAAGAAACTTGCTAAGTAGACATCAAACATGCTATGTTGACATCAATGACAAACTCAATCATGAATGTAACATATCATCATAGTAGTACTCCCCCATAGGAATATCATCAGCATTCATGCTTCCAATCAATCTTCCAACAATCTTCCCAATCTTCCAACATTAAGATACCAACATAATATGGTGGAGGACGATTTGATTAATTCTTATATGTAATTCATTTTACACCCATGGATGAGGAGTGAGGCGAAGTAATTTTAAATTCATGTTACAAAACTTTGTAGACTTTTTCGCAATGAATACAAAATTCAAGAAAACATTGAGAAATAAATAAAGTCCCCAATTTTAATAATGGGAATGGGTTTGAATTCAAGGAGTTAAACCCATGTTTGAAAAGCGAATGTTAATGTATGATGAATCAAGAAATCTAAATAACGATGGCGGATTCATATTTGAAGTCATGCCCAAAAATGGGAATTGAAAAATAAAATAAATGCTGGAATGAAATCAAAATTAATCAAATATTAAACTTTATGTTTACCATTTAAATAATAAATTATTAGAAAATAAAAAAGAAAGTGTGACAGTTAACTTAAACTATTACACCCCAATTTGGCTCAAAATAAAAATGTTCATATAGTCGTTGAGATTTCATGTGAAGTCAGTTGAGAGGTAAAATTAGTCATGGTCATGTGAAACGGTAAGATGGTTAATCGTTATAATTTCATATGAAGATGATATGTTAGTTAATCATTATGATGTTAATATAATGTTATCTTGAGAACTCAAAAAGTTGGTTATTTATCATGAATTCATGAGAAGTGAAATGGTGGTTAGCCATTGTGATGGATGTGAATAATAACTAGTTTTAGTAAATTGTGATTATATTGAGAAATATGATATTCTCATGGAAATTTTCCTTTTTGCAAGGGCACATTGAAGGGGGGGAAGCATTGCAAGAAAGGAATTTGGCACAAAAGGCACCACCACCACTATGCAAATAGGTATGGGTTTTGAGCCACTATGGCTAAGAGAAAATGATTAGACAAGCAAGAATGTGTGTTGGATGACCATGAGCTAACCAGTTAAATTATATATATATATACCACTTAATTATAAATGAAATCACTAAGCATAAATTGAACTTTGAAAAAGTCGGTACCTTTATAATTGTGTTATTTGGTTGGAGCCTCCTGGTGTTTAAAACATGTCCTAACATATCAACACCATGATACCTAAATATCTATACATGTATATGTGTATATATGTAAACCAATTTTATATATATAAGGACATATACGCATACCTGATAGTTGACATATACGTAAGAAATATATGCTTCAGGTCTATGCATATACAAGTATATACATCCATATATAGGTATTTTAGATACCATGCTGTTATATATTAAGACAATATTATGGTTTCTTTCATCCTTGGTTGGCCAAAGTCTTATTTATTTTGCCTTGGGCACCGCCTTGCTAATTATTTCTTTGGACTTTGTCATTTTGGTGACCTTTATCATATTTAAATATATGCCACATGTTCAATGGCTCTTTGTTTTCTTTTATAACTCCTTCACCGCCACCTTTCATATTCTTTATCGAAGCTTGAGGCAGTTTTTGGATGCGAGGAGTCTATTACCTTGGACAAAAGAGGGGAAAGGCCATAGTGATTACCAAGTTTTGGAGGCTCATAATCCACTAACTTTTCTAGACACGATAACTGTGCCTTTTGCATTCAATCTACAACCACGATAGCTCTATTGATGGCTAGCATTTCAATCATATTTTACTCTGTGATACAAGCTTTCCACAACTATATAAGTTCTCTATCTATTCCCAGCTTCAATCTATTTAGCAACATCACAGTTTGATATCATACCACAGTTGTTTAACCACAGCTACCATTCCCCTAATTATATGAACAAGAAACACTGTTAACTAGAAGGGAATTCATTGTCCGCAAGGGCCGTGAGTGTCTACTGCTAGGAGTTTATCGTTTGCAAGTGCAAGGAATCCAATTGCACAGCCTGGAGGCGATGATTATATTCAGGTCATGTATTCTTTTCCATTTGATGAAAGTAATTGTCATTCTTAAATAGAAAGAGAAGAAATCTCTAAAGAAAGATGTATCTTTTGTTTTCTTCATGAAGACTGTGCATTAGCTTAGGCATCCAAGATAATTGAATTAGCAATAGAATATTGATTTCATATTAGAATACTAATCCATATCATAATATTAATTTTATGTCAGAATATTGAATCTATATTAGAATCTTGATTCCATGATTCGAACACTAATTCTTTTTTAGTAGAATATTGAGATCATACCAGGATACTAATTCCTAGCAAAACTTGCTTCAAAAAGAACTCTATCTAGTGCAAGCTTATACAAGGGCATTATCCATATGTCCGTGAGATAAGGAATAACACTCTCAAGAAGAACCAATAATTAATTTACAAGTAACATGGATCTTTTGTTGAGCCCAGATTGGGAAGAATGTAAATGGTTGTGATAACACAATGCTCGGATCATCGCCCATTGATTCATCAAGGATGACCTGTAAGGTTGTGATGAAGGGAGTGAATGGTAACCATTATATAACATACTAACCTTGCATGATAAAGAGAATGAAATCAGTAATTATTAAACAAGTATTGAATGTAATCAAACTAGATCAACTAAGTCATCTCATGGTAATTCAGTATAAGTCTTGTTACCTAGTTGAGCGGTGGGTTGATATTCTAACACCAAGTTGCTCAATAGCTAGACAGTGGTGGTCCTGAGCCTAGTTCCGAGCAGGGAGGGTCTTTCTCGGTTGAGATTCTCTAGGGATATTTAAGGGTTCGCAGTTGGGAGGTTAAGCCCCTTATAATACTCCTCCTCTCCACCAAATGCTAAGGCTTGCACAAGACAAAGATACGATCCACATTCAGATATCTTCTAGTAATGGGTATTTTAATTTAATGATATTTGTAATCTCAAGTTGATGAAATGTTAGATGGTTAATCAATTATTCCCTTCAATACTTAGAAATCAGTTTCCTTTTAAATGTAGTAGGAAATCCGTTATTTTGAAATTGGTCATGAAATGTAACTGCCTTTAAAAATCAGTTTCCTTTTAAATGTAGTAGGAAATCAATTGATCATGAAATGTAATTGCCTGTAGGAGATAGGCTTACTTGATGGTTGTTATAGTCCTTTATTCATGCGAATATGAATATAAACATATCTTTTATTTATTTTTAATTGTCATAATAAGCAATAGGAAAACAAGGATGTTACAGTGGTTTTGTTGCCCTAAATGTTATTGGTTATTACAATACAATGGTATAACTTTTGTGCCCTAAGCAATATATGTGGACTAACCCATGGTTTTGCAAATATTACCCAAGGCGGATTCTAGTTTTGGAATTTAGGGTATTGCATACTTAAAATCCAAATAAATTTTGTTTTATTAGATTTTTCCTTCAATTGTTAGTTATGATATTTCAATTATACTGATTGTAACCGTTAATCTCTTTCATATGAACAAGTAAGATAATTGTTGTAACTACCTTCTCATGAATGTGAAGTAGTAACTGTATTTTGATGATATGCTAGTGGTTAGCTAAGGCTTGGGAAAAGGGGTTGTTACATAAACCATGAGAAGAGAGGCGTGCAAATTTTGAAGAGGAATGTTGGACAGAAGAGGAAGCTTTTAAATCCCACGAGCTTTGATTCCAAGTCTAGAATGAGATGTGGACATACCTTTTATATTATTTCCTTGCATGATTCTTATGTTCATTATTTCATTTTGATGGATGAGGGATTTCAATTCAAGATGTTTGAGGGCATTCAAGTATGAGAGTTCCAGTTTCATGGTGAAGATGTCTAACATTCTAGGCGATGCAATCCAAAGCGTACAAGGTTTGAATGTCAACTTCAAGTGCAAATATATAGAAGCATGTAACATCTTTGTTGGTGTAAATAAGTATTTACTATTTACACTTACTTAAGTTTACTTAGGTTAATGCATTATTTTAATATTTATTAGTCACCTAAGAGTATGTGCACTCTTGTGAGTTGTCATGTTGACAACACAGGAGTTCGCACCTCTTTTATGCACATGGTGTCTATAACAACAGAAGTTAGCACACTAATTAAGCACACAGTGTCTACAACATCTCCACTTGAGATACACCTTGAATGATGGATAAGACTTGTGCTTAGTTGTCATGCTTATCTTATCTCCTAGTTCTTTCTAAAGACATTCTAAGTGCTTCCTGAGAGGCCTTTATATACAAGCACTCCTAGTGTGTACACTCATCATATACAATACAGAGCAATGTATGAGGACATACTCTGATATATTGATCATACTCCTTTTTGGTCTACATTTGTGCTTGTGTTCGAGTTCTACGATCTTGGGTGAATCTTGCCCTAAGGTAAATTCTTACATGGTATCAAAGCTATACCAAATTCTTACATGGTATCAGAGTTCTTGGAGAATTTCTCTTCACATAGCAATTTGAGACCATCTTCTTACTTCAGCACCTTACCCCAAATCCGGAGTATCGCAGTCACTAAGAGCGTCTAAAGACAATGCAGACCTCGCCATTACGTCCAGAATGTCGATTCAGTTAATTGACTATAAATTTGCGTATGTTGGGCCATAGTCAAAATTGAGGCAACATTTGTTTTGCAAACCGCCAACCCAATGGCTCGATTTGCAGAATTGGTATAATCATTTCAGATTTGTACATTTAATTTTCAGATTTGCATTTTTTCATCTGCATCTCTACAAATTTTTTAGGATCTATATTATTTTCCGAAAATTTTTTGGCCATCAGGCTAGTTGGAGAGATTTTTTGCACATGAAGATTGAAGCTTGTTGGTGCAAATCAGATATTTGCATCACATTCAAAAGGTCAAAAGACCCCCCAAATCAGATTTTGTTTCATCCAAATCGGACATCTGAGGCAAAATCTAGAGCCATTTGATTTTTGGAGGCGCAACGGCAGCAATTCAGAAAAAATAACTGCAGCAGCGATTTTCAAACAACGATATCTCCCTCATACGGACTTTTTTTTGTGAGCAATTTTTTTTGTTTTCGGGTAGAATTTCGTAATCTACACATTGGTGCAGGTGGTTTGAGATCTTTGTTCCTAAATTTTTCTACAGCTCGCAAATCCCGATTTTTACCACTTAAAATGCTTAGTATAGGCTCATCTGGACTCCAAATCAAGTTCCGTTTTTTTTTTTAAGTGCATTTTTTTTACTACTTTCCAGATCTATAATCATATTATAGGTTTTGTGGACAGAAATACTATTTTCAAAAATAGGCCCTAAATTGGCAAGTGGCTACCAAGTGCCTAAATCATAAACTGGGGGCGGGGGGGGGGTTCTTTGATTCTCTCTTGCATTTTGAGGGGTGCATACATTTATTGATCTCATGGAGTTTTGTTTCACATGTCGACATGGAGTTAGACCCAAGTTGACAAAAACAAACTATCACAAATGGAGTGATACACTCCTTGATCATCTAAGAAGAGAGCATAAGGAAGTATTTCCTTATTTATGTTCTTACGAATTGATCTCTGACACTGAAGAACAACCACCTATTAACAGACTTTTGGATATCATTTATTACAATCTCTCTTCTTCTAATTTTTCTAAGGTCATTGCCAAGTTATGGTATCCATATGATCTTTGGATCTATCTTTGGGAGTTGTATGGAGACCCACACATTCCTTCGTTCCCAAAAGATCTTTTACCTCCAGTTGCAGTTGCATCCTCTCCAGATGAGATTACACCTCCAGATGCTCATGTTGCTCCTATTGATCCTATTTCAGCCATAGATGCTTCGGATTCAGTGCAACAGTACACTTTATGTCTTCCTACTTTACCTTCATGTGACGACTTCCTTCCCGCCATTGCAGACCTGTTTATGGAGTCTCACATTGAAGATGTGGGAGACACTATTAATGATATTCCTCTTCTTTTTAAGGCAGATTCTTCACCGGTTGCCGCAGTGACAAATTCGTGTACTTCAGCACAGCAGGGTATACTTTGTCTTCCAATTCCAACCTCAAGTGATGATTTCTTGACTAACATTTCAAGTTTGTTCGTGGAGTCACACATAGCAAACTTGGGAGACTTCTTTGATGATATATTGTTTCTCTTTGATGAAGACGATCCTTCTACAATTGTCGCCCATTCTCTACATGATCAATCTTTACAAGTTGGCGTGATTGTGGATCCTTATGAAAAGCATTTGCAGGAGGTCTCTTTATCATTTGAGGAGACAAATTGTTCTTTGAAATAGGTTCTACATCAATCCTTGCTAGATCTGCACTTCTTCTCAGCAGTTTTGGAAGGAGCCACCATCAATATCAACACAAGGACACTTGAGCAGGTTTTAGAAACACCGTTCATCTTAGAGATTCTTTCTCCATACAGGGGAAGCATCTCACAGGTACCCTTGCCATTGTTTCTTCCAAAGGGGAGGAACATCATTCAGCGGTCATGGATCAGCTTCTATATTGGAGCATTTCTCACTGATCGGCACACTACTTTGGGGGGGGTGGGGGGACTACCTCGTCTCCTCCTCCTTTTTAGGGGGGGACTTTTTCCTCTTAGGAGGTTTTGTCCTTCTCTTATTTTTCTCTTGTATATACTCAATATATGTTGTAATGGGGGGGATCTTGATTACTCCATCCATCCATGCATCCCCTTTCATCTCTCTTTTTGGGGGAGGGCTTTTCCCATGAGGTTTTCCCTCTTTCTCCACTTTATGAGAGATTGCATATCATTATGTACATGGGTACCTAACATGGCCTAGTAGCTAGGACCCATTCTGCATTTCATCCTAGCTTCTCGTAAGCTTAAGTGCATTCCCCTAAGTTGCACTTAAGGGAGGGTGTTGGTGTAAATAAGTATTTACTATTTACACTTACTTAAGTTTACTTAGGTTAATGCATTATTTTAATATTTATTAGTTACCTAGGAGCATGTGCACTCTCGTGATTTGTCATGTTGACAACACAGGAGTTTGCCCCTCTTTTATGAACATGGTGTCTGCAACACAGGAGTTAGCACACTAATTAAGCGCATGGTGTCTACACCATCTCCACTTGAGATACACCTTGAATGATAGATAAGGCTTGTGCTTAGTTGTCATGCTTATCTTATCTTCTGGTTCTTTCTAGAGACATGATAGCTGCTTCTTGAGAGGCCTTTATATAGAGGCACTCCTAGTGTGCACATTCATCACATACAATACAGAGCAATGTATGAGGACATACTCTGATATATTGATCATACTCCTTTTTGGTCTACAGTTGCGCTTGTGTTCGAGTTCTACGATCTTGGGTGAATCTTGCCCTAAGGCAAATTCTTACTTGGTATCAGAGCTATACCAAATTCTTACAATCTTGAATTCCCATCCAAGACCATAATCAAGCATCTCAAAGTGGCGAAACTCTAGAATGACCAAATCATCAAGGAGGGAGCCTTATCCGTTTCAATAAGATAAATTCCCAAGCAAATGAATAGAAGGGAAAAAAAATGGTCAAGGAAGATGATTCCAAAAGAAAGTAATCAAAGTTGAATTTGGTTATTAAATGACACAATAAGAATAGACCAAAGCTTATGTAGAATTAATGGCACCCAATCATCTCTACTATGTAATCAAACTTCACTACATTCAAAAAAGGGAATAAAAAATAATCTATTGAAGGAGACAATGCATTTAATGCATAAATAGCATGCTTAATGAGCATTCATTGCATCCCCATTCTCTTTCTGAATAGGCATATGTAGTGGGCATTTGGTACCCACTAAGATGGTGCCTCTTCCTGATTATTCTATGCGGACCACCTTTCATTAATGTAGAATTCTATTCTCACCATAACCCTAATTAGGGTTGGGGTGGCATGACCTACGCGATCAATTATTGTCTTGATTGAAACCAGTCTTTATAACCGACCTATATAAAGATCTCCAATTTGTAACAAGTGCAATTCTAAGTTTGTCGTCATTTTATAAAATGACACAATTAACCAATAGAGTTTTCATTGGGTTTTGGTGAATATTTGAAGCGTTTTAGCACTTGCTTGTTCTCTTATTCCCTCATTTAGATTAGATAGTTAGATAAAGAGTTTTGATTTCAATGGAAAATATGATGATGTTTCGATGAATTCCATGGTTCATACTTTTGACAATTTACTGATTGTAAGTCATGGTGCAAAATTAGCCTGAACCCCACTTTTTTGTGTCCTTAACTTCTATCATTCAGCGTGTATTCTTTGTTTTGATGGTACTCCTAATATGAAAATCATCTACATAAACCTCTAGATATTGCACCAATTCTCGCATAACCATAGTATAAATTGATGAAGCAGAGATTGGTTATTTTAGAAATTCTCCATCAAAGCAATATTTGTTGTGGTCATCAACCTTAGTTTTAGATTAGAAATCCTAAACCCTTTGCCCTTTGCTTTCCACATATTTTATGAACATCCAAAAGAAGCCTATTTGCAAAATCTTTCCATAGCTTTCATCTAGTATGATTTGAAATCAACTTCAATACACATAAAGCCTCTCATGAACAAATCACAACAATTGAGCTTACCCATAATCAAGACCTAACAGGAAAGGAACCTTGGAGGCAACTATATGATCTTTTTGCAATCTTAGCATACAAGGGACTTTGATCAAGAGAGCATAAGATATCTCGACATTTTGCTCTACCATGGATGGGTCATAAAATGCACATCAACAAGACCAACGGTGGATGATGTAGGTATTTAGGATCGTGGTTGGAGTGCAAATTATCATTGGATTTTGTTGTTAATGTGCTATGCGCAACAAGTTTTCTAGGATTGGAACCATAGAGAACAAATATATGTAAGATGTCAAACCACACATGTAGCTCTTATGCATTTCATTGTTTTTCCATCGTGTGAAACTCATTGCAAGCCACATATGATTTCAAGTAATTAAACGGCCATTGATTCTTTCCTTTGTTGTGTATCACTTGATGCCACCAAAGAAAAAGAGTTTGTGCACAAAGGTGCTAGACCGAATTGGAGCTAGTTGAGCATAGTGCATTGCTTTGGCATCAACTCAATCTTAGCAAATTGACTTTGAAACCAGCCTGTGAAATCTAAAATCAGTCTTTGGCATCAATTCATAAAACCTTTAGTTGAATTTGGAGCACTAATTCTAATTGGTAATGTATTCTTACAAATTTATTCTGAGAACTTGCCAGTTTAACACCAAAAGCCTATTGTTATAGCTAATTTTATGTCATTTATGCTTAAATCTATTACTGATTACTAATTGTCATATATGAGCTGAATAAATGTTATGAGCAATAGTTTGATTTTTGGTTGTTCGAGAAATTTCATAATTAACTGTGCTCTTCATATTTGATATTTTCATATTTGGTTGCAAACTTTCAATCTCTTCAAGGGTAACTTTATAAATTTGAAATTGGAAGTGTCCACTCTTATCTTCCTTGTGCAATTAAAAGCTCCAGAAAAAATTAGAGCCAGCTGAGCTTATAAAAATAATATTGATGAGTGATGGATTTTAATGATGTCATTCCACACATCAATTATGGTGGAGGATCCATCCCTTATCCAAGTTTATATCATATCTTTCATGAAAAAACTCACCATGGAATACTATTAAAGAGGGTGGAGCATAGCTTATGTTCTTAAAATATGGTGAGAGTATCATACAAAATTGTATGATATCAACATAAAAAGTTAGCATTACAACAATCAACCATATCCCATTATTGTAAGTCAAACATATCTATAGCACTAAAATCTCTTCTTCTCTCAATTGAAGTAGAACCCTTGGATCCTATAGGCAATGATACACTAGGTTACCTCATCCTTCTCAACCAGAGTTACTTTTCACTTTCACCCTTTGGCCACCTATCCACAAAAGATCGCCACAAACTACTATAGCTTGTCCCTCCTTCATGGGCCTTTAAGTGTTAAACCTTCTTCTGAAAATTTTGAGAGGAATAAGTTGGAGGAAGTTTAGAGAGAGGGTGAATAAAGGTGAATTTTGATGGGGCTTCTAAAGGAAGCTGGGGGAGGTGTGGTGCAGGGTGTGCAATTAGAGATGTGCAGGATAACATTCAAATGTTAGTTGTTAAGTCGTTGCCAGATGGCACTAGTAATCTCGCAGAATATTTGGCAGCTACTTTTGCACTTAGATTGGCTAAGAAGTGTGATGGAAGAAAGATCCTTTTCGAGGGACTCTCAGATAGTGATCAATGGTGAAGTTAAAGGTAAAATGGTGTCTTCGTTTTTAGATAATTACATTAGAAGGATGAAATGTCAGTTGGAGGATTTTGAAAATTTCAAAGAACTCATACTCTGAGAGAAGGGAACTCCATTGCAGACAGAATGGCCAATGCTGGCATTAATTTACAAGATCGTATCGAAGTGGTGGAAGATTTTAGATAGTTGAACTTCAATCAATTAAATCCTTGGTTAATAATCTAAAGAAAAGCTCAAGTTATGTCCTAGGAGCGGCTTGAATATTGATGTACTTAGCAGCATGGCACGTGTGGTGGCATCGAAGGAGAGGACAGTGTGAATATGATTCAGATAGCGCCATGCCAAGTGACGTAGGAGACTTTTTAACCAAACTTTCTAGATTGGGAAGTGGAATTAAAAAGGCTCATAACGGTCTTGTTGTTACTGAAGATAGTGAATGTGTGAATAGAGGAGGATATTGAGCCAAAATGGAGGCTAGCTTCTATATGGATATTCCAAAAACGAAGCAGACCCCTGGCTTCCGTGGTGAGATTTCATAGAGGTGGTTGGTTGAGGTCTTCAAGGTGGACGAAGATGAGTTCTACCGTATCTGCAAGTTCTTTTGAGCAGGCTTTATCAAAAAGGATTTTTGACCATGACAAATGTAGACATCTCTTCTCTTTTCTGTGTGGGCCTTTCTCCTCTATGAAAGCAAGTTTGGGGCCAGGAAAATGATAGATATTTGTGTGCAAACGGTTTGGTGTGGAGGACTGTCGAGGTGGCTAGAAATGGCACAAATGGGTAAATGTTTTCGTTCGAACGAGGGCATGTGGAGGCCAGTCGAAGGAGCTTCTATTGATCTCCAGTCCTTTATGTTTTTTGGCTCTTTTGTGTCTGTCGTCCAACGTGAAGGAGAAGCTTGTGGCACTTGGGTGGAGCTGTTGCAGTACATCGCATGGTGGGAGAAGGATAGTCACAAACTTGAGGAAGCGCAAGAACACTCTAAGCAAGGTAGGAATGAGGAAGTGGGAAGGTGAAACAATAGTGGTGTCATCTGAGCCGATTCTAGGCTGCAAGAAAGGGATAATTGAAACATAAGGTGGGATAATGGTCAACAAGTCCAAGGTGCAGATGATGCGCAAATGGAAGCACAATGTCTGATTTTCTGAAGTAGGTTGTTTTGTGTCATATGCCCGTTTTCAGTAGTAGGACTAGTATGTTAATGATGATAAAAAGTCTAAGTTCTCGGTGTTGATAAATGTCTGGTTCGGGGTTGATTTTTTGCTGCAACATAAGGGCACAAAGGATTTCATCTGGCTTTTAGCCCATAATTTGGTTGTAATCTTTACCTTTATATATTAATAAAATTCTATATCACTTATCAACAAAACCCACTATAGCCTGCCTCTATAATCTTTTATACAGATGTAGCATATCCATACTCAAGTAACCTTTAAAAAATTCTCATCCATGTCAATTCATGATGCAAATTCTAACAGATTTATTGGGCTTAATTCGATCATTTACATAAGTTTTAAGGAGTTCAAAATAAAATTCAAATGGGTTTAAACTAAAAAAAATTAAAATATTTACCAAAATGTCCTTCCTAAATGTTAAAAAAATCAAAAAATAAATGCAAAATGAACTGAATAAATAAATGTTAGCTTTAGAGCTTACCTTTAATGTAGTTGATTTTATGCCATAGAACTTCCTTTCCACTATTGTTCTCTCATCTTTCTATTGGTGTTCTCTTGCTGCTCTTCTCGACACAAGCTTATGAATATTAGAATGAGTTTTTTTCTATTTGGTTGTTTTGAAAGATGAATTAGGTTTAGATGTTGTTTGAAGGGGTGGGAGATCCTTGCAGACTTATCACTCGTCCCTTTTTCCCTTTAAAAATGTGTTTTTAACTCAGGTCATATGTTGATGGGCTGTAGGGGATGACTCAATCTTTCTGAGACAGTGAGGGTATGTCTAGATGTCCCCTAGCCATCTCGAGGACGGCTAACCATCTTGTGAAATCCCCTGCTCTAAATGTGATGTCTCAGAAATGTACCGTCTTTTTCCGCAAAAGGGGGTGGGGATACTAGAGCAGAGGGTGTCTCCAACAGAAGCACTAATTTTATTATTACAATTTGATAAGAAAAAACAAAAGTCATTTTTAGTTTCAATGAATCAATTCATTTATAGTTGGGGATAAATACAAGCATTTTGCAAGGTTTAAATCTAGGTTAAAGAATTGTCAGGCAACCAAGAAATCTAGGGTTCAATCTCATGATGATCATTGTAAAATATGGTTTAAAAATGATGTATAAATTATAAATATACTAAATTTATTATTGTACTGTACAATTATTTTATTATTTTAACTTAAAAAACCATTTTTCTAGGTTTAAAATTTAGATGCTAATATCAAATAAACGCTAAGCAATCCCAGTTTTTTTAGAGGGGTTTGGTTTGTTGTCAACTATACTCAAATCAAGCACCTACAGAAGGTAAAATGAAAAATAGTTGTTTGTGGAGGCTATTTTGAGCTTGCTATGACAGGTGAACAGTGAAGGGTGTGTTTTGTATTCAGATGTTTGAGCAGGCAGCAGAGGTCAGCAATCATTCTTGTTCATCCCTATCTCTTTTGCACTTGCATATTTCCTTGTTCCTGTGGCACGTAAAACTTGCAAAATGTAGTAAACATTTTTTGGGGGTTTTCAGTGGTCATTAAGATTTAAAAGTCATAATCCACACCTGTGTCAAATAATTTCAGGAATGAACTGGAATCACCAACACAGAGATGAGATTGCCTGGGTTTGCTCGATGCAAATTCGAAACAACTCTGGCAAGAAAAAAGCAAATCTTGCTTACATCCACTTACACAATGTTATTTTATCAGATTTCAAGATATTTCATACACGGAAACAGCCTGTTTTCTGCAAATTTGATAACAGAGAAATATAATTTTATCATCAACTTCATCATAGAAAAAATAAGAATGTACCCACGTATGTAATGTCGTCTTAAAGATTTTAAGTATCTTTTAAGTAATCTCCTCATACAGAATAAGCTTTCTCTATTATATACAATCATTCCTTTGAGCAGAACTGCTTATGTTAACATAATAACACAATATACATGGTATAAAAATAAAAATTCATGCAGAAGAGTTGTTAATACTCAAATAAACATCAATTACGTCAATAAGGACAGCATTGTGGCACTAATATTTAGCTGTCAGTTGACTACACTAAGTAACAGAATGTGTTCTTTTGGTATAGTTCAAAGTCCAGCTTTCATTTTGTTTAGTTACAGTTTTGTTTCTCAATTTAAAAATAGATTGAACAGACTGGCCTGCCGAAGAACACCTCTCAACCACGGGAACACATGTTTTTGCTCCATATAGAAAATAGTAGATTTGTTTAAACATAGAACAATGCAATTGCATTTTTTTACACCTGACAAAGCATGGGTACAAGTCTGCAGTCACATGGTAAAAACCAACCACACACAATACAAAATATTATGAATAAGAAGTTTCGTCAAAAGCTCCTTACCACATGATCTGCACTGCTCAGAAAGAACTCCTCTTCTAGATCCTCATTGTTAGAGGGGCTTCCTGTATGACCTTTCAAATGTGCATCTTCGTCTGAATAATGTATCTGAGATGGAGAAGAGGAAAGATGCGAAGCAGTCAGATTCTCATTAGAAAAATGATCACTCGCATCTTCATTGTGATGATCAGATGCTTTGTTTCCAAGTTTTACAGATCTTGATTCCAACAGTAGTTGAGGTTCTCCTTCGTGAGATGGAGGTAAGTCTACAAGATTCTCAGCAAGCATTGTAGAGTACCTGATATATAAGCATCAAATCAAACCTGTTACTAACTCTATGAGTTATCTCCTGGGACAAGTTTGCCAAACACAAGGCTGATATACTTAAATTGGGCAATTTTACAGCTGAGACACAACCCATGCAGAAATCACTGAACATCAAACATCTACACTACCTTTCGGTTTGACCCAGAAGAAAGTCTAGTTGCTTGTCAAGAGCATGTTTTTTTCTTTCTTCAAGCTCTAGCTGATGCTTGTAAAGAACCTGCAAAAGATTGAAGAGTAAATAGAAAATTCACAAAAGCATCTTTTTGATTAAAAAGAAATTGGCAAATTGTGAATGCAACTTGAAATAGATGGGGGTTTTGAATAGCTAATAAATAAAGGACGTTATATTGTAAGTACCAGTTTTTCAATCTTCATCCAAAACTTCCTGACATCTTTTGCAATGTTACTAGCCAATCTCCGACTACGCTGCTCCTCCTCCTACAACCAAAGCAACCTAACTAATTAGCATTTGTGAAGGCAAATCTTACGAACAATATCTGAGATTCTTAAGCCCATAGAAATTCCTTTAAAAAGTCATGATATCAAATTTTGTCCCTCAACTGAATGATGAGAAATTACGGTCATAGAAAAAGCTAACTTCATTAAGATTCTCTATTCTGATGATAATGAGCTATAGTAGAAAAAAATGGGTCATAGTACCGACATACCTTTAGACGCTTTTCTCCCCTAGAAGCTTGATCTAACCCACTCTTACTAACTCTTATAGCCACCCTCTTTGCTTGACTCAATTTCCATTTTCTTTCTGCTTCAAAGTCCTGGAATATGGAAACCAATATGGTGAAGACAACATTTCAACAATGTAAGCAACTCCACCAATAGTCTACAATGAATATAAAACAGCCAAAAATCCTACACGATGCATAAACAGTAGGTAAAAACACTGGCCAATGCCGTATCCAAATCTTGCACTCCACAAAGGCAAGTTCACTTTTATTCAGCAATGACATTTCATTCGTATGTACAAAAATAATTAAAAAATTAAAGCAGTTAATGGCTAACCTTAGCAAGCCAAGCCATCTCCTCTAAGACATGATCCCAATGTGATTTAGGTCGAGGTGGCTCCTTCGGCGCCTCGAGAATCTTCCACATTATTAAAAACAAATACCAATAAGCTAACATGGACATTGGATACAAGTCAGATAATGATATTTGGAAAATGTCTTCATAAGAAAGAGTAGGATATGGTAGTAATATGCTTAACAATGTCATTCAAAATGCATTTATAAGGTAACAATGGTACTCGGAAAAATAGGATATGGAGTAATTCTCTAACATAACTGTGAAGAAGAGAATAACATCAAAAGCACTAGCAACTGGTAATGGGAAAAAATGAAAAATTATAAAATAGCTCTAGATTTTAAGGTCTGTGAATTTATCATATCCTATCAACTAAAAAATACACCTAATTCTCTAGACACCCAGATAATATAAGAAAGAGTAGGATATGGTAGTAATATGCTTAACAATGTCATTCAAAATGCATTTATAAGGTAAGAATTTTACTTGGTAAAATAGGATATGGAGTAATTCTATAACATAACTGTGAAGAAGAGAATAACATCAAAAGCACTAGCAAATGGTAATGGGAAAAGATGAAAAATTATAAAATAGCTCTAGATTTTAATGTCTGCGAATTTATCATATCCTATCAACTAAAAAATACACCTAATTCTCTAGACACCCTGATACATATACTGAAAGGCATAGAACGTGTGTATGTGTATCTGTCCAAGTGCTCATGCATGTGTGTACCTATGAAATGCACTAAATCACAAGATTCATGTCCCTGTTTAAGTTTGCCAAGGGAAAATTAATAATATGTTTTTTGGAAGAAAAAGATTCAAGATAGAATTCACTGATTGCAGAACTTAAAAAAGCAATTTATCAAAAAAATATAACATAAGATGTAACAAAATTAAAAGATTGGATATTTTAGAAAATTTATCATTGTCACGTCCCCACTTCAGCCGCTTCAGTGATATATGAATGTGAAAAAAATAAACAAAATAAATGCAAATTAAATATCAAACAAGGAGAAAAGTTTAAGAGCACGAAAAAAAGAAGGATTTTGCCATTAAATTAGTATGGCCTCCCTGTCCTTGGACAACCCTGTTCTACAGGTTGTGGAGAAAATGAGCACTGAAGGTTTATTTTTAGAATCCTCATGAACACTTTCTTTTATCAGGCAAGTCTAATTGAAAACAGAGGAATGCAGAAAATGATATGTCAAAGACTCAAAGAAAAGGAGCGAAAGATGTGTGGGAGGGAGAATGAGTGAGTGGAAAATGAACAATAGAGGCCAATGGTAGAAGAAGAATGCAGGAGACAGGGTGGCATTGTTTGCAGGCACAAATAAGAGATCTGTGTAACAGTTAGACAGAGTCTTATAGGCGTAACTATAGAATCCACAACCTATACTTATGCCATTTCAAGCAGACAAGCAATGTGTGTCAATCAAAGCATAAAGAAGAGAGGGATTTTGCCAAATGTTGTAGTTACAACTGTTCTGGTAAACATGTATGCAAAAAGTGCAAGCATAGACAATACACATGACCTGTTTTACAGAATGCCTGAAGGAAATGTGGTCTTATGGAATGCAATGATCCTGGGACGTGCAAGTGGATTTGTTGAAAGGACACATTTGATTGGCAAATATAACGAGAATCAAAATGCAAGGAAGAGAGAACAATGAATAAATTTGGGAGGACAAAACCAGGAGATTGGGCAAGATATGGAAATAAAACAGATTGGGAAAGAGAGATTGATACGAGAGATGCTTGGGCTGGACACACTGAGTTTCATGGCAATGTCTGTGCTGGTGGCAGAGGCAATGTGAGACAAAGTTGACGAAGCAGCATTGTCATACCTAGTGGAAGATTTCTACTCTTCCTTCCAAATAACTTCCACATCATTCCTAGAGGTGAGTACACTTCTTGCCTATTACATCCTTGAAATGACATTTAATTCTGTGGTATAGAGTCCAATATTGAAATAAATTTGATATAGTTTCTGTGAAATGCAAAGTTTAAAAGAATAATTTCAACTTCGAGATCTACTGTACATCCAATTTCAACACTAATTACGGACTTACAAGGAGGTATGGGATTTAGATGTTTGTGTTTTTTTTAATAAGGGGCTAGACACTTTAACCCGGAGCTATGAACCAGTGAGGCCACAAATGGAGGAACTCGTCCCCAATGGGATTTGAACCTTGATGGCAAGAAGAACAACAGAACCATTAGAACATGCCACTATCGGCAATATGGGATTCAAATGTTGATTACAAATGAGTGGAAATTTAAATATTCTTGCTAGATGGTGTTAAGATAAGATATGATAAATTTATTAATGTCCAACTAGAGACAAATGAGGGTCTAAGGGGTTGGGAACAATACAAAAGGGCAAAACGCTAGTAAACGGAGCACCAAACGGTGTCCGCAAAAAGAGCAAGAAAGCAAAAGAACGGAAAAAGGAAAGAACTAGATACTCCTCATAGACGAGAAGTAGTCCAGAACAGAAGGGTACGATCTAGCACGAGAAGGTGCCTTGGACCGCCACCTGTGGAACCTACTAGAAGAAGGGTGTCGCTATTGAATGTGTCCTCTACAAGGACTCACAGATCTAGCGTGAGTCAAAATAGGGTAGAGAGGCCACTTCATCTCCTAAGCAAGAGCCACGGGTGTGAAGGAGGTGATAAGCTACTCAAGAGTGTCTGTCTTGATGGAAACTGAAGCTAAAGATTATGATTAGGAAGCCGCAAGGTCTCTTGGAGATAAAGTGCAAGACACCATTGGTCAATGTACCTAAAGAATGAAGAAAGGGACATGTACCCCCTAAACAAGCAATAGAACCTCCCCCTGACCTCATAGTAGATAGGGCAACGAAAAACAAAATGAGTCTTGGTCTCCACCTCTCCAAGGGCGCAAAGGCATCAGATCATGTCCTCTTTATCGATCTAGTGGTTAGTTTCTATACGTAGCCGGTGAGGACCCACTCTAAAAGATCCCAAGGCAATGCGAAGGGCATGAGTCTAGCGACAAGTGAGGTACCAAGGGCACATATTAACCTTGTCCTGGATATCAAGGAAGTGCTCAGCATAGAAGGCCATCCTCGAACAACGCCCCCCCCCCAAAGGGTTACTCCAAGTCATGAGAATATACTATCTATAGTGTCAAGTCTAACATGCTCATTCAACTCCTGCTGAGACAGAAGTAGGTGAGTGGGGGCATCCAAAGAGAACTGAAAGGAGGGGAAGGCGATCCATCACAATACCAATTGAACCAAGAAGGGCAGGGACCTGAGCAAACCAACAGCGAAACCTACCATCAGGATCAGATCCAAGGATCCCTTCGAAAGAACAGCCAAGTAGGAATATCTACGGCAACCCTCAACTGAGTCAGTGAAGCTTCGAAGTCAAGGAAGAAACCAAAACAAATCATAAAAATTCCCCGATCTAAAACGATGAGCCCCACACTCCGCCAAAACAATTTTGTGGGGTTTGGACCGATGACATTTGATAATGCACCGAAGAAAAAGGGTTTGCACTCTCTCAACTAAAGCCCAGTCAAACTCCAAGAGAGAGGGAACCCACACAATAGAGCCATAGAGGATCATCAGCCTGACCAAAGTGTCCAAAAGTGGCATCTTGTTCGTGGTATCTTGGAAGTGCTCACTGAAACACCGCCTCTCGAGCATAGCATGGGAGTTGAGCCCCTTACTAACATGGGGCTGCATATCCGGTCTCAAGCTAAAACGAGGTCCAGAGAACTTGACCCCTAGGTAAGTGTATGAAGATGTGATCTCGATCTCAACGCCCTAGAAGTGAAAATGGAGATGTGAGGTCTTCAAAAAATTGAAGACCATAACACGGGTCTTGCCTAGGTTTACAAATAACTGTCATGAGTCACAAAAGGAAGCTAACCTATCCAAAAGCTATTGTAGTCAAGGGAAGAAGCTAGGAGAAACACATCGCCAATAGATAAAAGAATGGAGATGAAAACTTGGTGTAAATAGCAGCCATCGCCAAGGAGCAAGAAATCCCAAAGGAAGGACTCAAGCTCGTCAATATAGATACCAAAAACAATAGCAAAGAGAGGGCAACCTTGCTTCACATTGATAGTGCTCTAAATAAGATCCGAAAATCCCCAAGGAGTACTAAATCTGCCCACAACACTCATATCATCTCATAATGGTCGTCAAGAGAACGTAAAAAATCACAACGGTCCTATGTCTCTAGGGCCAAGGAACAAAATCAAAGGCTTTGTGAAAGTCTACAAAGCAATAGTAAACTTTCACAGAGTGGTATTGAGCCTCCTCGGTGATTGTTCGTAGAGTCAAAATATGGTCCATGATCTGAAAATCTGTACAAAAGTTGATCTGACCCTTAGCCCAACAGTGTCGTAGATCAAGTTGCTTGCATAAGATAGTGTTCAGCACAATGGCATAGAGTTTGACAAAAGTGTGCCCAACCATGATGGTTTTGTAATTGTCGAGGTTTGAGACAAGCCTGGACTTTTGAATCGAACAAATAATAAGTTGTGACCATGAGTCCAAGAAGCTAGTACAAAGCACCCTATTGAAGAGCACTGTGAGGAAGGAGCCCAAGACTGAAATACCAAGCTTGAAAAGCTCCACTTAGAACCCTTTTTCATCGGGTGTACTTCTTCTGTTCACAATTCTAACTGCCTCACTGATGTTGGAGTAAGAGAAGGGGTGAGAACGGAGAGGGTGAGTAAGATGAAGAGGGGGTTGGTCAAGAATATCATAGAGAGTAGAGGTGTGAAAAGCAAGGCAGTTGTGATCTAGAGTCGAGGGTGGAGGGGGGTGGTGAGGGAACATGGAGCGCCAAAAGAGTTTCGAAGAATGAAGGAGAGAGGCTCAAATGGATCTACACTATAAAAAACCTTTGCTTCTTGTGACAAAGAAAGCGGCAGTAGGTGAATCTCAGTTGGGTGGAAGAGAGAGGAATGGAGAGAACCGAGTGAAACAAGCGGTGAAGGACTTGCAGTCCTAATCAAACCATGAGTTTATTGGGCAAGATCTCTTTCGCTTGGGGCAACGAGAAAGGGAGGAGGTGCAATGGGGAATAGAGAGAAAGGCGGAATAAATATAAGAACTTCAGTCATGTCCCCACCTCAGAAGTAATAAAGGTTACTTTCAACCCTTATAACCTCTTAACCGAACATTTGTTGCAGTAATAATGTTTTTAGGATGTTAAACTCCACATGTACTCAGCATTTTGATTGCTAAAATAAGAATGACTCTTGTGAGTCTTTACTTGGAGTTTAAATAACAATTTCAGAAACTTAGATTGGAAAATAAAAGAAATGAAAGAAAGATATTCGATATGAAGATATATTGTGTGCTAGGGAAAGAAGTTGATATTATAAAGGATTTTATAGACTAAAAAATTTACCATAATCAAGATTCAATTACTTTTAAAACTTTATGTTTGAACATTATCAAAAATAAGATCCATGGATGAGTTTTAAGCATGAGTTTCCACATGTCGTGTAATTATACTAAACAACACATGATGACATGATGTATGTATGTAATTACAATAAACATTTCATTATTATGTGTCAAGAGTATAAAATATCTATTTTGAGACAAAGCAAGAATAAGAATAATGGGTTACTCTTGTGAGGTTTTCACACCATTGCCACATTGAAAATAGGGACCCCTCTTTTGCATTAGTTGTAGAAGCTAGTGGTATTAGCGGTCTTAGCTAGTAACAATTTCCATGTCTTTGGAGCTTAGCAAACATTCCATGAAGTCAAGGAAAAAGATGAGCAATCAAAATTAGTCAAATCCCTAAGTTTGAGCTTCAAAAAATGCATAATGAGGATAACTAGTTGAAGATGTTAAAACACCAATTCAACCAAGTACAACCAATTGATAAGCATCGCTTGCATGATTAAATTCAAGGTTTGGGGGAAAGTGCAAAATCTACTAAGGCAACAAGTTGCATGAGGATGATCCGCTTGCCCTTGAGGATTCAAACCCTCGCCTACCTCATATTTCGGCCCTCTTTGAATGACATCAAAATCCTGCCTTTGCAGGTTCCTCAAGCTTATTAGATGGATCTGTGATACACATCCATATTGAAATTTGAAAATCAGATTGAAAAAATGCAAGCAAAACATAAGATTAGACTTCAAGAGTTTAGCAAGTTAGATTGAAACATACATCAAACCGCACCTCCATAGTAAAATGAATAAGTGGTTACATTTGATGCAAGTTGAACAGTGGGAGGACAAAATTTAAAGGAAAGCAAATCATCTTTCTAACCTCCAAATCATCGATTGCATCTGCCCAATGATCTTCAAAATGTGGGTACATGTTTCCATATACCCTCTTGATTTTTCCTTTCTAGATCAAAATTTGCCTTGCTTTATAATATCCTAAGGCATAAAAATCAAACTCCCTATTTGTTGTCTTTGTATTGAATGGAAACCTATTCCCTAGCTTTTGTTTATGCTTTGAATCTTGTCATAGGTAACAAGTTGCCTTGCAACTTCCATAATCACCATCTTGTTGGTAGGATACCTTGAGAGCTTCCTAGGGCAACAAGTACTCCTAATACTCAAATATATGTGAATTGGGGATAGTGGATGTACCATGACCCATGCTTCTTGATTAACTTCTTAGCCTCCTCAAATAATCTTATATGTGGAGCCTCTTGTACTGCTCTTACAACTCTCATAGCAAATGCATTGTTGAATATCTTGAAGTGCTTGTTGTTATGAAGGAGCAATTATGAATAGCATTCATGTACAAGGAATTCTCTTGCTATAATTCCACATCACACCTTACTAGTCAATCCTAGAAAATTGACTACCATGGCCAACATGTAGACCACATAGGAAGTCATATGAAGCATCTTCGTGTTCTTTATCATTCTCAATTGGAGAGCAAGGTTGTCACTAGTTATCTTGGCATATTAGAACATTCCCTCCCCTGTAGATATCTTGTCCATGAAACAAAACATCTAATGTTCAAAAGTGGCTCCTTGTGGCTCTCCCATGACCTTACTTAGCAAGATGATGAGGTCACTATAATCATCCTTAAGATATGATTTGGTTAACATGGACAATTTCAATATCTTGGAATGATGTCTCTGTGGTTCAACTAGCCACTCTTCATTCATCTTCATGGCACAAGCATCCACTTGTGCATTATAGTTCTTTAAGGTTTGTTCCTTTGTTATGTAGACTCCCAACTTCTATTGTGTGTAAAGTTTCTCTAATTGTTCTTTCAATTAGGAGAGTCAACACATTTTTTCCTTTCCAGAGTGGATTGTTTCATTTGTGGGGTGTACATGGCACATCAAGTACTAGTTCACAACATTATATTGAAGCAGGAAAGGTCAACACTTGAACAATCTCATTGATGACCATTCTCTTTGTCATCCTTGAAGGATCTCCACCAATCATCATATCTCTCACTTGACAAGTCCTAGATTAGTGTTCCCAATCTTAGTGTTCTTCAATGTTGTTGGTGTAAATAAGTATTTACTTATTACACTTAAGTTTACTTAATGCATTATTTTATTATTTATTTAGGTGAGACACTTAGGAGTTTGTGTACTCTCATGAGTTACGAAACTCTAATTATGCACATGGTGTCTACAACACAGGAGTTTGCATCATTCACTTTGTTGTCATGTTGACAACACAATTATTCGCACTCCTCATTTAGCACATGTTCTCTACACCATTGATTTGCGTGTTACACCATTGTGGGCTTATCCTCACATCATCGCACTTAATTTCGTGCTTAATGGAGGATAACCAATAGCTAGTGGACATGTGCCTGGTTGTATGAGTTATCATGTTGCTGACTTCTATGCATTCTAGAAGCTCTCCTGAGGCCTTTATATACAAGCACTCCTAGTGTACTTGCATATGGCTAAGTTGGCATATTGAATGAATATCGTCATTCTGATCATACTCTCTATCCTTGGTCTACTATTGTGGCTAAGTTGGCATATTGAATGAATATCGTCATTCTGATCATACTCTCTATCCTTGGTCTACTATTGTGGCTAAGTTGGCATATTGAATGAATATCGTCATTCTGATCATACTCTCTATCCTTGGTCTACTATTGTGACTAAGTTGGCATATTGAATGAATATCGTCATTCTGATCATACTCTCTATCCTTGGTCTATTGTTGTGCTTGTGTTTGAGTTCCTTAGTCTTGGGTGAATTCTGGCCTAAGTCAAATTCTTACATGGTATCAGAGCTCGAGGAGATTCTCTACACATAGTCGTTCGAGACAGTTCATGCTTCAGCACCTCGACCCGAATTCGAAGGATCCGCAGAAATTGGAAGTGTCTAGAGCCAGATCTGACCTCGCCATTGCGTCCGGAGTGTCAATTCGGTGAAGATCGACTATAAATTTGCCTATGTTGGGTGAAAGTTGATCATGAGGCAAAAAAAATTTGCAAATCGAAACCCGAAGGCCCCAATTTGCAATTCGGGCTTATTATTTATCAGCGGGCTCATTATATTACTCTGCATTTAAATCGAGCATTTTACTCGACAGGTCATACAATTCATATTTTTGGCCTCATAATCCGGCCGCACATAACCATCAGTGGCTTCATTATAATTTTCCGATGGCCGAGTCCCTTAACCGGCAGCCTCTTTTATTACAACGACAGGAGGCCTTTTGTGTTTAATCCCACGAGAGTTATTTTTGAATTGCGCAGAGAGAGCTTCTCCCACCAATGTGGGATAAATACCCCAAAATCCGGCGACGGTAAGACAAAAATCAGCCCTGCATATTGATCTCTCACTGTATTAAACCATTTTCCAGCAAGGCAAACCACACTCCGACGATTAGTAGATTGTAGCACCGCGGCAAAGAAAAACCGGCAAACAACAGTTTGATTCCAGCGAACAATGTAATTGACTCCAGCAGCCATTAAAATTTCGACATCAACCTGCACATGTACCCAACCCGCCACGCAACAATGCATCATTGGGCCACGCGGCAAATACTCAGGCCCACTCCGATCTTGACACGTGGGGAACAACTGCCACATCGGACACACAGTCGTCAGTCCCTGTCAACCCCACGTCAGCAAATTCGTATGCTAACTACGCAGCCCAATCATCACCTAGTCAGCAAGTCTGTACAGTTGTCGTACTAGACCGTACAATGCTGACATCATCACAAGGTGGAAGGTCGCTAACATCATCTTTTCACTAGCCTAAATTTGATGGTCGTCTGATTGTCATTCCAAGGCAAACTAGAACTGTTGCAATGGTCATATGACCGTCAAATTTAACCCTATCTTTTGCTGATGCAACCACTCTCCAGATTGATTTTTGATTTTGCAATCCGACTTTGGAGGCCATAACTCGAACATCTGGACTCCAAATCAGGTGCAATTTTTTTTGAAATTGGCTAGAATTTCCTAAACTTTTTAATGGTGTAGCTTTTTTCTGGTTTTGGTGCATGGATTTGTCAAAATTGCGTTTTTTGGCGACTATACCTGCATAATCTTTGCATTTTGCAACTTCAAATGCTCCATCCGGGCACATTTGGAGTCGAAAACAGGTTCCTTTTTTTTAAAGTGCGTTATTTTTCGTCTACTTTTCAGATCCACACTCAGATTGTGAGGTTGTGTGGACAAAAGTGTCACTTTCAGCAATAGGGCCTTTCTTTGCTTTGTAACGCTTCAAAATTGTAGCACATTGTAAAGTTCCGAATTTGTAATCTATATATAAGTTGTAACAAGCAAAATCAGAAGTCCACGAAAGCCAAAATTGGCAAGTGGCCCATTGTACTCACACTACTAATAAAGTGCCCAAAGCATCTATTTTGGGGGGGTTTCTTGATTTAGTGAAAAGAGGGGGTGTTCTTGGTTTGTGTTCTTTCTTTTCTGCGCATTTCTTTCATTTTCTACGTTATGGGCAACTTTAAGTTTCCTAAATTAACTCCTCATAACTATGCTACATGGTCCATAAAAATGTGGTATCACTTAATGCATAATGGAGTTTCACAATATGTAGATGGTACTCTTCCTAAACCAGCAGGTCATAAAGTATCAGAAAGTGATATTTCCAGCTTGGGTAGCAATGGATAGGAAAGCCCTAGGTGATATATGTTTGGGAGTTGATGATAAGATCATGTATCAAATCAAGAAGTGTTCTACATCCAAGGAAGCTTGGGATTCCCTCGAAAACCTTTATGGTAAAGTGTTTGAAAAGGATGTTTTCAAAATCAAAGATGAGTTTGTCTCCTTAGATCCTAAGTCATATGATTCAATACAGGATTTCATCATCAAGGTGAATGAACTAAGGACAAAGCTTACTGATTGTGGAAGTTCTATCAAAGATGATAGACTGATCTATCCCATACATAACAAGCTACCATCGGAGTATTCCACACTTGTATCTTCTTTTAACACCTCAAAGACTACCTTAGGGTCTGCCTACAAGAAAGTCACTTTTGATGAATATGCTATATTGTTGGATGATGAAGAAAAGAAGTTGAAATCAATGGGGATTCTGAAATCAACTCAGTCTAAAGCATTGGTGGCCAACAATGAGGGTTCTCAACATTCAGCTGGACGGTCTTCAAATAAAGGAAAGGGTAAGAACAAATGGAAGAACAAATCAGAGGATGCCGAAAAGACAACACCACAATCCAATCAACAAGGCAAGTCCTCAAATTCCAACAAGAAGGGGGACAACAATAAGGAGAAGAAAAAGTGTCTTTATTGCAAGAAATCGGGTCATGAAGAGCATGGGTGTTATCTCAAAAAGATTGATGAGTTGACCAACATCATGAAAAAACATAATGTTCCATTGCCTAATGCTTACAAGGAGAAAGGCTCTTCTTCAAATTCAAAGGGCAAAGGGCAAGCATTCATGGCAAATTCAAACTCTTCAAAGGAATGGATATTTGACTCAGGTGCCTCTTATCACATGGGTTCTTCAAAGGAGGATTTTTCTTCAATGAAGCAATCAAAGGTACCGCACATCTTCATGGGAGACGATAGAAATATGGAAGTTGAAGGAAAAGGAAACGTGGAAATGGAAAATGAAGAGTTTCAGAATGTTCTCTATGTTCCAAACCTAAGTTCAAATCTCTTATCAATCTACCAAATCACTCATCTTGGAGATGTACATAGAGTTGAGTTCCTTCCAGACTCGGTAAAAGTGCACAGTCTTAAGATGACTCCTTGGTTGTAGTGGGAAAAGTGAGAAGCTAGTGAAAGAGTGGTTGCTTAAAGGGTTGCCAACCAGATCAGAGATGAAGAATGTAATGAAGACCAGTCAATGAACCAGGAATGAGTTGAATGGAGATCTGAACTTGCAAAGTGAGTTATATTTTATCAGATCAAACCTAGTTTTTACTTTCTAACCATTGTGACGGTAAAATCCTTTAATAAGGTTGACCTAACAGTCATATTGCAAATCCTTTATTCAAGGTGACATTCTAATGGAATGATCTAAATTCCTCTACCAAAGCCACTCCTAACAAGGTGATTAAAATCCTTTAACAGGGTCACACCTAACAGTGTGTGTTTTGTAACCTTTAACAGTTGGCCATTAACCGAGCTCATTTCACAAGAGTGAAAAGTGGTTTTTCCCAAATTGGGTTTCCACATTAAATCCTGGTGTCATAAATGTCTAAATGTTGATTTCATGTTACATGTTATTTACTTTGTGATATTGCTATCAGGATTTAACTGTGTGATTTTGAGTCAAACTCATTGACCCATGTTTCATGAGTAGTGATTCAACATGAATCCATCTCTCAAGAGAATAAATGGAACACCTAGCACTCATTGGATCTAGGTGATGCTCACAAGGGTGAAGCACCAGGACTTCTCGGGAGGTCACCCATCCCAGTACTACTTGCTGTGGAAATTATCTCCTACTTATGTTATTTACTGTTATTTTTTCCTATTATTCAGCATATGTTAAGAAGAGAGCTAGTGATGAGATGAATAAGCTAAGTTGATGATGAATTGCTACATTGGCCGAGAAGATTTATGAGTTTGAATAAGTTATTTGAAGTTGTTAAAAGTTAAATTGGTACATCTGGACCTAAGGATAACTGATTCACCCACCCTCTCAGTTATTCTAATCATTCTAACAAGCGATTCAAAAGGGTATAAGACATGACCCTAGTTTGGGCCAACATGCCTCTAATTAGACCAGTAAAAACATTTTAAGTTTTGATCTTTTATCACTTCAAACTGGCCAACTTGTTTATGGATGAAATTTGATTTACTTTTGTTCTTTTTCAAACACATAGATCATCCATATTGCTTCAGCCATTTTGTCAAAATACAAGGGAAGGCACAAAGGCAGGTTTTGTGTTTATCCTCAATAATATTCAATCAATGGTGTAGTAGACAGGGATGTGATGATAGGGTCCTCCCTCAATTCCTTGATTTCAATGGAATGTAGAGATTGTTGATATGTCAATCAATTGTTGTGTTATACCAGGCCTTCAGCTGATAAGGCAGCGAAAGAGTTTGGAGCAAAGGGTGTGTTGGAATTGTGCTTCAGTTGACAAGATAGGGTAAAAATTAGAGCAGGCATCCTCAAGAATACAGGATCCATCATCTGCAGATTTTGATAGCAAATCCACCACCTTACCACCTTTAAGAGGTCCAGTTTTATTATCTATGTAAGTGACACCATAATCTGCTATCTCGAGAAATGGAATCAAGAAATCTAGCATAGCTCCTGGATATCAATAACTTAGAAAAAGAAAGTCCTTCTTTACTCTGCACATCACTGCAAGAAATGAACATAATATTTTCCATGTTGATATTTCCTAAGACAATCAAGGGACGAGAGGACATAAAGATGCTTTAACAATTTGCAAAAGCAAATGCTGAATAGAAGCATTTGGGACTCCTATATGTATAGAAAATGTGGATATAGCATGGGTCATCAAAAGAGTCGGAAGTACATCACTCTTAGTTTGACCTGGTTAGCCTATTACACTGTTACCTGCTGGGAAATATATTAAAACCAGTAAAAACAGAGATTTTAATACTCTCCCTTGCCATAGATGCAACGGGGCAAAATATCAGGCTGCATCAGCCTATATGGATACAAGCTTGGAGCTGCTCATCATACCAGGTAAGCAGCATATTTCTTCTTTAATTCTACATTGAGCTTGTTCCTAAGTCACGGTCATAAGCACATTCACATACATTGGTGATATGCGCATTCATGTTTAAACTAATGATAGCTAACTCGTACAAAGCTTTAGGTTATTTCGGATTGGATTTTATATGGGAATAAAGTGAATGCAAAGTTCCAAATACAAATCAATCACGCTCTGTCATGCAACAGTAATTTCTTTCTGCTGAATGTGAATGTCTTGCAGATAACAAGATTTTAAGCAGCATGGTTGTTTCAAAAAGAATTCAAGTTTGGAATAGATACTCACGCAAGATTACACAATAAACTTTTTTATTTTATTGTCTCTAGCATTTAGTCTGAAAACTTCTTTGAACTATTGATAACAGACCCAGCGCATCTGGAGTTGCATAGGCACACAAGAGTTCCTGTTCAGTGTTCCAAATGCAGATCAATCATGCTCTCTTTGTGCAGCGCTGAAATCTCTCTTCTGCTCCATGATCATGTCTTAAATTATACTTTAGAAAGCATACTTTGCTTCAATAAAAAAATGCAGGTTTGAGAGAGATATGAATGGAACATTATACAACAAATTGATAATTCAATTATCAGTAGCATATGTCTGCGGAACACTTCTAACAAGTGATAATAGTCAAACATGAGGAGACCGGAATGAACACCAAAGTTGCCATGTAGCTCTGACATGTGGAACACATTGTCATTCAGCCCTGTCAATTATACTATCAAGTGATTTAACAGCAATAAGCGAAGTACTTAAAAATAAAATGCAAGCTACGAAGACAAGATGAAAAAAATCCAATTTGCAGTGGAAAACCAAAAAAACAAGTATAATGCTAAATGAATAACTCAGATAGTTTTTAACAATTATTTTTCTTTTAAAATTGATGCACAGTTCCTGATAAAACCTATGAAACTGGAAGACACTTGGGCTCCAGCCACTCTGTGTTATTATAATTTTTGCCTTTGCACAATGATTAGGCTTCTTACTACAAATATTGCTAAGCATTGGTTTCAGTTCTCATGCACAGCCTGGGTATGCAAGGTAAAAACTTATTTCTATGAATTGACCAGCCTTGCTCTCAAATATGGTGATTTTGATACTTTAACCATATAAACTGTTTTAGTATTTCATTTAGATTAGCCAATGAATCTCAGACTCAGATTTTGGGCTTTGGACTCAAGTAACTTCCCCAATATACCCAAGAAAACAAATAAAAATAAATGAGTCAAGCTGATAACTAGAGACATGTGATGTGGGGAAGAAGAACTCAAGACTCATGACTTCTTTTGAGCAGAGAGTCCCGAATAATTTTGAAAAATAACTGAAAATTTTTATGAAGTAAAATAGCCATCATAAACGTCATTTAAAATCTATCATAGGGCAAAGGACACATGAATCTGATAAACTAAGTGAGGGTAACTCTTTTGGTTCTTTCAACATGAAAGGGAAAAGATTTGATTTATGATGTTGACTTTTAGCAAGACCAAGATATGACCAACGAAGACATGCAATCTCATAGCTGATCAGTCCCTTATCCATTGGGCAAAAACTAAGTCAAAGCACACACGGATATCCAAAATATACTCATATACTCAGATATCTGATCTATCTGTCTACCTTGCAAATAGACATCAGTGTTCATAAAAATCCTCATACTCAGACCTATCCTTCTGTGAAAACTATAACCCTGTCAGATATATCATATCATATCAAACATCTCATTGCATCAGAGTGCAAAACAAATGCACTGGTCTTATCAAAAAGACAAAAGTTCCTTATGAACGAAGTACAATAAAACAGACTTGCTTTATCGTTATCATGACTGGACTTTAGTTAAGGTGCCCGTTTTTTAAAAACTCCCAACAAATCTAAATAATATTGCTACTGCAGTGCAAACGGAAATTAACAAATACGAAAATGAAGAAATATGTTTCCTACTCACCTTGGGACGCCTGCCACGAGTTTCGAACCTTGACGCCATTTTCCCAACGGCGCTCGATTCCTCAGTCCCTCTCAATTCTGTTGAACTCAACATTTAAAAATAAATAAAAATTAACTTAATTAATATAACAATACACAAAATCACTCAAAGACAATGGCACATCCGGTAATTCCTCTTTCCCGCGTAAGTACTTAAAACACATACTAAAACTTAGTGCTATTACCTTGCGATAGAGAGATAGATGGTGCTGGAAGCAAAAATACTTCTCGTGCATTCTGCCGGGAGAAATAACACCCAGAGTTTTCACAGAGCAACGGCCGTAGCCGGAATCGAACTCTTGCGCTTTATGCTGCCCCAGTGTAATTACTTGCCAGCCCAACTTACGACAGTCAACAACTCGGAGATCCGCCAAAAGGCCCGCAGCTAAAACTACAAAAGACCAAAAAAGCAGTCTAGAAAGTTAATCTGATTGACGCTGCCATTTTTAAAGCCATAAGTTAAAGGCAAGTTCCGGATTTTGATCGCGTGACATGCAGCGCGAGGGAGATCTATACACAGACGGGAGAGCGATCAAAGAAGAGGACCAAAAGAACAAAAGGAATGGTAGCCGAGAAAAACAGGAAAGGAGAAAAAAAAAATGTAGGGGTTGGAAAACCACCTGACCGCTTAAGGAATGTGCACGGAACTGCCTTGGATGCAATCGGCAACCGCCGTTGAGTGTAATCGAAAACCGCCTTACTGCCACTCGCCGGCTACCGCGTGGTCTTGCAGAAAAACTCGTGAATGAGAAAAGCCAGATCTCCAAGAATAACGAGGGTTTCGAGTTTGAAGTCACGGTGGATTATAAACAATATGTTGGGTTTTTTAAGATTATCGCTAGCTTTATATATTTGTTGTGTAAATTATAAGAAAAGAGCCTATTTATTGACTTTCCTAAGGGTCTATCGGGACCCTGCAATTGTGTTACCTAACTCGGGGAGAATGTGTGAAGGTCATGTACCTTTTTAGCTGTTTTTATGCAAACGATCAACTATAGGTAGATTTTTTTCTCTCCAAGCCATTTGATGCAAAGAAGCTTTTTACAAAATTTTTAAAAAATCCTAAAAGAGTGGTTTTGGTCTAATATGAAAGATTTTAATGATTTTTAGAGTACTTAGTAACATATTTTTCATTATAATATAATTTAAATTTATTTCTTGTTCTTTCATATATCTAATTTCAATCAATTTGAGTTATCATTAAAGTGATGTCAAAATAATAATAAAATAATATAATTTAAATTTATTTCTTGTTCTTTCATATATCTAATTTCAATCAATTTGAGTTATCATTAAAATGATGTCAAAATAATAAGAAACTCTTTATTGACCATTATAATCAAGTTAACATTAATTTTTTCACATTTTATATTTGGTTGTTGTGCAATTCCATCTTTATCTATCATACTCAACTCCTTTTCATAAATCATTTATGGAACTTATTAGATTTTATTAGTTTAATGATCTTAAATATTTAATAGAAATAATTATTTATTTCTTCATGTTAATACTCTTAATTTATAAGTTGTATAATTAAAAGTTGTGTATTATTGTACTGTAGTAATGAGTTGATAGGAATTTTGATTTTCAACAAGTAATTTGTTTTGTGCAATGTGAAAAATAGAGCATTCATGGTATGTAGAAGAAAATTGAGAGATGATATATAACAATTCTTGGTTCATGGGTTTTTTTGAAATCTATATTTGTTCAGATATGTGTCAAATTTGGTATTAGTTTATTGCATGAAATTGATAGCAAATAAACTTAACAATGAGCAAAACAATAGTGATAAAAAATAAATGATAAATGGAACACGAAATATCATTCAATCTTCCGAAGGAAAGATGACATAAAAGTTGAGAACAATTTGCCATATAAATTCAAATAAAGATTTGAGAAACAAGCAAAAATGAATTCATATGTATTTATCACAATGTTACAAAGACAAAATAACATAAATTTCTATTACAAAAGGAATATAAAATAATATTAATTGTTGTGAAGGAAAGGTGATAATCTATCAATCAAAACGTATGTATTTATTACAAAATTACCAAAGAACTAGTATAAGCTTAAGGAATTATAAGGTTGCAAATTTAAATTCAAAATAAAGTTATCCAGCTTTTCATACAACTATGAAAATCTCTTATACATTGTGGGTTTGAGTGTTCCAAAAATTGGATGAGGTAGCACATAAGATCAGCAAATAAAAACTCAACCCAATAATGGAAGTGGTTTAGTCTGAGATGCAAAAGAATGTCACATGTATATTAAATTAGCTAAAGCTTTTAGTGGTATAATGCCATGGTTAATTTTGACTATATTCGAGGAATAGCATGAGAATTCAAAATTACTAAAATAAGATAGGTTTACTAATCAATGTAATATAATGTGCAGAATAGCCAAAAAATTAAAAGGCAAAATGTAATAAGAATAGTTATTGAATCTATCCACTCTATGGCTGGCTCAAGGGAGTGATCTATGTTTATTAAGTTGGATAAAGCTAAGTCATATGATAGAGTCAAATGGAGCTTTCTAAGGAATATTCTTCATGCCTTTGGCTTTAGCTCAGAGTTGGTGAGTTGGACTATGAGTTGTGTCATTTCTTCCTCTCTCTTTGTTCTTCTTAATGGCCAACCTTCCTAGTTATTTGGTGCTTCTAGGGGTCTCTGCCAAGGTGATCCTCTTTCCCCCTATCTTTTCATTATTATGGTTGAGGCTTTACACAGATTCATTAAGTATCAGGTGTCCCAAAACTCTATCCAAGGGTGGCGATGGGGAATGGTTTACCTTTGCTTTCTCATCTTCAATTTGTCGATGGCTTTGCTCTTGCGACAATTACTCGAGTCAAGGAAGTTGAAGCCTACCAGCATACTTTAGATATTTATTGGTGATGAGAGGCCAGAAAATTAATGAACGCAAATCTTCTATGTATTTATTTAACACTCCTGATCTTATTCGACAAAGGATTGCTAATATCCTTAGGTCTCATATTGGTTCATTTCTTTTGACTTATCTTGGCATTCTTATTGTTGTTTCTAGGAAGCCACAAATCTTCTGGCAGAATCTTATTAACAAGCTTCGGGAGAAGGTAAATAACTGGACCCATAGATGGCTCTCTACTGTTGCTTGTGTTACCCTTCTTCAATATGTTATCTAGGCTCTTCCTATTTATATGAGCGTGGTTCGGGCTACTCATGTTTACTTTCTCAAGTAATTTGATGTTCTTTCATGACAATTCCTTTAGAGTGGTAATTTGTGCAACTCTAAATGGAGTTTGATTAATTGGGAGATTGTTTGTGGGCCTATCAAGGAGGGTGCTCTTGGCCTTCGATCTGCTATCTTGAGTAGCAAAGCTTTTGCTACTAAGCTTTACTAGTGATGGTACCCTGGACAAAATCATCTCTGGCCTCATATAATTACTCATACGTATTTTAGGGTCATTGATCCTTGGTTTGTTTCCATGCTTCCTCTTGAAGGTCATGGCTATATGGTGTAGAATACTCTCAAGATTGGTGCTCAATTGGTTAAGAGGGGCCTTTTCAGGATATGCAAGGGAGGCTTTAAGGCTTTGTTTTGGTTGGAAACCCTCCCATCTTATCCATTTACCCTCATCTTCAGACTCTGTGTGATTCTTTTCTTGTTGTTGGATGGGATAAAGTGGCTCATTATAAGACTCCTTACCAGTTTGGTCTTATTGTCAGATATAGATGGAAGTGCTCTTCAGATTGGCCTCCTAGGGGCTTAGAGGCAGACCATAGGATCTTTCTAGGATTTTGGCTTCTAGGGAGTGTTGTTCTTTGCTGAGGCCAGATGTTCTGGCTTGGGGCAGTACCCTATCTGGTAAATATTATGTTTGTGGTGGGTACTAGGAGATTACTAGACAATCGTTAGGGGATGCTGAGGTCCCTTGGTGGAAACAAGTTTGGAATAAGTTTTCTTAGTCAAAATCTAATTTCTTCATGTGGTTGGTGGCTTATAACCGGTGTCTTATGTGGGATAATCTTTGTAAATGTGGGTTCCAAGACCTACCTTTTTGTGTGTAATTTGGTAATGGAGAGGAATCTATCTCTCATCTCTTCTTTCATTTTTCCTTTCTACCCAGTTATGGCATCTTTGCTGAAGTGTTTGGGGTTGCTCTTGTCAGCATGCTTCCTCCTTACCCGAGTTTTGGGATCACTTGGGGAGGCTACATGGATTGTTGGCCCCTCTTTTATTCTTTGGCATATTTGTTTGGAGAGGAATCAACAAATATTTCAAGATGTCCAAATTGGTGTCATGCATCTTTGGTGGAAGATTTCCCACTCTTTTTAGGAAACTATTCAGGCAAAGTGTGAGTTAGGTGGAGATATGGATCCTGGTGATCTGTCTTTTGCAGACACCTTAACTTTAATTTTCAAGATGGATTCTTAAGGGTTGCATGTCATTGGTATCATAAAGTTCCAAACCATCCTAGACATTAAGGGAAGAGATGGGTGAACTATGTGGATCACTAGTCGCCTCCTCCTCTCAGTGTTCTCAAAGTCAACATTGATGGTTCTTCTTGGGAGAATCTAGGTCCTACTGGCATTTGGGGTGTGGCCTAATACAGCTCTAGAGAAGTTTAGTTTCTTTTTTTAGTGCATAAGGGTTGTCATACTAATAATCTCATGGAGGCTCTGGCCATTTTACATGTTGTGGAGCAATGTTGTTTGAGGGGATGATGCAAAGTTATCTGTGAATTCGACTCTCAAGTGGTGGTGAATTTTCTTACTTCACAAATTCTTAAGGATGTTAGTTGGCAATTGGCTTCAGATGTTAATTAAACTCTTCCCTTTTGTACTTCTTTAGAGTTTGTTAGTTTTAATTACATTCCTCGAGAATGGAACAAGGATATTGATTGTTTGGCCAAATGGGCATCTAATCATGCTCAGGATTAAAAATTTGTAGAAAGGGAGCAACTTCCCTTAGATCTATCTCTTGAGTTAGATGACCTTATTGCTCAGGATAGAGCTCTTTATTGAGCTCTCCTTTTTGTTTTACATTTTGTCTTGATAATTATTTACCCCTCTTTTAGTTCAAGTTCAAATACACAAAGAAAAATATAATTATCTAAAATAATATGTGAGATCAAATAAATAACAAAAAAAGGAAAGTGTAAACATAAAGTCAACAACAAAATTTTAAAAATATCAAACAATGAAATAATTGTAGGATGAGATTTGGGCAACAAAAATATATTTAACTCATTCTACATGCAACAACAACACATACCAATACCAATTATCAATAGTAGCAGCTACAAAAGAAAGAAATAATAGCTAGGTGACCAACTTTAGTATGATAGAAAATCCTCTAAATATGATTGTGGTTTCTCAATCAATAATAGTCTCTGCATCTATGCCCAAAGCATATTGTGTAGCTAGGTGGCCCATTTATAGACCCAAATACATTATATTATTGTGTTCATAAATGATGTGGAACATGTGTTTAATTGATAGAACATCTTACCTCTCATTTTTAGTCGAGAAAAAATTATTTTAATAAACATGGATATTGATTTGAAATAAATTGAGAAGTAAAATGTTATTTTATAAATTAATTCCTAAGCCTTAAAATTTATTCCACACACATGAACAAAACCCCAACCCTTTTAATCAAGGGATTAACATGATTTGAATGATTCAAGGGTTTGGCTTTTCCTAAGAAAAAGTAAAATGAGTTGAAATTAAACACAAAATTGAAATCTCCGACGTAAATCAAAACATGAAAATAAAAACTCATAAAATAGAAAGGGACAAAAAGAGAGAATACTTATTAAGAGAAATCCAAAATAGATCATAAATGCTTTGTTTAAGCAATATTGAATCTCTTATCAAGACTACTATAAATTGTAAAAAACAAACTCGTCAACCCATTTCTTCTTTCAATGGAATTCCCTTTGTGAAAACCATGAATAGGGGCAACACTATCAACAGAGCTCTAAACAAAGGATGAACATCAAGGGGTTGAAAACTAAATTTTAAAAATAGACTTCAAATTATAATGTCTCCATTGTTATGTCATCTTGCCTTTTTTCTACCATCTGAATTTTAATCTTTCTTGCATGTTGATTTGGATGTCCACATTATTTGCAATTTTAAGTGTTATATTTCATATTATATATCCCAAACACACATTATTAAAGTAGAGAATACTAAAAAAAAATAGGAACTTTGATAAGGACAAGAGAAAATAGGGATAGGAATGGGGAAAAACATGGTAAGTTATAATTTCTTTACAGAAAAAATAAAGTGTTTTGCATATGTAGAAATGATAAACTATCTAGCAAGAAGGTTGTTAACTATCAAGGAGAAGAAAGTCATTTCCAAGAGCAAAGCTCCCACATAAAGCCTATCGACTTTAAAATATCAAATGTGTATTTTTTTTAAATGATGAAAAATATCAATCTTAAGGTGTACAATTACTTTATACGAAAAATTTGATATAAATGTGTAAGATCTAGCTATGAAGGTAGCCAACCAAGATCTAAAAGAAATGGAAAGCTCAATAGCAAGATATAAATAGTATGAAAATAAGAAATTATATTCTCACCAACAATGCAATGCAATATGACATAATTCAACTAGGATCAACTTGAACTAGATTGACTCAATTGGAATCAACTTTAATGAATATTACATAGGAGACCCTTGGTTATATAGCTAATACATATAAAAAAGGTGTGAACGAGATAGTGACAAGTTTTTAGTTGTCTCATTGCATGATAATTGAGAGATAACTTATCACCCACATAAGGTGGAATCACATGTCCAACAATGGTGGATCATCCTCCAATGTGTATTGAAGTATGCACAACAAGGCTAGAGAGCGGCAAAGTGATTAGTTCTCTAATATTGGGGTCAACACATGAATTGGAATCTATTAGCATGATAACACCATCTAAAATGGAAATGCACCCACTTTCTCTTATGTAGTCCCTAAATAAGCTTAAGTAAAATGCAATTACATATGCAAGAATAAAGAATAAATAAAGATAAAATATCTTAATTACTCTAACAAAATACCTTGAGATTAATGAGTTCACCATTAGTGTATTGGTTAAGTGGTGTTTCTTTAATTGTGCTCGCTAAGGTTCAAACCCTTGTTGGGCCATTGTGATTGTGATTTTGTGTCTTTTTTCGTTCAATATGCTAGCAAGTTTGAGCCTTTGTTAAATGGAGATGAGGTGCCCTGATTGTGGTCTTAGTGGTCCATAGATTTAGGTCAAAATCAATTTACATGGAGTTGTAGTGAGGTGAGAAGGCATGTTGTGCCAACATCATCAAACAAATTTTAAAAAATTACTAGGTACTTTTAAAAAAATGCTTTCAAATTAATATATACTAATGTGTTTTAGATATATATATATATATATATATATATATATATATATATATATATATATATATATATATATATATATATATAGATTGGTAAACGGTCGAAGCCTAGATTAATTATTATTATTTGCTGGAATTAATTATTATTATATGTTAAGTGAAGGTAGATTTGAACCCAAGACCTCCCACATGAGAGGTTCGCAAGTTGTCATTGTGTTGTAGGCTTTTGCCTACATATATACATTATATTACAAACCAAAACAAACAATAATTTATTATGGAACATAAAAGCCATAATTTATTTATTTACATCACAAAATATTAAACCCACAATACATCTTAGCACCGCCTAGTTTTCCTTATATAGATAATATCTAAGTATTTTCTTTAAATACTAATGGTTGGATTTCATACAAGACATAATAGTACACAAGATATAAATACATCATATAAATCAAATTGCGGCCACAACATATCCTCCATAAAATCACAAGGATGGTCTAATTCAAATTGTAATGTTCCTCTTCCATACATCTAGTCTAAAAAAAATCGAATTATCATTAAAATGATGATCAAAATAATAAAAAGTTAATTTGTACTGGCCATCAAAAATAAGTTAAGTGTAGTTCCATATTTACTAGCCATACTCAAATAGTCTATACAAACTATTGCCCAAACTAATTAGATTTAATTAGTTTAATGTTCTTAGATATTTGAAAGATTTTAACTAGTATAAAAACATTATTTGTATACAATATATAAAATATATGTATCTAAGTTTTATGTTTTTTATCGGTAAAAGGTTGTAGCCAAAGTATATAGTATGTAAAGTTACAAATCTAATTTAAATGAGCTTCAAGAGGAAAGAACTAAGCAAAGAAAACCTCCAAAATTGCTCACAAAATGACCATATTACATGTGACATATTGCAATACTAATCATGTCAAAGTGAGAGATGATAATAAAAAATAGATAAATCTATGTCTCTCATACAAAATACTTGACCCAACCAAAATATTGGTTTCTTATTTGTGAAATAAATACTTAAATTAAAATTGGATTCTAGCACAATAGTAGTTAGCATTTCATCATTAACCAAAAATCCCTATCCTTTAGAAGCAACATCATTCCACCAATATAGTAAGCAAGAAACTTTTTGCCATTCATGATAGATAACTTGGATTTTGAATAATAACTAGATCACATGATTAGAGATGGAAATTATGCTTAACAAGTGTCACAAGCCAAAAACATCCAAGACCTTGATATTACATAAAACGATCATCACTACATCCCAAGGTAGGGGCTCCATCCTTTGAGACTCTCCAAGATTTTTTTAATACTAGAAAAAAAAAATGGCTCTAGCTTCCTCCTCTTGAAGCACCTTCAATGATTTTTTCCTTTCGTTTCTTTTTCCTATCAATCTCCATTATGCCATTGCACTTGGTATTATAACAAGAGATGTTTCTCTCCTCAACGATGTCCATATCATTTTTACATTCCTCCTTTGAATCTTAAGATGTTATTTCAGTCTTTGCAACATCAACACCACCCTAATAGCTCTCTAATGGTTGAGAGGTCATGATGATGGGCTCAAAATTAATGTGATCCTCAACCACTATGGTCAGTATTAATTAAAGGGTCAAAACAAATACAACTTCAAACTTAGATCATGGAAAGAAGTTAGCTTATTTTTCTCCTATCTCATTTGGGGCTTGCTTAATTTCATCCCTCACTTTTGAACCATGGATATCTATGGGTAATCATAAATTTTAATTTTTATAAGGTAATTTACACTCTATGATATAATGATTTGTTCTCCTATAGTGGAGACAAAGAATTTTTCCTCTTCAACCTCGATTTATTGCACCAAATACAACTGGAAAGGAGGAAACAATGTGCAGTTCCACTTTAAAAATTGGAAGATCAAAAGGAAGAGACAAACCCACAAAGTAGATATGACTAGAGCCACTACAGGAAAAGGGCCAAAGTACGAAATCTCAACCTTTAAATTTCAATGGGCTTTCCTTGGTTGATCCCCAAGTTATGAAGATGGGATAAATTGGATGTGGATTTAATATAGAAAGGAATAAAGTAATAAATCTAAATGATAAAGAGACAGAGATTCTTACCAAGATATAAACCTAAAAATAGTTTGTCAAACTAAGTTTGAAGCTGAAAGTGTCAAAGATATGCACTATACAACCCCAAATTTGCAAACCAAAAAAAAATCGGAGGGCACAGGATAGGGACAAGTTCTAAGGTCTGGGTCAAGTGCAGGTAAGAGACAAGATGAGGTCAAAATCGAGATGGGGTCAAGGTCAAGGTTGACCTTGACCTAAGAAAAAATTGGGACATGAAAACTAATATTTGCAAAAACTAAGGGTCTGAAGGTTTTTGGATAGGGATGGGAGGAGTAAGGGATTAAGGCATACCTTACCCACTCTACATGAAAATTTGAGATCTAAAGCTCCAATTGCAACCTAAAACCCTAGATCTATAAATTTGATCAATGCACTTGTAAATCTACACATGTGAATAATAGAGAGGGAACTTTGGTTAGTCAGGAGGGGCTTGACTTAGTCAAGCTCCAATTGAAGAATCAACCTTAAAGTGAAATAAATATTAATAAAAGAATGTCATCATGTAGTAGAATCAAATATAAAAATGTATAATTTCATAGTAATGTTGATGCAATTAAGTTTGATATTTGATCAAGTATGTGATGCAATAACTTTGACTCAACACAAAAACCAAATAGAAATCGTATAAGACAAAACCTCATGTATGCAGATGCTTACAATGTGTTTCAATGATGAATGCTAGCATAAATGTAGATCTCCTCTTTGATGACCAAACTCCATAATGAAGCTAGATATAGGAGGAAGAATGCATAATGGATGCATAAGATCTATAATGCTCGAATGAAGAATTTCTTGCCTACTTGCTTGAGAACTCCTTGAATTCACTTTAACAGTTTGATCTTGAATAGATTATGTGAATTATGGATGATAATGATGGTGTACAAGTTGTCAATCCAGCTTCATGAAGTCAAGATCACTTGCATGCAAAGATAACCTGTTACTGATGAGAATGGAATAACAAAGCAACTATTTGGGCTCTGAAAATATGAAAGAATATATTATCAGATCAAACAAATCAATAATATACACAGTGAGCAATCCTAATTTAGGATATTTGGTAACCTAAAATAGGAAACCCTAAAAAACAATCATTTAATAATTAATATAATTATTAAATGTCACCAATGCATAAAGTGATATCACAAGAGGGAAGTAAAGGTAACTTAATGATCAAGTCAAGATGAATTAATAATTAAGTTATTGTTTTATTCTATCACTCCCCCTTAAGATGAGAAACTATGCAAGAAAAAAAAAAAAGGAAACTACAATGTTGAAAGCAAACTTGGGTCTCGGCAATATGGCCTGATGAGGTACCCAATCATAGCCAAATCTATGTAAAGTGGAGAAATGGAGAAACCTCATGGGAATATTGTATGCTAAAAATAGATGAAAACTAGAGAAGGATTGCAAAAGCCTTCAACCTAGATAATGTCCCATAAAATAGGAAGAAAATAATGATCGTGAAAAACATCACTACAACATGAAGAAGCTACAAATATTATAAAAAATAATTGTTGATCTGAAGAACCTCCATTGAAATAAAATGTGATCGGGTAGAGAATAGTATTATCTGTATGAGTGCCATCAAATGACACTATTCGAATCAAGAGGAAATTAAAGGCAAACAAATAAACTCAAAGGTACATACATAAAACACTAGATCCTAAAGAGTCGATCAATCAAACATGGAAGCTTGCCTCCAAAATTAGAATTAAAGAGTGTTCATATGGTAAATGATCCATCTCACCCAAATGCATAGGTACCAATCCATTGTATATGCCTAGTACATAGGAATTAATATTGTGTACATAACTCACTCCAACTAATCAAAGAAGCACTAGAACCAATAGGACAGATGCCCCCATAATTCAAACAAGAGAGAGGTGTGAAGCAAAAAAATGATTGCAAACAAGAACTACATGTCAACGAACTAGACACAACAAGACATGTAGAAAATACATAATAGTATCATGAGGTGATCACACTCTTGAAACATATCATGAGGCTAATGTCATTGAAGGAACACTCATATGAAAAAGGTAGATGACAAACAAAGGTAAACATCACCTCCCCTCCCATGGCACTTTATAAGTAATGCATGTACAACAAAGCACAAATTGTGGTAGATCCCAAGTACATGAGGCAATAACACTTTATATCAATATGTTTATATTAAAAAGCTTAGAAAAGATGTCTACAAAGATCAAAGAGACAAAAGGTTGGTACAACAAAAAGAACAACCTAAGACAAGTCATCACACTCAACAGTAAATGATCACCCATACACGAAATAGCCAAGATATTAACCAAAGTGCAAAATACAAAAAAACTAAATAAACACACCTCAAACAAAATATGGAAAAAAAATATGTGCATATCACTCAAAAGTGCATAGGAACAACTTTCCAACAATGTAAAGTTTTCAAAAAACTGAGTTGGGATGCTCAAGATATGTTTAGATTGAAGTGCAAAATAAAACATCTATATTTGATAGGAAAAAAGCTATCCAAAAAGTAAAATTAAAAAATAAACCCTCCATAAATGGAGAAAGCTCAAAAAGAGCTTTTTGACGATATAAGATTGGTTGAAGAATGCCTTTGTATGCACAAGATACAACCATAAAAATGATGAGTGTTTTGAAAGGGCCTAGAGGGGGCTAGAAGACATGCTAATGTGGCACTAATGTGATGTTGACGTCAATAAGTCACAAGGTTAAATATGACAATCGTATGATCATCATCTTAAAAAACCTTTAACAAAATTTAAAAACTCACTGGAAAAAAGGTTAGTGTCAAATTAAAAATCGAGGGCTGAAAAAGTGATTACTATAAAAGAAAATTAAAAAAGGGTCACTGTCATTGGAGAGTAGCATTGGAAACAATTATGGAAGCAACCACACTATAGAGGTGGCGAGGCCTAAAGTTGAGGAGGGGAGCAAGTAGAGGTGGCTCACCTAGGCAACTAAGTTGGAGGAGTTGGTCATGGGTGGAGTTCGCGGTGCTGCCGTTGAAGATGAGCTAGAGGCTAGGTGGTAGTGCTACCAGTTGGTGGAAGGTGGTAATATATGGATACCCAAGCCTAAAAGAAACTACTGGAGTCTACAAGCCCTACATCAGCAGGGTTAATGTAGGTTCCCCTTTATTGATACTTCCTACCTTTTTAAAAATAACACCATTTTTTTTTACAAAGCAAGGGATTGGGCTTTGAAAATATGAAAGATTATATTATCACATCAAATGATTCAACAAATTATACAATGATCAATCCTAATATACGAGATCTAGTAACCTATAATGAGAAACCCTTAAAAAAAACTAATTAATGCATAAAGTGATATATTAAGAGAGAAGTAAATGTGACTTAATAATCAAGTGAGGATGACTTAATAATTAAGTTATGTTTATTATAACAAATGGGTGGCCAAATGATGAGAGAAGACTTTCTTTTATATCATTTTCTAGGAAAATCCTAAGAAGGGGCGACTCAAGAAGGTGAGAAAAGGCAATATTTAACATTGAGCCCAAGATTTCCTTGACTAAAGCACCTAGGTAAAGGGTCAAGATCATCCATAGCCCTTAGGTAAGGAACAACCTTGCCCCTTATCCAAGGTAAGGGATGATCTTAGCCCTGACCTAGAGGTGTCAAGCCCCATAAATGGGCTTTGAATCCAATAAATATTTTGAGACCAGGGAAAATAATGATATATGTGAGGGTAATTATCGAAAATACATTTAAAGTATAATTTATGTGATTTGAGGAATAAACAGGAATCCATATGGAGAAATTGGTGACAACATAGAGTTTTGAGAAAGGTCAAAAGAAGAAAGTGTTGGTGCTCAAAATTGTAGCTCGAATTTTGAGCATTGTTGAGAAAATTGAGCCCTATAAATGCTTTTAAGTAAGATTGTACTTGACTATACCTTTGAGGCCCCTAAGGTGTTTAATGTTTCTAACACCCTACATTCAGCCTATCTAAGCATTCCATGAAGTTAAATTGCCATTCTGAGCCATTTCATGAAGCCCTATTTTGAGCATTTGTCAATTCTACATTTTCACCTAAGTGTCAAACAGTGATAGGAGGCTATGTTTGCAAGTGAATATCTCGCACCCAGAAATGTTTCATGACTTACCACTTTGGGAATGTCTAGTGTCCATACCTAAGAGCTTATGTTTCAGATTTCAAGTCATTTTCAGTCCGTTTGACTAGGTTTTGAATCCCTCAAAGTTGGTCTTTTAATGTTGTCATGCTGATGTGATTTGTTCTAATTTATGGGAAGCCTTGTTTGACGTGTTATAATTTTGATCTAGTTGACCGAAATGCTAAATTTCCTTTTGTGTTGCATTACAGACATCAAAGACTTGTTATGTTTCAAGTTTCAGCTTATGACAAATCTATTTGATGAGTTGTCAAATGCGATTCCAAACGCAGTTTCTATCTTTTTACTAGTGTCAACATTTGCAGATTTGTTGGAACCCCTGTTCGTGATGTTATAACTCCTAATCTGTGATAGGTGAGACCGAATGTATTGTACCACTATGTTGTACTCTAAAAATACTTCAAGTGTGCCAATTTCCAAACCATGACGAATCCATTTGCACACTTTTCCAAGTCATTTCCATTTGCAAAAAATGTTTTCTGCCAATGTGTCTAGTTTACAAATTCTGAGTAGCCTACTTTGATCGCTTGCCATTTGCGTCCTGTTATTTGTCATGAGCCCAAATCATAGATTCATATTCTCCTCATGAAAGAGAACCAATGCCCTAGTTTTTGTACCCTCAAGTGTCAGTTTACCCAGTTTTCAAAGCCAGATCTGAATGCAAGTTGTTGTTTTCTGACATGTTTATCTACAGGTGAATTGAAGAAGGCAACTTTGATGGTCAATATCTTTTGACCCCAAATTTTTCATGAGACAAGATTTGATATTGTGAAATAATGTGGAACAAAGAATCAGCATGCCAATTTTTAGAGCTCGATTAAGTGTTTTGATCAGTTTTTAAGGCCTGTCAACAGACCTCTTGGCGCAATTTTGACAGGTGGTAGAAAGTGATCAAATGAGTTTTTAACAGTCAGACAGTGATCAAATTTGATTCAAATTAGTTTGAGATGATCAGTGGGTTAGTTTGATGGTTCAAATGTTTGAAAACGATTTTTTTTAAAGTCAGACCCACATTAGGCCCGACTGATTCCATCAAATGAGTTTGAGTTTTGTAGAATCCTAAAGGTGTCTTGATGATGTTAAAATGGGGAACTAAGTACAAGAAGAATGAAGTTTATAAAAGGGGTAAAATAGGTATATAAATGGCTGGATAGCTCCCACATTTTTTTAATTGATTGAGACGATTATAAATCATGATACTTTATAAAGTCCCAAGATCTTTGAAAATGGTTTTCCATCCAAGGGAATTAAAGTATATTCTTCAAACATGTTTGTTGAAAACAAAGGATGACACCGTCCCCTAATCCAAGTGTCATTTTCCTAACTTATGAAAGTGCTAGTTTTCAAATCTAGTGCAAGTGATAGTTGGCTAACATTGATAGTTCTAATAGAAATGTAGTAGGGGATATTGTTGTATGGGTGTGTCCACCAGAAAGAATCCTGAATTGATTGCAAAGGCAATGGAAAGAGCCAAGTCCATTGTTTCTTCAAAACAAGTTGTTATTTTCAATAAGACATTGTAGTGCCTGCCCCTAGTTCGCATTTCTGTTATCATTGTCAATTTGCTTTAGGTTGATTTTATGCATTGATTAGTTTTAGAAATACTAGATGTACAATATTATGATATTATTTCATGACTTTGATTACAATGTATTAGTTATTGTTGCTTAGTTGATTTCATTCATGTATTGTTAATGATATTTTGATGATCCTAGTTAGTAAATGTGGTTTCTTTCATAAAAATGTTAACATGATGTCTTTAATGATGATTATGTTGTATTGATAGAGATTCATTATTATATGTACGAATTTGATGTTAGACTTGTGATTTTTACGATACTTACCCCATACTTGCATGTGTATGGTGTGCATGTTTACTTTATCTTCTGTCTGACGTGTTTGATGTGGCTAAGGGAGGGAGTCGTAGTCACCTGCTAGTCGGGATCTACATGATGAACCACTCCCCGCCATTGTCTGTTTAGTTTAGATATATTATATGCATGTACATGCTTGTCTTTTATGCAGGATGCAGGTACCGGGCATCGACTTCCCTGAATTGCCAGGATGAGCATGCCCTATTACAAATACTCAAATGGTGAGAATGGGGAGATAATGATCAGGTCCAATCCTAGCCATAAGCCTATAATACTTGTCCTGCAAGGAGGACTCGTAACAGACTGTCTACCCTTTTTAAACCCGTGAGTATTTTGTATGTATGTTGTTTTGTGAGTCTTTGATGAATTTCTATTAATTAAGTCTAATTAATAGATTGAATTAATAATTTAATTTAATGGAAATTATTATGACATTTTAATATTTAATTAATTGAGAAATTAATTAAATAAAAAGAATGGAATTCGAAGATAAAAGTTTTAAGAATAAATTTAGAACGAGATAATATTTATTTAATTTAATAATAATATATTTAGAGTTCATTTTTAAATAAATGCTAAATATTATTGTTATTTAAGTTAATAAATATTTATCAAATTAAAACGTTAAAAAATAAATTAAGAAGTGAAAAGATATTAAATTATGAAAAGGATTTAAGTTTGCATGATGCGTGTATGAGTTTAAAATATAGAAAATTAATTAAAAGATAAAAAAACATGTGAACTCGAATAAAGATATTTTAATAATGTGCACATGAGATTTAAAAATTTATAAATTTATTAAAGTAAAGTAAAGTGGAAAGATTAAATAAAGTAATTTAATAATTCACTTAAAGTGCATGAAGGAATTATAAAAGAATATCTTAATTAAAAGCAAATTAATTGTGCATGAATGAATTAATTAAATAAAATAATTATAATTTTTGAGATTGTGGAGACAGAAACCCTAAAAGGTAATTAGATTCTATATTAGGGGTTTTTGGGTCATTATTGCACACACAGGTTTGAGGGAACACACTTTTGGAAGGGGAACAAAGAAATCTTTGGAAGCTTTGAAGGGTTTGTATTAGCAAGGGTTTCACCAAATTGTTAGCATCAGATCAAGGTAGGGTTTGTGAACCATTGTAGAAATATTTTCGGATCTTTGTCTTCTTCGTGCTTGTTGAAAATTGATTTCTCAAATTCTGTTGTATGAATCTTGCCACCCTTCATTCTACATCTTTTGCTTTTTGATTCCATCTGTGAATCCGGATTGAAAAACTATTTAAATAACCTCGTTCTACAATTGAAAGAAACTGGTAATAAATCGGGATCTGGGCTTTTGAATTAAATTGGAATTTAGAAAGGGTTTGTTTGTGGAAATGAAAATCTCATATTGAAAATTCGAAGGGTTCGATTTATTTATTTATCTTCCTATCAGGCTAATATCGTAAACATTCTTAAAATATATATATAGGAATTATTTAATAAAGTTTATATAATCATAAATTTTATAAAATAAACCAAACTCTTTATATAAAAAAAAATGTTTTCAAAACTTTTTAATAAATAAATTAATATAATATATATGTATATGTGGGGGGGGGGGGGGGGTTTGACCACCCCACCACCTTACTTGTCTGTCGTGCGTGCGCAGGTTGACTGCTGCACGCGGCAGCAGTAGACAAGCCTGCAGTCACGCAGGCAGCCGCACGGCTCTAATATTATGGCCGGCGGCTTTTTCAAGCCCTCCAACGATTTTAAATCGCTCAAACAATTTTAAATTGCATTTTATTATATATATATATAAGTTGTAATGAATGAAGTATTATTAATATTTATTATTTAAGAAATATTATATGTTATGTATTAGATATTCAATTTTAATTTATAAAATAATAATAGATTATTATTATTAATTTAAATTATGTTTTAAATGAAATTATTAATATTATTATGTTTTAACAAATTATTCATTAATCAACTGATTTAAATTACGATAATATTTAATTTAAGTTTTAATTTAATCAGTGACGAAATTAGAATTGATGTGAATGTTTTATATTTTAATTAATTTAATTAAATATAATTTAATTAGAATTAATTAATAACGAAAGTTGTTTAATTGGGTTATCATAACACTAATTTCTAATAAAATTATAGATTATTTTCTTTGGAAGAGAACAAGTATTATCTTTAAATCATTACCCTGGGATTATTTTTAGGAAAATGACTTTAAATCAATTAGGGTAAAATTCGAACTAAGATCGGGTTAATATGTAAGGGAGATCTTTGAGACTTATTTACTTGAAATATACGTTGAGACAAAACTGAAAACTTTATTGTTTAACTTGTTTCCAAATCAAACCAAACTATGAAACTGTGATGTTGCTTGTACTATCTATGCTTTTGGATTTTGGAGTCGATTAGGTGTTGATCAGTCTAGAGAGTACACCAGAGGTTTTTGTGAGATTTATTTTATACTATTTATATGGCTGGATGTCATGATGTGTTTTGTGATTCAAATTGAGATTATATTTATGAGATTTACCTTGTGGAGCTTTTATGTGTACTCAAATGGGAGAACCATCTTATTTTCAGGTTGCCTGTTAAGGAACCGAGTTTGATCTTTATGGGTGTTGTGGTATGGGACACAATTGTGTTTTTATGTGCTTAGGAGAGGTTGTCTAGGTACGTGACTTGAGAGTGGCTTGCATAGGGGTCCGAGACCCAAAGTGGTCAGTGCCAGGGTAACCTAATGCAAGTTATGTAATAAGTGATAATCTAGTAATTAAAAATTTATGGGGGGGGAACACACTAAAAAAATAAGTTAGAGATTTTTGATCTACCCATGCCTTGAGTGCTTGTATAGACTAAGGATGGGAATGAGATGAGTGCCTCGTCTTCTTGAGAGGGCTTTCTAGTCTCCATATGTGTGATGTTGAGGGTCCGGGGTTCAAAGTAACCAGTCTAGGGTAACTCAACGCTTGAGGGTCTGGGGTCTATTTAGAGATCAGTCCAGGGTAACTCAAGCAGCCATGTGATGACACTCCCTAGTATGTAGCCTGAGTTTCCTCTATATATTTGTGTACCTCTGGTGGTGTACTTATTGTTGGTGGTGTATCTATTGTCGAGTGTGTTTATTATGGTTATTTACTTTCATTGATGATGATTGGTGATTCATGGATGTTGTACTTTTGACATGTGGCTTTTGACTTGAGATAATTATCTTTCGTTGACTTTATCTTATGATCTTGGTATTTGGTTTATACTTGGTTCATGTATGATGTTTGGTTATGTGGTGTCAATATTGGATTGAGTGTTCTTTCTTTCTGGATTATTTTATCTTCTTGAGTAGCATGTGTTACCTTTGAGGTAGTTTTGGCTATTAGGGGTACCTTGCCTATAAATGTTTTATGTTTGATTAGTCATTTGTGGATCGTTCATTATCTTCCCTACACAGTGGGAGTGGAAGCCTGACTAGGTAACCACGCGGTCGGGAGGTAGTGCCTTCTTACCATTTGGGTCCCCCTTCACATTGCCAGCGGTTGGATGTTCGTTGTAGAAGATGTACCTTTATCATTCTTATTTCTTGTCTCAGAGACTTCTTTTCAGATGATGTATATATGTTATCATATATCCTGGTGTATTGTATCTATTTTCACATACCCTGTGACATGTGCAGTGGATGTTATTGATTGGATGTACTTTCATTGTATTGTTTATACTTATGCATTTTCTTATGTGATTATGTATCTGTTATTTCTTTATGATCTTGAGACATTGTACTTGGAACTTAAACTAATTAATTTAAAATCATTAAATGTGACTTAACATAAAGGAACTCTTGAGGGATTGAAACTGTATCTATATTTACATATGTGTATTTGATGTGTATGTTCATATTGCTTCCGCATTAATGTTATCTTGATGTTCTTTAAACTTTAAAAAAAAAATAGTTTAGTAAACTTTGTCACATATTAGGTTTATTTCTCTTGGGTTCCCGAGCGGGGCGTTACAGACATACTGTCCATATTGCACACAAGTCAAGCAACTGTTGATGAGGTTGGGCGCCAAGCCAGAGGTCATTGAGCTTGATAGTGAAAGTGATGGTCTAGATATAAAGGCAAAGGGAGGTTCACGTGAAATAAGGCAAACCAACAAACATAGTCAGCTCCGACATATGAAGAAGACAACCCATGCAGTCATGCAATGGGAGCTTTACAAGAAAGCAGAGAGGAGTTGGCTTAAGAGCCAAAACTGTAATAAGAAGTAGAAACTCCATGCCTGTAAAAGTTAACCACACGCAATAAATGAATGCCAATAAATACGCTAGGTAAAGAAGTTGAGAGAAACAAATGGCATGAGCAGGGAACAAACATTTTGTCTCTCAGTTTAATGAATCCTCTGTCCCTGATCAGAGAATGAGGCATCATGGTATACACCAAGGCGAACGAGCATGACCAAACAAAGGGTCGTGGCATAATAGGAGCAAAAGTAAGGGAACTCGGAGCAACACACCAAAATGAAGAAGTCACTGAAGACAAAAATGACATCCAACGTGCAAGTAAAAAAACCCAGTCATATGAGAAAGTTAAGGTGATCCGCATGAAAAAGAGAAGCATGCGATTTTGTGCAGGAAAGAAGTTTACACCGATTCAAAGTAGCAGAGCAGACTTGCAAATGGAAGCACCCATGTTAAAGCGACCAGAAATTAAAAAGACCACACCAAATGGGAAGCGCCAAGCAGAGAGCAACTACGTTGTAGGATAAGGAGCCCACGTGTTGTTCGCTGAGTTTGGCAAAAGATAGTAGAAGACCTATGCAGGTGAAGATGGAGTTAAAAAAAAAATGCAGCACAAAGGACATAATCCCACATTCACCAGAGAGCACGATTGTTTAGTCTTTAAAAGAAAATCCACACTATAAACCTAGTGTCATAAAGACACAGCCTTTTGAAAAGGCAATGCCCAAGTGGGGTCCCCATGATGACATTAGCGGGAGGAAACCAATGTTAAATTTTAAACAAAGCTCTAAGAATGATGATGTGGCTCCAAAGATGCAGATCCAACGAGATTGCAACAAGTGTCCAAATCTGGAGGTGGGCGCATGCCTGCAAAACCAAGATGCCTGGGAGATAAGTAATGCGAGCATGTGGGATATTGCCACATGTCAACGAATCCCAGTTGGCGATGAGGTGGTGCTGCAGGTTTAGAACAGTGTGGATTCATCAGATGTCGCCATGTGTCATGATCCAAAAAATGGTGCAATCCCGCTTGATGAAGGTGCACGCCAGTTAAAAAAGTGGGCTTGCGGGGTGGGCCAAGGCAGATGGTGACATGACAATGCGATAGACAGGCCAATCAAACGCTGCCACATGGCAGTCGATCAACAGAGGGTTGACCCCAGAATTAAAGGCAAGGGAAAATATAGAGTGTTTGAAAAGAACAAATTTTTAATATATTTGCTAAAAAGGTTTGTACGTTCAAATTTTTAAACTTGAAAAGTTTTATTCTAAAGTCTCTACTTTAGAATATTTAAAAATTTTGAAAATTCAGTTGCAAATCAGAGTCATATAGCAAGGGGGAACATTTTTTCAAACTGGCTTTCTGGAGGTTCCTGATAAGAAAAATATGTGCTGTTATATATCATCGGAATCGAGAGAAGATGAACTTTCTGATTTTGAGGTTAGTTTTTGCACAGGAAGTAGTCTATTCAGGATATAAGAGGTTTTCTATTAGATTTCTAACTTGCAACCAAAATCAGGTATCAAAATTCAGAACTGATTTTTGACTTATTAATGACCTGAATGTGGTTAAAAGGCAGTGAAAATGCAGTTTGGGTCAAATTTGGTCACCCATTCACTCAGTAAAAACTCAAATTTCACCATAATTTCATAAGGAAAATTAGATATTTTGGATGCAAAAGGGTTTTTCATCATTGAGCAGAGATATTTCAAGATCAGTTACAAGTAATGATAAAAACAAAATAAGATGAAAGGGGTAGAAAAAGGAAAGAAGTTTTCAGTTGCAGGAGATTGAATTTAAGTGGACAGATGTTAGTTGCATAATAGATCTGGGAATTCGTTTCTTGCTATATCTTTATTTCATCCATTCATTGTGGGGGTTGGAATTTTGGAAAGTTTTCTCTGGAATGAAGATAGTTAGTAGAATTGGCCCTGGAATTGATGAACTTTGAATGAAAGATTTGGGATGTGCTGGTTCCAGACCATAAAGCTTTGCTTTGGCTGTGATACCCCCTTCCCATCCCATCAGTTTCTCATTCCCTTCATTTTCTCTCTTGTATGACAGCATATGTTATTGTACAGTCTGGTTTATTAGGTGATTTGTGAGTCATTCCATGCATTTTTCATGTGTTATTTCAAGGAAATTAATATAGAAAGTAGCAAGTGTTTAGTTTCAGTTTAAATCTTGTCTCCTTTCTCAGTTGAGCTGTGATATTTTATGGTCTTTGAACAAAGAGCCTAGATCATATGTGTAGTCCCTTAAGGTTGTATGTTGCTTCATTGTTGCTTGTAATTCAAGGAATTATGTAAATGCTTTAGAGATTTAACAGGGTTGCAGTTTTATTGAGGGGGATATCAGGTAAGAATGAGATTTAGATCGAACATTGATGTCTATTTACAAGGTGAATGGATAGATCATATATCTAAATATATGAATAAGTATCAGATGTCCAAAATGCATGAGGGGGATTCATGAGTTTTCCCAATGGATCAGGCACTGATCAGCTATAGGATCATAAGTTTGTTGTTCATACCTAGTTTTCATCCACTTTCCCCACCCACATAAAATCAAAATCAAATTCAAATCATCTTTACATTTTATGTTGAAGAGCTAAAACAGTTTAACCCTCACTCAGCTTATGAATTTCATAGATTTGCACCTAGCTACTGTAGATCTATGATTATTATATGAGTCATTAGGAGAAATAAGGGTAAAATCTATAGTAAATAGATTTAGAGATATGTTTTGTACTAGCACGATATCGATTGAATCTAAGGTCCACCCGCCTAGGTCTTGCAGAACCTGAAGTAGAAGAAGGGTCAAGCCTTATAGTTGGCCCTGTGTCTGAAATGATATGTTGAGAATGGGAGTTATCTACCCCTAAATGTCATATTCTCATGGGGATAATTGAAAACCCTCCAGCATTTTCAAACACCAACAAAATGGCGACTATGCTGGGGAGTTGCATACAGAAAGAACCAAAATCTCTGTCATGAAACAGATTAAATATAGCATATATATAGGAAGAGGTGTTTCTTATTTCCATGATGAAGTTTCATGTTCCCTAATTAAGCTTTATTCATAATCAACAGTATATTGTAGGATTGGAAAAGTTCAGTACAGTTCATTTTTTGCATATGCTATTGAGAAAAGTTCAGAGTCAAGAATTGAATTATGAAGTGTATTCTCTTTTCAAGGTGTTAGTGATCTGCAAGTTTTCCATATTGAAAGTTTGGTTTAGAATTTACAAGTGGTAAAATTATTTCAAATCTTTTCTCACTAAGTGTGAGTGGCGACTCTAGAGTTAATCTCTGTAACAGTGCATGTTTTGTCTTAATATCAGAGGCTTTCAGTATTTATGGGCAGATATAGTTTGTTGGGAAAGAGAAATTATAAGTTTCTTGATTGATGTTTTATGTGGTTGTTTGTATCTGCTGAAGTAATTCATTTCAAAAGGTGAATCACCGTTGTGATTTCATTTTCCTCTTCAAGGAGGTGGTGGCTCTACAAGGATTCTATCTACGGTGTGAAGGATTTCATATTTGCACCCTATGCCAATCAGCAGATTTGAGGTTTCAAACAGCAACACATAAAGGTATTTTCAGTTTTTATGTCTTTGTATTTCATGAAAGTTGAATGGTAGAAATGGTTGCCTCCATCTATTGGTTTCGCCACTAAGAAAATAGAGGTAGAGTTTTAAAATTTTGAAAGATGGATTCTGAGTCTAGGTCTGAAAATGATGTGCCAACTCTTGAAAGTGTTCGTGCAAATATTGCTAGATTGAAAAGAAAGATTCATGATAAGACTGTCTTAATGTTAAGAAACAAAATTGGTGATATCAAGGGTCTTAATGAATTTCAAACTTACATGAAGTTCAAATTAGTAGTTATGAATCTTGACAAGTTTTTTAGACCTGAGGATTCTTCATGGCCAGTGGTACTCTTAGAAGTCTTTATGCCACATTCAGTTGATTGGACAACCAAATTAAGATTAGATAAGATTTGTGAGATCCAAGATTTTATCATGGAGGTTGAAAGTGCTTTGAAGGCTAATGAGTCTAATGTTAACAAATGTAATGAATCCATTGAAGGTGATACTGAATATGAAGAGTCTCAATTTTATAAATTAGAGGACAGTAATCAGCAATCTGATAATATGCATAATGTGGATTTATCTTTCTATGATGATGATTGTCAAGAAGAGGAAAAATGTAACAACAATAATAGTTGTTCTTCTAGTGATGAATGTGAATGTGTTACAATGCTGGTTGTTGAGGTATTGTCTAAAAAGGAAGATGTATGTGATGATCAGAATTTTGATTTTTCAAAATATATTACTAATGAGTCTGTTGTTGTAAATGTGCCAAGCCATCTGGATAATAATCATAGCCAAGAAGAAGAAACTAGGGATGAAGTCTTGTAAAGTGTTGATGAGATTTCTGATTTGTTGGCTAATGATTTTGAAAGGTATGCAAATTTATCCAAGGATGCTTGTGCTTATCTATTTCTGCATTTCCATATGGTGAAGTCATTTCCCCTAAATTTGATGTTGAAGAGGATATAGTTTCAGAATATGCTATGTCAAGTTTGGGAGGTGTATGTGATGGTAATTCATGCATCAATACACATGATGACTTCTATGTTGAAAATGAAGATGTAGAGATAAGGTCTATTGCTAGTTCGTGGTTTTCTTGTTTTCATGAAGATGAGATAAATTCAGATAGCTCATGTGATGAGGAAAGTAATAGTAATGAATTGGTTTATCCTAGTGAGTTATTTGAGGAAGAAATTGATACAAATCAACATGTTGTTAGAAGGCAATTTCATGATAATTCTTGTGGTTTGGGATCTAATCATTTGTTGGAATGTGAAGAAAATGCAGCATATATTCAGTCTGATGTTTGGTGTACTGATATTGCAAATGAGGAGAAATCAGATTTTTCATATTCTTCATACATGGATGCACAAGGTGAATTACAATATGATCCATGTAACTCATTTAACGAAGTAGAATACCAAGATTTTGTGTTTTTGGTTGAAGGAATCCATGGTTCAATCAGTGATGCTTAGTTTCAGTTTGATGTGAGTAGTTATGATCACACTGATTCATTTGGTCATAGTGAGCAAGGTGTAGAAAGTTTGTTTGATTTTTATACGCACTATGAAGATGATGATGATAGTTTTGTTTTGCCTAATGAGCTGATTGCAAATATTGATAAGTTGGGTGAAACAAATGATAATGAGAGTTTCAATTTTCCTCAAGAGAATGTAAATGAAAATCAGGTGTCTGACAGAGGTAAGAAGTTTTGAAAACTTTTCGATGGCCCAGGGCCATCGTGTGTACATAGTTAGAGCAGTTTCCTTATTTTCAATAAAGTTGTTCGAGAGAAGTTTTTGAAGTTTAGGTGTGTGGTCTGCTTCTCCCAGAGATCTAAAATCTTTTCATGCTCACAAGGGACATGCATCCCCAGACAGAGCCACTGTTGGCGCTCAAAATTGTAGCCCAAATTTTGAGCACTATTGAGAAAATTGAGCCCTATAAATGCTTTTAAGTGAGATTGTACCTGACTGTACCTTTGAGGCCCCTAAGGTGTTTGATGTTTCTAACACCCTGCATTCAACCTATCTAAGAATTCCATGAAGTTAAATTGTCATTCTGAGCCATTTCGTGAAGCCCTATTTTGAGCATTTGTCAATTTTGCATTTTCACTTGAGTGTCAAACAGTGACAGGAGGCTATGTTTGTAAGTGAATATCTCGCACCCAAAAATGTTTCATGACTTACCACTTTCGGAATGTCTAGTGTCCATACCTAAGAGCCTATATTTCAGATTTTGAGTCATTTTGAGTCTGTTTGACTAGGTTTTGAATCCCTTAAAGTTGGTCTTTTAATGTTGTCATGTTGATGTGATTTGTTCTGATTTTTGGGAAGCCCCGTTTGACGTGTTATAATTTTGACCCAGTTGACCAATATGCTAAATTTCCTTTTGCGTTGCATTGTAGATGTCAGAGACTTGTTATGTTTCAAGTTTCAACTTATGACAAATCCATTTGATCAGTTTTCAAACGTGATTCCAAACGCAATTTCTATCTTTTTACTGGTGTCAGCATTTGCAGATTTGTCGGAACCCTTGTTCGTGACATTATAACTCCTAATCTATGATAGGTGAGACTGAATGTATTATACCATTGTGTTGTACTCTAAAAATACTTCAAGTGTGCCAATTTTCAAATCATGACGAATCCATTTGCACACTTTTCTAGGTCATTTCCATTTGCAAAAAATGTTTTTTGTCAATGTTTCTAGTTTACAAATTCTGAGTAGCCTACTTTGACCACTCACCATTTGCGTCATGTTATTCATCATGAGCCCAAATCATAGATTCATATTCTCCTCGTGACAGAGAACCAATGCCCTAGTTTTTGTACCCTCAAGTGTCAGTTTACCTAGTTTTCAAAGCCAAATCTGAATGCAAGTTGTTTTCTGACATGTTTATCTGCAGGTGAATTTAAGAAGGTAACTTTGATGGTTAATATATTTTGACGCCAAATTCATCATGAGACAAGATTCGACATGGTGAAAGAATGTGGAAAAAATAATCAGCGTGCCAATTTTCAGAGCTCGATCAGGTGTTCTAATCAGTTTTTAAGGCCCGTCAACAGACCTCCTGGCGTAATTTTGACAGGTGGCAGAAAGTGATAAAATGAGTTTTTAACGGTTAGTCAGTGATCAAATTTATTCAAATAAGTTTTAGATGATCAGTGAGTTAGATTGATGGTTTAGATGTTTGAAAACAAATTTTTTTTTTAGTTGGACCCACATTGGGCCCGATTGATTCCATTAGATGAGTTTGAGTTTTGTAGAATCCTGAAGGTGTCTTGATGATGTAAAAATAGGGAACTAAGTACAAGAAGAATGAAGTTTATAAAATGGGTAAAATAGGTATATGAATGGCTGGATAGCTCCCACATTTTTTTAATTGATTGAGCCGGTTATAAATCATGATACTTTATAAAGTCCCAAGATCTTTGAAAATGGTTTTCCATCCAAGGGAATTAAAGTATATTCTTCAAACATGTTTGTTGAAAACAAAGGATGACACCTTCCCCTAATCCAAGTGTCATTTTCCTAACTTATGCAAGTGCTAGTTTTCAAATCTAGTGCAAGTGATAGTTGGCTAACATTCACCTTCTCCTGCAGGTGGAAGTGCTCTTCTAATAGAAATGTAGCAGGGGATATTGTTGTATGGGTGTGTCCACCAGAAAGAATCTTGAATTGATTGCAAAGGCAATGGAGAGAGCCAAATCCATTGTTTCTTCAAAACAAGTTATTTTTAGCAAGACATACAGTCCATATTGCACACAAGTCAAGCAACTGTTGATGAGGTTGGGCGCCAAGCCGAAGGTTATTGAGCTTGATAGTGAAAGTGATGGTCCAAATATAAAGATAGAGGGAGGTTCACGTGAAACAAGGCAAACTAGCAGACATAGTCAGCTCCCACATATGAAGAAGACAACCCACACAGTCATGCAGTGGGAGCTTCACGAGAAAGCAGAGAGGAGCAAGCTTAAAAGCCAAAATTGCAATAAGAAGTAGAAACTCCATTCCTGTAAAAGGTAACCACAAGCAATAAATGAATGCCAACAAATATGCTAGGCAAAGAAGTTGAGAGAAAAACAAATGGCATGAGCAGGGAACAGACATTTCATCTCTCAGTTTAATGAATCCTCTATCCCTAATCAGAGAATGAGGCATCATGGCATACACCAAGGTGAATGAGCATGACCAAACAAAGGGTCGTGGCATAACAAGAGCAAAAGCAAGGGAACTCAGAGCAACACGCCAAAAATGAAGAAGCCACTGAAGACAAAAATGACATCCAACGTATAAGTAAAAAACTTAGTCGTATGAGAAAGTTAAGGTGATCCTCATGAACAAGAGAAGCATGCAATTTTGTGTAGGAAAGAAGTTTACACTGATTCAAAGTAGCATAGCAGACTTGGAAATGGAAGCACCCATGTTAAAGTGACCAGAAATTAAAAAGACGATGTCAAATGGGAAGCGCCAAGTAGAGAGCAATTACGTTGCAGGATAAGGAGCCCACGTGTTGTCCACTAAGTTTGTCAAAAAATAGAGGAAGACCTACACAGGTGAAGATGGAGTTTTAAAAAAAAATGTAGCACAAAGGACATAATCCCACATTCGCCAGAGAGCGTGATTGTTTAGTCTTTAAAAGCAAATCCACACTATAAGCCTAATGTCATAAAGACACAACCTTTTGAAAAGGTAGGGCCCATGTGGGGTCCCCATGATGATGTCAGCGGGAGGAAACCAATGTTAAATTTTAAACGAAGCTGTAAGAATGATGATTTGGTGCCAAAGATGCAGATGCAACGAGATTGTGACAAGTGTCCAAATTTGACAATGGGCGCATGCCCGCAAAACCAAGATGCCTGAGAGATAAGTAATGCGGGCATGCAAGATATTGCCACGTGTCAACGAATCTTAGTTGGCGATGAGGTGGTGCTGTAGGTTCAAAATAGTGTGGATTCATTAGATGTTGCCACGTGTCATGGTCTGACAAATGATGCAATTTTGCTTGACGAAGATGCACACCAATTTAAAAATGTGGGCTTGTGGGTGGTTGACACATGTCAGTAGGGCAAGGTAGATGGTGACATGGCAGTGTGACAGACGGGCCAATCAAACACTACCACGTGGCAGTCAGTCAACAGAGGGTTGACTTCAAAATTAAAGGCAAGGGAAAATGTAGAGTGTTTGAAAAGAACAAAATTTTAATACATTTGCTAAAAAGGTTTGCACGTTCAAATTTTTAAATTTGAGAAGTTTAATTCTAAAGTCTCTACTTTAGAATATTTAAATTTTTTGAAAATTTAGTTGCAAATTAGAGTCATATAGCAAGGGGGAACATTTTTTCAAATTGGCTTTCTGGAGGTTCCTAATAAGACAAATATGCAATGTTATATATTTTCGGAATTGGGAGAATATGAACTTTCTGATTCTGAGGTTAGTTTTTGCACAGGAAGCAGTCTATTCGGGATATAAGAGGTTTTCTATTAGATTCCTAACTTGCGACCAAATTTAGGTATCAAAATTCAGAACTGATTTTTGACTTGTTAATGACCTGAATGTGGTTAAAAGGCAGTGAAAATGCAGTTTGGGTCAAATTTGGTCACCCATTCACTCAGTAAAAACTCAAATTTCACCAGAATTTCATAAGGCAAATAAGATATTTTGGATGCAAAAGGGTTTTTCTTCATTGAGCAGAGATATTTCAAGATCAGTTATAAGTAACGATGAAAACAAAATAAGATCAAAGGGGTAGAAAGAGGAAAGAGGTTTTCAGTTGCAAGAGATTGAATTTCAAGTGGACAGATGTGAGTTGCATAACAGATCCAGGAATTCATTTCTTGATATATCTTTCTTTCATCCATTCATTGTGGGGGTTAGAATTTTGGAAAGTTTTCTCTGGAATGAAGATAGTTAGTAGAATTGGCCTTGGAATTGATGAACTTTGAATGGAAGATTTGGGATGTGTTGGTTCCAAACCATGAAGCTTTACTTTGGCTGTTGTTGGCGCTCAAAAGTGTAGCCCTAATTTTGAGCACCATTGAGAATTTTAAGCCCTATAAATGCCCATAAATGCATATGTATCCGACTGTACCTTTGAGCCCCATGAGGTGTTTGATGTTTCTAACACCCTCCACTCAGTGCTTCTAAGTGTTCCATGAAGTTAAAGTGTCATTCTGAGTCATTTAGCGAAGTCCTATTTTGAGAAAATGTCAAATCTGCATTTTTTACCTAAGTGTCAAATAGTGACAGGAGGTTGTGTTTCAGATTTTGAGTCGTTTTGAGTTCGTTTGACTAGGTTTTGAATCCCTCAAAGTTGGTCAGTTACTGTTTTTACACATTTGCAAATTACACACAATTCTGGGAAGCCCTATTTGACGTGTTGTAACCAGTTGATTGAAATGCTTAAATTCATTTTATGTTGCATTGTAAATGTCAGAGACTTGTTATGTTTCAATTTTTAAGTCTTGACGAATCTGTTTGATCAATTTTCAAACTCAATTTCTATCTTTTTACTGGTGTCAGCAAATGAAGATTGATTGGAAACCTTGTTCGTGACATCATAACTCAAAATTCGTGATTGGCTAGATCGAATGGATTATACCACTATGTTGTCCTCTAAAAATACTTTAAGTATGCCGGTTTTCAAGTCATGATGAATCCATATGCGTACTTTCCCAGGTCATTTCCATTTGCAAAAAATGTTTTTTTATCAATGTTTCCAGTCTGCTAATTCCAAGTAGCCTACTTTGACCACTCGCCATTTACGCCTAGTTATTCATCATGAGCCCATATCGTAGATCCATGATGTCCTCATGACAGAGAACTAATGCCCCAAGTTTCACTTCTCCAAGTGTCAATTTGCCTAGTCTTCCAAGCCAAATCCAAACCCAATTTGTTATTTTCTAACATTTTTTCATGTAGGTAAATCTAAGAAGGCAACTTTGATGGTTGATATCTTTTGACTAGGAATTCGTCATGAGACAAGATCTGCCAAGGTGCAAGAATGTATAACAAAGAGTTAGTGTGCCAATTTTGAGAGCTTGGTCAGAGGTTTGGGTCAGTTTTCAAGGGCATTCAATGGACCTCCTGACACCAATTTGACAATTTGACAGGAAGTGATAAAATGAGTTTCAAATTGATTGTCCAGCAGTTGAATTTGATTTGAATCAGTATCAGATGTTCAGTTCATCAATTTTCCAGCTTAGTTGTCTGGGAACAAATTTTTTTTTAGTCAAACCCACTTTGGGGGCTGACTAATCTCACTAAAATGATTGGGTGTTAGGGGAAATGGTGGTCGAGATGAAATTGGATATTATTGTGGCATTTTAACAAATCCATTTATGTTCATTGTTGAAGAGATAGAATAAATGAAAATGAGAACTTGTTACCTGTTCTTGAAGAATGTCACATTAGCAACAAAGGATGAAAATAAACGTTGCAAAGCTATTAATGAGCAATCCTTTCTATTAGATGAAGAAAATCATGCAAGTAAGTAAGAACATGAGCCATGGTTGGAGGGAGCCTTTCATGGAATAAAAAAGGTACGCTAAGCACAGATCATCTAAGTTTGAAAACATAAAGAAAGTTTCCATCAAAAGAAAATTTGCTAGCATATAAAAGAAATCAAGCCACATGGAAGCATGAGAAGTACCCTCAAACTCAGCCCACGTTGGAGATTTGGAGTGACAAACACATAAAAAGTAAAGACTCTACACACAAATGTTAAAAAAGATGCCAGTCAAAGGAAAAGAGAATTGCAGTGTAAAAAGAAACTCACGCAATTAAGTAAAGGAGGAGTTCAGAGTTTTGACAAAGGTAGAAAATCCAGTCAAATACAAGTCAAATGCAGGCAAATGGTTAAGGAAAATAACCTGCAACCAATCATAGCTGGAACACGCAATGAAGAAAGGGATCATGTGGTATTTTTTTTAAATAAGAAGCTTCAAAAGTTTAAATAAATGTAGTTTAAATTTAAGCTCGCGCTAGTTTAAAAAGGCAACCATCACATTTTCAAAAGGAGGAGTACCAAACATATTTAGCAGAGCATTCACACAATGTAGAAGCAAAAAAACAATCAAGAAGAGTCAACACATTAAGAAGAAAACAACAGAGTAGTCAACACCATGAAATGAGAAGACCCTAAGTAACAAAAGCAAAAGCCGCAGGGACTAAAGAGTCAACTCACATGGATAAAAAAGAAGAAGGGCAAATTCAATATAAGGAACAGTCTACCCTACCATGAAAAATGCATCCACACAAGCATTTTCAAAGAAATCCATGCCAATGCTAAACACAAGTAGCTCACGCAGCCAATGAAGAGTTCCTTGGAGGAGGTGGCAGTGAATGAAGGAAAATTTGCAACCACAAAGTATTCAATGCACAATCAATGAAAATGAAGCCGCTGTGTAAAGAAAAGGCGTACCCTTTATTGGGAGATCATTATATTGTGAAGTGAGTCTCTTAAGCCCATGTGAGAGAACCCACACATCAAGCAAAAGAATCCACCAATAACAAAATCCACGCCATGTTCTAAACGAGAACCCTGCAGTGCCAAGCCAAGGAAGCTACCTGCATAAAGAAGACTCACACCCAAGCCATGAAGAAAGTCAAAATTGCACCATAAAAAGATCACACGCAAGGTATAAAGTTTTAACGCCCAAACAAGAGGCATCCACAGCTGAAAGAAAGAGGGAAGCCATTTCAAAAAAGAGAGTCGTTGGTCAAAGAATGTGTAAAACATAGAGGAACAGTCGCAGACTGTAGGAAAAGATTCAAAACCTTTATCCCACATTGGGTATACCAGAAGGTTTTTAAACCTTTATATACAAAGGCTCAATCATAGTTAAATGTCTAAAGAGACATGCACTTTTGGAAGCCGCATGCTCCCAAGGTGGACCCCAATTCTACGTTGGCAGTGACAGTGGAAATAAATTTTGATGAAATATTCCAAGTGAGAAACTAATGATGTCAGCAAATCTAGGTGACTGGAAAAGTCAAAATTTGGCTAGTCGCTAGCTGAAAAATCCAAAAAATTTGACTAGCGACATAGCGAGTTGTCGGGGAAATCCAAAAATCTGGTGAAGACAAATGAGTTTAGATAGAATGAGATCACGACACGTGCCCAAATTAGAGGGTCATCACTAACTCACCAAGCGAAAATTGCACAAAAATTACCATAGTGACATGCTGAGGATTGATGTAGTGACAACACGTGGCAGCGGGTCTCGGAGATGGTGATGTGGCACTCAGAAGTAGGGTGATGACATGGAGTTCCTAATGAATCATAAGGTGCCATGTGGCACAAATTTTGAGGCAGACTATGATGTGGCAACAGATGTCTTAGTTCCACCAGATCATGCCACGTGGTAGATCGGAGGGTAGTCGCTTTGTCGCGATAAGAAAGATGTAGGGAAGATAACATGGTGACATAGTGAGGGTCGCTGAGGTGACGACACATGGCAGCGGGTCCTGATGGTGATGAAGAGGTAGATAGTGGCAGGGTGGACGAATCATGTGTTGCCACGTGTCAAAGTTGGTCAAACTAAGTTTGACCCGAAATGAAATGGCAGGAAAATTTCTAAGGTTTCAATTTTTTTTTAAAAAAAAATTTACTTCTCTCTCAGAAGTACGTACAGACCCTTTTAAATAAAGATTGAAGTTTATGCTATAGTTTGAAACTTTATAAAGGATGAATTTAAAAAAAATTTCAAATGCCATGGAAGCCATGAGACAGAGACCTAATTTTCAGAAGGCCATAACTAGAGTGATTTTTAACCTAAATATGCACTTCGATATACCGTTGGAACTAGGAGAATCCAAATTTTCCTTTTCTGAAGTCAGTTTGTGCATAGGTATTCACTAATTTGTGTTGCAGGTCATTTTGTGAAATTTGGGGTATTGGCAGCAGAATAAGCAGTTTTCATCATGGATAATCAGAATTGGTAAGAGGACAGATTTAAAGGCTTGTCAGGATCTGAATGTGGAGAAAATCAATTCTAAGATATTTTATTGCATTATGAAGGCCATATTCAACTGATTTTTCACTTTTACCTTGTGCATTTTCTTTAACATCCAAAATCAGTTACCTTCTCTCATCATCAAATATCTGAGATTCTTTATGCATGGAAGAGCTGGAATGATGAGGATTTGATTGGACACCTATCGATTGCAAAGCAGATCCAAGAATTTCTTCTTCCTATATATCTCTATTTCTTTCTCATTGTAGGGGTTCCAGTTCTTTGGAGAAAATTGGCACATTACTATGATACCAAGGTTTTGGATCCAGTACTTGATGCATTCGACTATGACCACATTCTTTAGCAAATTTCTCTTGTATGAACAACAGTAGGATGGTTAATACAACAAGTTCTGATATGTTAGGTTTCTCTGTGTTTTCATTTCATGCATATGGTTGTATTGTTTCAAAGAGATTAATACAAAGAACATCAGGATTTCATCAGTTTCATCTCGAATCTTGTCTCCTTTCTTAGTAAGCTTCAATGTTTACAATCTTTGAACAAAGAGCCTAGGTCGTAGTTGCAGTCCCTTAATGTTGTATGATGTTTTATTGTTGCTTATAACTCAAGGGGTTGTGTAAATGCTTTAGTAAAACAACAAGGTTGCAAGTTTATTAAAGGGGATATCAGATAAGAATGAGGTTTAGATTGAGCACAGATGTCTATTTATAAGTTAAATAGATAGATTAAATATCAGAATATATGTATAAGTATCAGATATCCATATGTATGCATTTGATTCATGGATTTTCCCAATGGATTAGGCACTGATCAACTACACGATCATTAGTTTCTTACTACTGCATATCTGAGGGTTTGTTGAAATCAAGATTATTAATCAAACATTCTTTCCCTTTTGTGTTGAAGGACCTAAATGTATTGCCCTCACTCAGCTTCTAAGATTCATAGATTTGCATTTAGCTATTATAGATCTGTGTCTTTTCATAAGCCATTAGGAGAAATAAGGGTAAAATCTGCTTGATAGATTCAGGGCTAGGTTTTGCACTGGTACATTATCAATTGAATCTGAGGTCTACCTGCCTAGGTCTTGCAGAGCCTGAAGAAGAAGAAGGGTCAAGCATTATAGTTCGCCCGTTGTCAGAAATGGCATGTTGAAAATGGGAGTTAGCTGCCCTAGATATGTTAGTTTCTCAGTGGGATAATTGAAAGCCCTCTAGCGTTTTCAAACACCAACATTTGTGATACCCCCTTCCCATCCCATCAGTTTCTCATTCCCACCATTTTCTCTCTTGTATGACAGCATATGTTATTGTACAATCTAGTTTATTAGGTGATTTATGAGTCATTTCATGCATTTTTCATGTGTTATTTCAAGGAAATTAATACAATGAGCAGCAAGTGTTTAGTTTCAGTTTAAATCTTGTCTCCTTTCTCAGTTGAGCTATGATGTTTTATGGTCTTTGAACAAAGAGCCTAGATCATAAGTGCAGTCCCTTAAGGCTGTATGTTGCTTCATTGTTGCTTGTAATTCAAGGAATTATGTAAATGCTTCAAAGATTTAACAAGGTCGCAATTTTATTGAGGGGGATATCAGGTACAAATGGATAGATCATATATCTGAACATATGAATAAGTATCAGATATCCAAAATGCATGAGGGGGGTTCATGAATTTGTCCAATGGATTAGGTAGTGATCAGCTACAAGATCATAAGTTTTTTGTTCATACCTGGTTTTCATCCACTTTCCCCACCCACATAAAATCAAAATCAAATTCAAATCATCTTTACATTTTATGTTGAAGAGCTAGAATAGTTTAACCCTCACTCAGCTTATGAATTTCATAGATTTGCACCTAGCTACCATATATCTATGATTATTACATGAGTTATTAGGAGAAATAAGGGTAAAATCTACAGTAAATAGATTCAGGGATATGTTTTGTACTGGTATGATATTGATTGAATCTGAGGTCCACCCACCTAGGTCTTACAGAGTCTGAAGTAGAAGAAGGGTCAAGCCTTATAGTTAGCCCTGTGTCTAAAATGATATGTTGAGAATGGGAGTTAGCTGCCCCTAGATATGTCATATTCTCATGGGGATAATTGAAAACCATCCAACGTTTTCAAACACCAACAGAAAGGACCTTGATTTAAGTAATTAAATGAAAAATGAGGTCCTAATGTATCATACCTTACTAAGGTCGGCTAAAATATCTTAAATGTGGAAGTTATTCCATTTTAAGACACTACAATGATCCTCTAACCTTCAAAAACATCTTCATTGGGATTTTCCTTATTCTAGCCACCTATAGTTTAGCATGATGAATTAAGTCTCCATTTACAAAGTCTAAATTTAAATCAACTTGGATGCCTAGTGATCTACCAATTTAATCCTATACGAGTCCACTATGAGGTTATGATATTATTTAACCTAGTCCTATTGGTTTATCATATATATCAGTCTTTTATAGATCAAAGTTTATGTGTCATCTTTGCATCTAGAGAGGAGCATAATTAATGGACCATAGCCCACAGTAAAGAACCTTTGATCACTCCTCTTCAGAAGCAAAAATTACCATAAAGAACTATCTGGGTAAGAAAAAAAATTAGGATCAATGTCTTTTAGACCTCATCAACCCATTTAATTATCTTGGATCTATCGGTCTTAATATCTATGAATCTGTAAATGAACCCAAGTTTTTCCATGAGATTAACATCTTCTCCTACTTTTGTAGTGAGATCAGTCTCTAGTCCATCTTCCAAATACTAATCATCCTTTGATTTTAAGAGTTGGCTTCCATGTAATCATAAAAAGACCTACTAGGAGGTTGCAATTGAGGAAAATTCTAATTATGAGTTTGTACCAAACTTGTGAATACCATCATTGTAGAAGGGCACGAGTCACCCCTAGTCCAACTTGTCTTTTTTTTTTAACAACATCAACAAATTCCCCACCTCACTATTCTATTTAGAAGCTCTAGATTTGGCATGGACATGAGGCACAATTAGATTCACCCTCCCTTCTCAGTGTAACACTACATTGCAATGCCCATAACTATCCCTTGCAAATTCTTTATGCACAACTCAAATACACCCCCACCAACTTTCTACTCCATAATATATGTATTTATGTTTCATCTATTTCTTTTTTGTTACATGTATATTAATTTTATTTTTGCTTAAACAATATAATGAAATGGTTGATATTATTAGGAAATATTTTTTTGATTGTTTGATTGTGGAAAAATGTTGTGTAAATGGTAATTAGATGATGTATTTCAAAATGAATGATATTGAGATAATTATGATTTTGTGATTACTTTGGATTGAGGTTATGAATTAATGGATTAATATATTGATGGGGAAATGAGTGTGAATGAGTGTTGAAGGTGAGAGCATGGTTGTGATAGAGATGACCTAAAACTCAATAATGGTTGGCATGATAGAAATCTAGCGCACACGCTCAAATAGTCATAATGATGTTGCAATAACTTAATGATTTTATTATGCATTATTTTATCATGAATGTGTAGTTTAAATTTTATATTGTGCTTTGAATGTTGTTTATATGGCTATGATGGTTTTAAATGACTTTCTTATATACATGCAATTATACATACTATGCATACTCATTTCAAATATGATTTGTTAGGAAAAAAATCATCTCTTTTATTTTTAGGTTGTCATATTTATATGTCACATTATTAAATTTTTATCAGAACAAAAAAATATGTCTATATTCATCTCTCAATGGAATTATTTTTCTTTCCAAATTATGTGCATATGTATGTATGTGTATGCATGTATCATAAATATTGCATACATGCACACATACATAGATGTATGTGTGTAATATTTATGGTACACACACACACACACACATGAGCACATACATATATGTGTATATGCTAATTTATTTGAAAATTTTAAAATTAAAATAGCTTCAAACTATTTAAGCATCATAAGAGTTGATTTATGAGTTTTAACTTGAGTTTTGAATAAATGTGCACATCCAAACAAATTATTTTTAAATACATGTTCAATTTTATAGAAGATGAAATCATGACATAAAGATAGAAATCCATTGTTTGGATCAAATTTTAGCCACAACATGATGATCAAAATAATAAGAAACTTTTTATTGAGCATTAAATTCAAGCTAACCTTAATTCCCTATCATTTTAAATTTGGTATGTGTTTAATTACATCTCAATGAATCATACTCCACTCCTTTAAATAAATCATTTCTTATACAAGTATTAGATTTGATGATTTTAAATATTTGAAAGAGTTTGTTTGTTTCTTTATGTTAATATGTTTAATTATGAACTTGTATAAATATCTCAACTATGTATATTTAAAAGATGATGAAAGTATTAATCTAGAGGCATATATTTAATCTATACGACAAACTCAATATGATTGCATTGAATCAATTTGTTCGAGATAAATGTATATAACATATCAATGCCAACCCTATAACATGACAATCAAGTCGTGGGCCTCATTAATAAGGTGTTTTGTGTTGAATCCTCTCATAACTCATTCTTGGTAGCTTGCATGCATTGATGAATATTGGTAGTCACATATGTTATTGATGGTAGATTATGCATACTCTGTAAAAGGACTTGGCCTGCACACTTCTCAAAGGCACTTGGTATGTAATGCCAAAAAGGTTTCCACTACAGGTTACCATCTCAAATATTTGTCTTACAGTTTGTCAAGTAGAAAAATAGGGTGAAATTCGTGTATAGTTGAGTGTGGTGATCGCATGAGATATATAAGGAGATGTGTAGTACCTCTCCCATTTGACTTTTGTAAGTTATCCCGATGGATGCAACCTTGTTGATCTCTCCTAGAGAAGGGATCATGATTGCGACCATGAGTGGTCTACACCGTTGAGGTGATTGGATTTATGTTGCTGTATCAGTTGCTTTGTTTATGCTCATGGCTGACTTATGAGATTATGGTGTGATGTATGGTTCACTAAGGTTTGAGCCAATGGTTATCAGGATCAATGTGGTATCATGATGTTGTTCTGTGATTAACTTGAGATGTGTATAGAGATTGCACTATGTACTATTACCATGTTACACTAGACTAGGTTCCAATAGCAGTGGTTAGTCTTGTTTATGATTGTGTTCTCTTATGTGTTGTAAGTGCCTTTTTATGTTGTTTAAACAACCATTATTAAATGCTTAAAAAATTATAAATTGATTGTACATGTTGGATTCATTGGTTATGTGTTGTAGATATTTACCATGCTATATTTTGGTTTGAGAGATAATTGTTAATCATGTTATGTTTTACTTTTGAGATGACCTAAGGGTCAGATGTTATACTTTGATTTTAGTATCATAGATGTTAGACTACTATGTCATTCAGTTGATCATATTGCATGATGATGCCATTTTTAGATGATAGTGTGTTTTATGACGACATCTAGTTATCTGATATTTGGACATATCTTTGATTATGTTATGTGATGGATTTAATGTTATGGGTATTTACTTTATTCCTACATTGTTATGCTTTATGTGAACAAGAGTGATGTAAGTATATTATTTCAGTATAATTAAATAAATGGTTAAATTAGGTGATTTAATGCATTTATTGCTTTAGCTATGTTATTATATGCAATTGCACTTGATCATGTATTTTAGTGTGCAAGATTTATATCTCTAGTAGTGGCACACAAAGTTAGTGATTCAACCATTCATATTTTACCAATGTTGTCCCTGTATGGTCGACTTTTACTTATTTTAATTGTTTAATTAATCATTTTGGTGATTATTACATCTAAACTCATTTGCATTATGTGATTAGACTAGTAAGCATGTCTGTGCATTTAGAGGTTCGCAATGTCGTGAAAGTTGTTGAGGAAATTTCTATGTTTTTGGGTTTTTGGGCTTTTAATTGTTTTATTTTAATTTCTGGTAGCTTTTCCATAGATTAATTCCTATTACTAGGAATAGCCTATTTTCATTTGGGTCAATTCGGGGTTTAACTAGGTTGGTTGGTTATTTGCCTTAATCAATTATTCACTCAAAAAGTGAATAAGTATCCAAAAAGGAATTTAATTTCTCACTTCTCACTTTTGAATTATAAAGTTTGAGATTAAAACCCAAAATCCTCCTCATGAGGATTTACTGTTTTGTTCATTGTGGGAGTTACAGGTGTGGGATCATCATGAGGTTGAGCTTGTTAGATCCAGCTCAGGGAGACCTTGGATTGTCATGGTTTCTGGTTACTTCTACAAGGTTTTTATTTTATGTTCAGATTCCCATTTTGCCCTTTTGGCTATGAGGTAGGGCTCTCCCATTTTATTGTTTCGACTCTGTTTCTACTTTTGTTTCTAGTAGCCATTTTTTAGGAGGCTAAGAAATAGTGTTCCCCTCTATTTTTGTATGCTAGCTCTACCCGGTTGGGCAAGTATGAGCATTTCTCTATTTTTCAGGTTGAAGGTTTGGGCTTTCGCACTGTTATGCTAGTCATTTTTGCATACAGACTACAAACTCAAATTTCATTTGATATTTGTGGCCTTTTTTCCCTAAGACCAAATGGGTTTTATTTTCAAAGTTTTTGAGTTTTGAGGTTTTTGCCTCAATTTACGTGTCACCCAGTTTTCTTGGGTTTTCTTGGCATGATGTTGGTCATGGAGTTGGATTATTCGTAGGATGTCAGTCAGACCATTGTTGTACTTTTATGTTTGCATTGGGATGCATGTCGCATCCATACTCTTGACTTTGTGTTCGGTTGAGTGATTTTTACTTGATGTTATGGTTTCTTGTGGACCTTTGTTCTTATTTCATGGACACTAGGATTCACGTAGAATCCATACTCCTGATTCAGGCTAGTTGAGTGAGTTCATGATGTTTGGTCTTGTTGCATCATGGGGATTCATGTAGAATCCATACTCTTGGATTGAGGTCGGTTGAGTGATTTCATGATCTATGGTTTTATTGGCTTTGGGATTCATGTAGAATCCATCCTCCCAAGTTGTTTTTGATTGAGTGATATTTTGCTTGTGTTCTCATCCAGTCCTTGTGTTATGATCTTTATGATGATGGTGTGCCACACACGAGTATTTGCACGTATATTTTTTGGTTGACTTGTGAGGCCTGATCTTCTATGGACTTGCTGGAAGTTATGATCATTGGGGTTGGGTTGGGAATATGCATGCCTACGAGCATTTATCGTTGGATGAGCATGGGTAGGGTAGGGTAGTATATGGAGGGGGCTTCTATCTCGCAGCCTAGTGACTATTTCCTGATTGGCAGAGGAAGTTGTATATAAGTGATAACTAAAATAAAAAATGTGTGAATGGTAATAAAACTTAAGATAATTAAAATATTGGGATTATGCACCTTCTGTTGGGAAGAGCTGCCACCCAGAGTGTGCGTTTCCCCGTTGGGGAGTTCAGTTGCCAATACTGGCTCGGGCTTGTCGATACCAAGCAAATCTCCATGATGTTAGCTCCTACTTAGCAGCCCATTGAGTGTTTGACTGGGACTTGTAGTTTATGCATTGTCTATGTTCTTGGTTTCAGTCATCATAATATCTGGCGTGAGTGTTAGCCATGGATGTTGTGCTTTATGTGTGTTTGTGGTTGGATCATTATCTCTATTAGTATAATGAAAGTGATCCTACAAGTTCCACGTGTTTGGGAGGCATAGCTACCCATACCACTACTGGGGACCAGTATACAAAGACGATCTTTTGTCCTAGTGTGACCATTGCTGGATATTTTCACTTGATACTTCAGATTCCAGAGCATGCTTTCTTATGATTTATGCTTTCATTGAAATTCTTGTATATCATATTTAGATGATGTTAGTATCAATGCATTTTCTTATTATGATGTTTAGCATATGTTAGATGATGAGATTGATTTGTAGGATTATCTTATGCTTTATTTCTAGCATGTTAGATTTCCTTATTCTTATGTTGTAGCACATTTTAGTAGTGACATCCTCATAAGATAGCTCTGACAATCTAGTAGGTGGTTTGGGATGTTATGTGCGAGGGATGCCTAGGATCAACGATGGTCTTATGATGCTATTGATGGTTGGGAGGAACCATGTACTTATTTTGGTTGTTAAGTTGTTGTGATGTTATTTCTATACATTGCAATTTTATTTCTATATACTACGATGTTACCTTATGTACTTTCCCCTTTACTACTTGTTAGATGGTTAGATGTTTCGATCTTTCAGTATTGTATTCAAGTGTTTACTCCTTGAATTATGTATTTGATACTCCCCGATGTGGAGAAACATTATCACTTAGTTTTGCTATCTTCTCATTTCCTTTCTTTCTTTTTTGGGATCTTGCGCGAAATCGTGCATCCTTGCGCGAGGATGCAAGATCTCGCATGGCGTGTTGGGTTTCTTCGCATGGCCTTGGGCACTTTCTTGTGTGAAATCCAACACTAGTGTTGGGTGCTTTGGCTATTTGGACAAGCACTTCCTTGCATCGGTTGATGCACATCCTCGTGCGAAACAGGTATTTCTTCGCAGAGTATGTTGCACATCTTTGCGCAAAAATCTGTCTACTATTGGTCCTCACGCGAAAAACAAGGGGCATCTTCATTGGTTTTTGGGGATCAATTTTTGGCAATTCTAGTACCCATTGGGATTACTTAATTTTCCATGTCTTAACAGATCTTAGATTCTTAGTATTGTTGTTGTTTTAGATTTTTGTTTCCTATTGTGAGTGTGTCGGTTCAGTAGTAGCATTTGGAGATTTGTTGGTTGCCAGGATTGTGGTTAAGTCTTCTGTTGCGATCTTTGTGATCCCTGTATGATGTTGACATGTGCATTTATACTTGTGAAAAAAAAAACTATCTTGGCCTGAATTGAATCCTTGTTCCAAGGATCTCTGGGAGGGGCATTACAAGATGATACTAGTCAATGGAGATATAAGGTGTTGGGGAGCATTGATAAATTGATAGATAAGGCTCATAAATAGATAAGGTGTAAGGAATGATAGGGGGGTGTTCAATTACTCATGAACAATGTTTGGTCATTCTACATATGTAAACATATATGCTAGAGACAAATCTATGAGGCATTAAAGTCTCAACAATAGCTAATATTACCATGGAGATGGGGTCCCCCAAAGTAACCCCACTGGTTCATAGCTCAGTCAAAAGCATTTATTGAACAAAAAAATTATTTATTTGACATATCTATGTTATTTTCATAATAAAAAATATATCAAAATTGGTTTGATTCCAAATTACTGAACCTATGATGCTTCTTAGCATTGCCCTATTTTCCTTATACTAGAGAGAATCTAAGTACATGTTTCATCAAAACCAAATTGTGGCCACAACATGTCCTCCATAAATTTCTAAGGATGATCCAATTCAAATTGTATTTCTCATCTTCCATAAATTGTAGTGTTCCTCATTTGTATATACCAAAACATACATCGTCTTCATCTCTAATTTGTTTTTCCCTTCTTTTATATCTCTTGTTCTAAAGATATTGACTCTTTAAAGTTGATCTAACACATCTTCTATCTATTATTTATCCACCACTACTTTCCCTAAATTTGTTGATCAAATCAGACATTTTTTTCACTTTCATGATAACATGGCTTTCATCAATGAACCACTAACTTGTTTAGATTTTTTTATTTGCACTCATTGATGCCTAATTCATTGTTGTTAAGAGAAAATACAAATTACGAAAACTAATATCAGTGGTTACTGCTGTAAATTCTCCCAAATCTATTATCAGTTATATCTTGTAGTTGTTTATAATTACAAAACATCATGGCTCATATTGTTTAAAAAATAATTTTTATGAATTTTGAATTGCACTTAAGATGACCATTCCTTTTTTCAATTGCTACATATGACCTATCCATAAATTTAATTTAATCATTATATACATTGGAGCTAGAAATGTTGCATGTACTAGACTTGGGATCATATTATGAGATCATCAAGATTGTCATATTTTGAATATTTTCTAGTAAGGGATGTATTCCACTTTGATATACTTATGAGCTCATCATTTACTTTCTTAACAAGTTAATTGAATTGTAATCCTCCATGGTTAGTGAATACTTTACTTAATTGAGAATTAAAGTATGTTCATTACGTTATAGTTTGTTTGTAATCGACTTGATCGTCGATGCATGAATTTTCTCTTAAATTATAACTTATAACTTGATCTTTTTCCATCCTTATGGTTGCATGGATTGTTGCAGTGAAAATTTTAATTATTTTGAAAATTCAATTATCTCTTGATGACATCCTCCTCTTGCATTGCAAGCTAATGTGTGTGTGTGTGTGTGTGTGTGTGTGTGTGTGTGTGTGTGTGTGTGTGTGTACACTTACAGGTGGTGACCTTACCCATGACCTGGGTTGTCTAATGATTTAATAGATTAGTTGATTAACATCATCGACTCATTATTTAGTCAATATTGATGTTGGTATTCATATAGAGTAGTAATATTGATATTACTATTAATTGTAGTAATATTATTGATTACATCAATGGATTGGTATTAATATTAATTATATATTAATAAGTAAATTATAAAGATTGATTATCATATTGATTAATTATAATAACTGATTAATAAATTAACATGGCGTTGTTAGAATATTTAAAATAATTGGGGGGTGAATCAATTATCCAAGGTCTAGATGTACCAATTGAACAAACAAACACTTAATCAACTTCAGATCTTATCATTCCTTTGCTTGGTCGCTACTATAAACTTTTAGTAACATTAGCTAGTTGTTCACTATTCTAAAATAACAGACTTGCAGAATGTAAACGTTAATTAGTAAAACACCATAATAACATCCACACAAGTTTAACACTAGGATTTAACATGGAAATCCAATTTGGGGAAACCACCAGCAACATGTCATTAATTTTCACTCTTCTGAAGTGAACTTTGTTAGGAGCCAACCTCATTAAAGGTTATAAAACACACTATTAAATGTGACCTTGTTAAAGGATTTAATCACCCTATTAGGAGTGGCCTTGTTAGAGGACTTTAGAACATTTCATTATAATGTCACTTTGTTAAAGGATTTACATATGACTATTAGGTCAACCTTGATTAAAAAAATTCAAGTACTATTTACAATGATTAGGAAGTAACATGGTTTTGATCTATTAAGTATGACTCACTTTACATGTACAAACCTCTATTCAACTCTAATAAATAGATTCACTATTTGGCCTCCATTGTCATCTTTGTCTTTGATTCGCTTGGCAACCCTTCAAGCAATCACTATCCTTCTCAACTCTTGTCAGCCTTCTTCTTATATTTGCTAGTCAATAACATTAGCAACTATTCCAACCTTCACACTTTTTGAAACATCTCCCATACAAACACACACACACACACACACACACACACACAAACACTCTGTAGGTTAGGCATTGTACCTCCTTAAATAGGTAATTATGATCTTTTGATGCTTAAACACCATCGTAGATCTTAGGGTTTATGATTAGATCCATCAAATACAATGTATTTGATCTCCATTTCGTTTCTCTTCTTTTTCTAGAAACTTCTCTTGGAATCCATCCCTTAGGTCATTTACCCAATCCTCTTCTGGTATTAAATGATCCAACTCATTGATCCTTATCTTCAACATGCTTTCCATATCCCAAGAAATCAACTTAGTTAGTTGGAAGTTACAATTTATCATAAATAGTTAAAATGTTGTTCCTTAGTCAACACTTTGTTTTGACACTCGATCATCATTGGGTTACTCAGTCACTGTTAAATTTCTTGCTTGGTACACACATTGTCACTCAGTCGATATTGATGCTCAGTCAACACTAATTTTGCTTGGCACTTACTATGGCTCAGGTGACACTAGCATCACTCAACATGTCCTTCAAAATTATTTAGTCTTCTACTCTATTGCTTGGTCAAGCCTATGCATTTGATCTATGTTTGATCACATCTTCAAGGCTTTATCATTACTGTCTTCTCCACTTGTAGCATGATTTAAACAATCAATTTATCTGATCGAAGTCCAACTAATCAAATGTCCATTTCTAGTTTCTTCTTCATAATTTAACCTATCCTCTAGATGCTTTTGTTATGAACAACCTCTCAAATTCTCTTCATCAATCAAATAGATATGACACTTAGATCAGGTAGCAAATTGTCTCACCGATAGATTTGACATCAATGACAACATAACAATTGTTTCAATTGTAGTTTCCAACAATCTCCCTCTTTGGCATTGATGGAAATACCTCTAGAAACTTCTAGAATAATTCTAGTTACCATACAATCCAAAACTTGTACTAACTCGAGCAACACCCTCAATGTATTAGACCTTCATCGATATCCTTAGTTTCAGACCTTCATCAATATCCTTAGTTTGATTCTGTAACTCTAATATACAACATCTCAAGTAAGTCTTATGAACTCCCTCTAAGTAATCTCTCCCTCTTACTTAGGTATCTTTGCTAGGTTTCATTATTTCCCTCTTTCATTATGATCTTGTCTAAACTAATCTTTCTCTTTGCTGGATAACCTATCTGATTATCTCTCCTTCGTGTTGATCATGACATGGGTAATTGAATTACAATTTATCCTTCATGGTGACTAGATAATATCTCCCTCTTTTACAATAATGCTAAAGACACCTTTAATTCATACATCTTGATCATGTATATATCTTTATGTCAGTTCTAAATTCTTCATCTGTCATCTTGCATGATTGATCCATCATTTTGTCCTTCTTCCTTATTATTACCTTAGGCAATTCCTAAAGTAAAATTTTCTGCATCAATCTGTAAGATAGTTTGATCAACACATTTGATGCAATGCTTTACTTTATCTTAAGTAGCTTTATCTAGGGGAATCACCCCTAATTTACCTCTAAGATATTCATAAGCATCTTTAGATGAAGCTTTACTAAATATGTTAACAATTTTTTCCTTAGTGTTCACATTGTTGGAAATATAAGAGGAGTAACCAAGAGGGGAGGGGTGAGTTGATTAACACCAAAATAAATCTCAGATCCTTTAGATGTCAATACAAAACACAAACTTCACTAAAAGTACTGATGCTCGACAAACACACAGGCACTCGGTTTACACTATTAAATGTTGTAACTTGGCAAGCATTGAAATAACAAGTTGTAACTCGAAAAATGCTTAACATACAAATCTTAAGATATTATCTATGATTAACCTTACTTAGCTTAATTGCATAAAATAAATAACATGAACATAAGTGACACTAAGATTTAACATGGAAACCCAATTTGGGAAAAACCACCAATTGCAACTAGTTACTAATTTTCACTCTTCTGAAGTGAGCCCTATTAGGAGCCAAACCTGTTAAAGGTTACAAAACATATTATTAGATGTGACCCTGTTAGAGAATTTAATCACCTTATTAGGAGTGGTCTTGTTAGTAGTCTTTAGACACTTCAATGTAGAAATGCCACCTTATTAGAGGATTTACAAATAGTTGTTAAGCCAACTCTATTACGAGATTTAGATCACTGCTATAATGGTTAGAGAGTAACAATGAGATGACTTAATTTTTGATGCAACTAAATTTTTGATTACAGATCTTAATTCTAGCTTGTATACTTGATCCTTTCTGATTGAATGTATCTTTGCAGCTCCACAAGGATATTCTGCGTATCCTTCTAATTCACTTCCTCTAAGCATCTTTTATTCTTCCATACACTTGCACACATTCAATCCTCAACTTGACCTTATACTTATATCTTATGCATTGTCAAGTCGGCTTGAATATAACTTAGAATAATTAATATTCATCTCCTTAGTTGGATAGAACCAACAAAAAAATCTATTAAACTCATTATGCCAAAGCAAGAAGATCCTTTAAATTAGCTGACCCTACTCGGTAGGTACTAACTCAAAAATGATTTTCCTATGTTAACCAAGTGAACTTAGTTAACATTGTATATTCACAAACTTTCTTTGGTAATTGAGTGAGCTCGATCAACACTGGTTCCATCCAACTTTCCCTTTGTTACTCGAGTGAACTTGATTAACACTCAACTATTGTGATCTTCTCTTTGGCACTCGAGTGAACTCGGTAGTCACTACCTTCAAAACTTGGAAAACTTTGGAATGCTTGATGGACACATGAAACTATCGTTAATGCTTGAGTGAGCTCGGTAAACACTAACTAGTAAAGATATGACATTTTGTGTAACATCAAAGACAATACACAATTAACCAATTGTATTCAACACACATACTCCAATTTCACTTCTTTGTCTTGAAATAGCTCTCTCAAGTAATGATACATGATAGCCATGTCCTTTATCTTTGTGTGCATTACAAGATTCTTTGATATGTTAATAACACTAGTGTTATCACAATATATAACCACAGGATCAATAATTTCTTCCTTCATACCTTTCAAAAATTGCTTGATCCATATGATATTTGAACAATTCACTGTTGTTGCCACATATTCAGCTTCAACTATTGATTGGGAAATGTAGTTATGCTTCTTACTTATCCATGAAATCAATATCTTTCCTAGAAAGAATACACCACCAATTGTGTTATTCCTATCATCAACATTTCCTGCCTAATCAGAATCAGTGAATACCTTCAATTCAAACCTATCATTCTTCTTCTAATACAATCCATAGTCTTCTATTCCTTTCAAATATCTTAGTATTATTTTCACTACCATCATGTGATTTTCCTTAGGACTTGCTAGAAATCTTGCAACTATCCCAACTGCTAATGCAATATCAGGTCTGCTGTGAACAACATATTGTAGTTTTCTAATCATTGATCTATATTGTGTTTGGTTCACATAAGCATAATCATCATTCTTAGATAATTTATGTCCAGTAGACATAGGTGTACTTACTAGTTTTGAATCTTCCATCATAGAATATTTTAGTATCTCCTTGATATATTTGGACTGAGTAATGAAGATAACTTACTTCATTTGATATACTTGTAAGCCAACAAAGACTTTGATCTCACCAAAAATTGACATTCCAAATTGCTTCTTCATTTCATCAGCAAAATATTTGCATAATGCTTCCTTACCTCCAAATATGATATCATCAACAAAAAAATTAGATAACAATACCTTATTGTTCTTGCCAGTTTTCAAGTACAAATTGTTGTTATCATTTGTAAAACCAAGCTTCACCAAATAGTTATGCAGTCTTTCATACCATGCTTTAGGGGCTTGTTTAAATCCATATAAATCTTTGTGCAGCTTACACACCATATTTTTTCTTTCTAGGATCCACAAATCCTTTAGGTTGTTCTATGTATTCTTCTTCTTCAAGTATCCCATTCAAAAATTTAGATTTGACAACCATTTGATATACCTAAATCCTCTATAAGCAGAATATACCAGCAATGTTCTAACTCCTTCTAGTCTTTCTATAGGGGAAAATATTTCCCCATAGTCAACACCTTCCTCTTATGCATATCCTCTGCATACCAGTCTTGCCTTGTTCCTTGTGACCTCACCTTTTTCATTCAGCTTGTTCATAAATACCCACTTTGTTCCAATAACATTTTTATCTTTAGATTTGGGTACTAGGGTCCATGTTTTATTTTTTTCTATTTTCTCATTTTCTTCACTTATTGCTTGTAATCAATCTTCATTCCCCAAAGCATATTTCATAGATTTGGGCCCAAAATCACAAAGTAATCATGTATCACTTATGAGTCTTTTTCTTGTCATAACACTAGATTCTTTATCTCCGATGATTTGTTTAGGTGCATGATGTCTTCTTACATATTTTTCTAATACATGTTCTCTTCTTCTTTTTCTTCAACAGGTTCATCTTGAAAAATGCTTTCAAGCTCATTATCTCTCTCTTGTTCAGGTCTAGGTCCATGTTTTGTATCTATTTCTTGTTTAGGTTCAGCTTCATGTTCTGCACACTCAACATTACTTTCCTGATGTTTGGCTTCCTTTGTTTGTGACTTGACATCATTACCCTATCGCTCAACACTCATAATTTATTACTCAATAACTCGTTGTTGCAACTTGACATTTCGAGTTTGTTGAGGATCTGCAACTTTGTTTTCTTGTTCAGGTGGGGTGCTTGGAGCACTATCATTCACATTTATAAATGGAATGTAGTCTTCAGGTTCTTTCTTGCATTCAACTTCATTCTTCTCTATATAGTCATCAACTTTAACATTTAAACTTTGGACAACATTGTTAGTGTTAGAGTTCAAACACTTATAAGCTTTTCTCTTAGTGGAATATCCTTGGAATATGCCTTCATCACTTTTAGCACCAATTTTTTAATTTATATTGTCTTTTAAGTATGTAACATTTTCTTCCAAAAAATTTGAAATACTTCACATTAGGTGCATATATATCCATGCCATAATTCAAAAGGTGTAGCATTTGTACCTTTCTTGACTTGCACTTTGTTCAGGGTATATACAACTGTACTTGGAACTTATCTCCAATATTTATGTGACACATTTTTGTCCATCGTCAATGTTCTAGCACAATCCATGATTGATCTATGTCTTCTTTTAGCTATTCCATTTTGAGGAGGGGTCCTAGGTGTTGACATTTGCCTTTTGATTCCTTTGTCATTGCAAAATATGTTAAATTCATTGGAAATGAATTCGTGACTTCTGTTAGATCTCAGACACTTCAGACTCTTCCCTGCCTCCTTTTCAACTTTGGCCAAATACCACTTAAATAATAGAAAAGCATCATTTTTTCCTTTAAGAAACATCACAATCATCATTCTAGAGTAATCATCAACAAATAGAATGAAATACTTGTCTCTACAATAGCTTTGAACACCAATAAGTCCACATAAGTTAGTATGAACCAATTCCAAAATATCATTTGATGAGTATATTTTTCTCTTGAAACTAGACTTTGTTATTTTCCCCAATTGACATTGTTTACAACATTGTCGGGTTTCTTTAGTTTTGGAAAACCTCTTACTCTTTTCATTTTACTAATGCTAACCAAATTGTCAAAATTTACATGACATAACTCTTGTGCCATAACCAAATATCTTCATGTTGTGAAAACAAACATGTCTCATCAGATAAATCTGGATAGAACAAGTTACCTCTTGTTTGATCACCACTTCCAATAATTTTACTTTTAGCATCAAATATTTTGGCCTTTGTGTGATGGAATTCAACTTTGTACCCTAATTTGTTTAACTGTGAAACACTCAATAGATTATACTTAAGTCCTTCAACCCAAAAAACATTGTCACACTTGATCTTGTCAGTTAGTTGAATTGATCCTTTACCCTTCAAAAGACATGGAACATCATTGCCAAATTTAACACAACTACCTTTGTATGGTCCTATGTCTTCAAATTAACTTCTATCACCAATCATGTGATTTGAAGAACCACTATCAATTATCAATCTATCACTTTTGTTCACATAAGAGATTAATGCAATTTTCTCATCTTCATCATAATCTTCTTTCATAGTAACATAGACTACTTCTTCATGATTAATTTTAGATTCAGTATATGTTTCTTTAGCAATATAACAAGATTTCTTACCTTTGTCTTTGTAGTCCTTGTTCTTCTTGTTGTCTCGATCATCTCTTCTTCCTTTGTACTTGCTTTCCTTTTTTTCATCCTTGTCTTCTCTATTAGGACACCTTGCAACAATATGACCAACTTTGTTGCATGAAAAATAAAATAATGGGAAGTTTACCTTTGTATTTTCCTTTGCCTCTTCCAAATCTCCTAGCAATCAGTGCTTTGAGTTCATCAAGTTCACCATTAGAAGTATCACTATAACTTTTCATGTGTTTTCCTTTTCCTTTCTTACTAATAATCAGGAGTGATTTAGAAGTAGATTCAATAGTAGTAGGAGTGTTATTATCAAAAATAGATATCTCAAAAGCAGTAAGCTTACTAAGTTAGGTCATTACTTGGTGTACATCTCAATTCTTATATTGTAGAAGCTCTAATTGCATAAACATGAAGTAGAGTTCTCAATACCTTTCTTATTATTGTTTCATCTTTAATCTTTCCATTTTCTCCTCTAATAGCAGTGACATCCTCTTTGATTCTTGCACAATACTGAACTATGTTCTCACCTTCTAACATTCCAATTTCATCGAAATTTCTAATTTGGCTCTCAAGACATTGTCATCTCCTCCATATATGAACTTTAATTTATCCCACATTTCTTTTGAATTCTTGCACTCTCTTATGTCATCAAAATCATCATGGCTTAGGACTGAAGCAATCTCCAATATTGCTTGATTGCATTCTCGCTTTTCTTTTAGTTTTTGAGCAGTCAGTGGGACTATTGTAATATTCATATATGCATTGTCAAAAAAACACCATAATAACATCCACATAAGTTTAACACTGGTATTTAATGTGGAAACCCAATTTGGGAAAAACCCACTAGCAGCATGTTACTAATTTTCACTCTTCTGAAGTGAGCTCTATTAGGAGCCAACCCTGTTAAAGGTTACAAAACACATTGTTAAATGTGACCTTGTTAAAAGATTTAATCACCCCATTAGGAGTGGCCTTATTAGAGGACTTTATAACATTCCCAATAGAATGTCACCTTGTTAAAAGATTTACATATGACTGTTAGGTCAACCTTGATTAAAGGATTTCAAATATTGTTTACAATATTTAGAAAGTGACAACAAGATTTTGATCTTGTTGGAATACTTTTAGAATAATTGAGAGGGGGGTGAATCAATTATTCAAAGTTCAGATGTATAAATAAAACTTTTCACAATTCAGTAAACCCATAAAAACCCATGCATGTATTCATTATGTATCAACTAAAACTTATATGTTATTATCAAATCAACTTGTAGAAATGTAAAGCATGAAACACAACACGTTCATAAGCACTTTTGACACAATGATTTAACATGGAAACCCAATTTGGGAAAAACCACCAATAACATGCTTCTCCTTTTTCACTCTCCTGAAGTGATGCCTTGTTGAAGGCCAACCCAGTTAAAGGTTATAATACACACTATCAAATGTGACCTAGTTAAGGGATTTCAGTTATCTTGTTAAAAGTGAGCCTTATTAGAGGAGTTTAGGCCACTCACTTGGAATGCCACCCTGTTAAAAGATTTTCCAATGACTATTAAGTCAACCTTACTCTGAAGGATTTACCCTAGACTGATACAATTATTAGAAAGTAACAATAGAGCTTTGATCTAATACAACTTACAACCTCACTTGCAGATTACAAATTTTTGTTCAGTCCTCAACTTTTCTTGGCTTCCATTCTTTGCAACTCTGATAGCTTTTTAACTCTTCAAGCATTCATCTTCTTAAGCCTTCTTGCTAAGTACACCATTGCAGACTCTTCTCTTGGGTCACTTGATGAAGCAAAACCCCTTCTCCTTATCGCATTAAACTCTCTAACTCTCTTCTTTTTTTTTGCTTCATGACCAGACATTCCTATATATAGGAAATTAGAACATTTTCCTACTCATTGTCCATTGTCTAAATTAGGGTTTTAGATGGATTAGGTAGGATACAATGTATCTACCCCATATCTTGTCTTCTCTAGAAACTTCTCTTAGAATCCATTTGAATTCACCTCCAAAATGGTTTACATAAGATTATGTACCACCACCTCATCAATCTTATCTTCCTTCTAATTCACAAGTTCCAGGAAAACAAACTTGTCAGATTTTATTTGCCAAATCTTTGATCTTTGTCATAATGCAGCAGCTTGGCATTATCCTTCTTCTCATGCTCGGCACATACTGCATCACTTGACATTAACTATAGAATCACTTGGCATCAACTGGATTTTACTAGTGCTTGACATCAACTAAAAATTACTCGACATCTATTATCTTGCTCGACATCCACTAGAATTTATTTTCACTCGACTCCAACTGACTTTTTGCTCGACTTGAACTAACTTTTCTCAACACCTACTATCCACTTGGTCAAGCTTGGCAAATAAACTTTGTTTAACTTATTCTTCTAAACTTTCTAAGTGTAGCCAACCATTTTGTAACCTCAAGTAGATCATTAGTACATTATGATATCACCATCATAACTGATCCTTGGACTTCATTACATAACCATAACTCAACCTTTCCTCTGGTACTCTTGTTACATCTTGTTGATTAAATCTTCCTCATTAATCAACTAAGTGATTGTAAGAATTTGTCTTAGGGAAATATTCACCCAAGATCGTAGAACTCGAACACAAGCACAATTTTAGACCAAAAAGGAGTATGATCAATATATCATAGTATGTCCTCATACATTGCTCTGTATTGTGTGTACAAACACACTAGGAGTGCCTATATGTAAAGGCCTCTTAGGAAGCACCTAGAATGTCTCTAGAAAGAACTAGGAGATAAGATAAGCATGACAACTAAGCATGTGTCTTATCCATCATTTTAGATGAGAGGATAAGAATGACAAGGTGTATCTCAAGTGGAGATGTTGTAGACACTATGTACTTAATTAGTGCGCTAACTCTTGTGTTGTAGACACCATGTGCATAAAAGAGGTGCAAACTCCTGTGTTGTCAACATGAGAACTCACAAGAGTGCACATACTCCTAGGTGACTAATAAATAAATATTAAAATAATGCATTAGCTTAAGTAAACTTAAGTGCAAATAGTGAATAATTATTTACACCAACACCCTCCTTAAGTACAACTTAGGAGAATGCACTTAAGTTCACAAAAACTAGGATGAAATGTAGGATGGATCTCAGCTACGAGGCCATGTTAGGTACCCATGTACATAATGAAAATGTAATCTCTCATAAAGTGAAGAAAGAGGGAAAACCTCATGGGAAAAATCCTACCCCAAAAAGAGAGATAAAAATAGGATGCATGGATGGATGGAGTAATTAAGACCCCCCCCCCCCCCCCCCCCCCCATTACAACATACATTGACTATATACAAGAGAGAAATGGGAGAATGACAAAACCCCGAAGAGGAAAAAGTCCCCCCATAAAGGAGAAGAAGAAGGAGATAATAGTCCCCCCCTCCCTAAAGGTAGTATGTCAATCAATAAGAAATGCTCCAATGTAGAAGTCAATCCATGACTGTTGAATGATGTTCCTCCCCTTTCGAAGAAATAATGGCAGTGGCATTGGTGAGATGTTTCTGCTATGTGTAGAAAGAATCTCAATGATGAAAGGTGTCTCTGAAACTTGTTCAAGTGTCCCTATGTCGATACTGATGGTGGCACCTTCCAAAACTACTGAGAAGAAGTGCAGATCGAGCAAGGATGCATGTAGAACCTGTTTCAAGAAACCAATAGTCTTCTCAAATGACAAAGACCTCCTATAGATGCTATACATAAGTATCCACAATCACATCTGCCTATAAAGATTGATCACATGTGTAGAGAACAAACATGAGGGTCAGAGTGAGCCCTCACAACAACTGTAGAAGGATCATCCTTAGCAAAGAGAAGTGGTATATCATCAAAAAAGTCTCCCAAGTCTGCTATGTGTGACTCCATGAACAAACTTGAAATATCTGCCAAGAAGTCATCCACTGATGCAAGAACTGGAAGACAAAGTGTACTCTACTATGCTGAAGTACATGAATCATTCACTATGGTAAAGGATGAAAAATTTACCTCAAAGAGAAGACAAATATCATCTAGGATGTCTCCCACATCTTCAATGTGAGACTCCATGAACAATTGTGCAATATCTGGAAGGAAGTTATCCCATAAAGGTAAAGTAGGAAGACATGGAGTGTCCTACTACACTGAATCTGAAGCATTTGTGGCTAGAACAAGATTAGTAGGAGCAATAGTAACATCTAGAGGTGTGATTTCATCTAGAGAGGATGCAACTGTAATTGGAGGTAAAAGATCTTTCGGGAATGGGGGAATGTGTGGATCTCCATACATCTCCCAAAGATGGATCCAAATATCATATAAATCTTTTGAATTCAAGTCATCAAGTGAATATATAACCTCCATATCCATATAGAGAAAGAGTGCATGACAAAGGATGGAACATGTGTCCTCATCGTATAAAAGCCCTCTCACATATGGTAGTGTATTATGCTGACTAAGATATGGGATAACCAATTGACTCCATTCCTGATAGTTGTCTGGTGTCAAGATGATTAAATCTTCCTCTTCCACAATGAACTAATCAATGTAACCCCCAAAGATGCAAAACAAATCAAAGAAACCCCCCCAATGTATGATTCAGGAACTTTATAGGTAGTGCGTGTACAATAGCCAATTTAGGGCCTATTTTTGAAAGTAGTAATTTTGTCCATAAAACCTATAATATGATTACATATATGGAAATTAGACAAAAAAATGCACTTTAAAAAATAAAAAACCTAATTATGTCTCCAGATGAGGCCGAACTAAGTATTTTAAGTGGCAAAAATTGGGATTTGCGAGTTGTAGAAAAATTTAAGAACAAAGTGTATTGCATAAAAATGTAATCAAGGAAATAACACTAAGCAACTAATGCATATTACTACATGATTATGCAAGCCTCAAAATAATGCAAGATAAACATGTAAATAAGCATAACATAAAATCACAATGACTCAAACTACTAATGCAAACCTCATGAAATCACCAAGTGATTAATGATTTCACAGTATGGGATGCGGTTGCTCACAAATCCAGTAGCATAACAATGAGGTAGATGGTAGATGTGGAAATGAGGAGAGGACTCCCCTTTTATAGGAAATGAGATGTAACAGACGGCTAAGATTGAATGCAAGATGAAGGGCTAGGATCCCTCGGGATCGATGAGGTGTCCATGAGGTGGAGGCCAAGTAGACTCCATGTGGATTAGGGTTTTTGACCATTCAAAGGGGGCAATATGCTCACACATGTGTGAAAAACCTTTGATGGTAACATGATCAATGAGGTGTGAGAAGCATGGCTTCTCAAACATGTGAGACAACTTGACTCTCATGCAAGGGGACAAGTGTGCAAGAGGTGTGAGAAGCATGGCTTCTCACACATGTGTGAGACACCTTGACTCTCATGCAAGAGGACAAGTGTGCAAGAGGCATGGAAGACACGAGGGATGACAAAAGTATGAACATCCCTCACACATGTGTGAGCACACATTTAGGATTAAAAGTGAATTAGCTAGGTGATTAGGAAAAGCAAGCATGATTAAGGAAGGGGGTAGGTTTAGAAAGATGGGTTAGTTATGAGTAGTGAGGTTAGGTGAGGGTTAAAGGTAGGAGCCATATGCTCAAATAGGATTAAATTTGATATTTAATTCCAAGGGGGATTAGGCATAGATTAATTAAGTAAATGAAGTACTTAATTAAAGTGAATGGGTTAGCATGCAAGGGGAATAGGTTAGGATTTAAATAAACCTTAGTTTATTTAAATCAAGAAAGGGTGAACATAATTAAATAAATGTAAAATTTATTTAATTAAAGGTAGGAGAATTAAATAAATAATTAATATTTATTTAATTGGATAGGAAACGGAATTTGGACAATTTTAGGTGTCTACACAAAGATCTCAAACCACCCGCACCAATGTGTAGATCATGAAATTCTACCCCAAAACAAAAATAATTTCTCGTAAAAAGGAGTCTGTATGAGGGAGATATCATTGTTTGAAAATCATTGTTGGTGTAAATAAGTATTTACTTATTACACTTACTTAAGTTTACTTAGGTTAATGGTTTATTTATTTAATTTTCATTATTTTATTTGGAGACACTTAGGAGTCTGTGCACTCTTGTGAATTGTCATGATGACATCACAGAGGTCTGCACCTCTTTTAAGCACATGTTGTCTACAACACAGGAATCTTCTACACACATATGACACTTTGTCATTCTTATCCATTCATCTAGAATGTTGGATAAGGTGCTTAGTTGTCTTATCTTCTTCTTGTTTCTAAAGACATTCTAGGTGCTTCCTAAGAGGCCTTTATATACAGGCACTCCTAGTGTACTCTTAATTATGGCATATTGAATATATCGTCATTCTGATCATCCTCTCTCTTTCTCGTCTATTGTGTGCTTATGTTTGAGTTCTTAGTTTCTAGGTGAATTTTTCCCTTAGGCAAATTCTTACATGGTATCAAAGCAACTTGGATACTTTCTCATCACATAGCTATTTTGAGACCATGCTTGCTTCATTACCTAAGCTCGAATTTAGAGTGCTGCAAAAATTGGGAGCATCTAGAGCCAAATCTGACCTTGCCATTGCGTCTGGAATGTTGAACCGGTGAAAATTGACTATAAACATGCCTACCTTGGCCCAAAGTCAATCGCGAGGCAAATTTGTTTTGCAAATCGGAACCCGGAGGCCTCGATTTGCAATTTGGGTATGGTCTTTTTTAGATCTATAAATTAATCATTCAGATCTATTTTCTCTGTTTTTCAGAATTTTGAAATTCGTTTTCTAATTTATTTCCTCGTAGAGGATTTTTTTTTTGCAAAAACCAGGCTGTCAACTCCTGACTCTACACATGGTATTTTATTTGGTGCAGGGCTATACTACAGTCGCAGGTTGTACAACAATGAACAATAGGTACTTATACATTTTTTGGCACTAAAGTCCAGCTAGCCCCACACACCAACGACAAGCTAACATTTTGGCCAAGATTCCTAGTGGAGTTCTTTGCATTGAAGTCCGTGGACCTTTTCTTTTAAAGAGTCTGCAGACCTTGTGCACAACCAATGTGGGATCTTTCCCATATAACCCCGATGGTCCTTTTCAAATCTGCGGCAGTGGAACAACATCTTTGACATCTAGAGGCATATACCAACGTCAGCAATTAAACTTCAACATCTTTTAAAATTCCATGACCGTGCCCACTTTTTTTGGCATCCTTTCCAAGTCTGACACCCACAGACTTTCCTCGGCCACCGTAGTTAAAGTTTTTCGGCGACTGGAGTAAACTTCCATGACCGTTTCTTTCACCCCCGACAGACTGTTTAAACCATTTTCCTAGCACCAACAACTATATTTGTGATTTCAACCTGTGACTATTTTTTTCGCTATGTTTTATACTTTCTGGCATCGGCAATTTTTTCAAAGTTTAAATTGGTAGCATCCATAGTGGACTGACAGACCTGCACAATCAGCGACAACGAGGTGATAGCTCACTTGCCACGCAGGTTCCTCTACCAAATCTCTGCTTGCCACATGTCCACCTAAAACACAAGCATTGTACATGCCACATAAGTCAAGACTGTCACATCACCTTGTGGAACTCGAGCTTTTTTCCATGTTAGCAGTACATTTTTGCCACATGTCAGTCCGTACCATACGGACGACACAATCAGCAGCTAGTTAGCCCAGGGAGTGAATTTTTGCTAATGTTAGCAGAACACTATTTAAAATTGATGGTCATTTGACCGTCATTTCTAGGTGTTTTACAACTGAAGTGATGAATGTTTGACCGTCAAATTTAGCATCATAGATTTTGATCTAGAGCCCTCTCCAGATTGTAGTTCAATTTGGCAGCTTGTCTTTGCGAGCCCATAACTCAGACATCCGGACTCTGATTCAGGTGCAATTTTTTTGAAATTAGGTAGAATTTTCTAAATTTTCTAGAGGTGGTGTTTTTTTTGGTTTTGGTGCACAGATTTTGCAAAAAATGTGTTTTTTGGCAATTGTATCTGCATAATCTTGCATTTTGCAACTTTAGAAGCTCCATGCGAGCACATTTGGTCACTTTTTTAGGTTCTATTTTTTTTGAAAGTGCATATTTTTTCATCTACTTTCCAGATCTAAAGTCAGATTCTAGGGTTGTGTGGACCAATTTCTCACTTTCTGTAATGCCTTGCCAAGGGATCCAAAGAATTAACCTAGAATTTTCACTAAGTTTAGTAGCATTTTTTTTTTTTTTTTAACATGAAAGTAAACACCACGTATAACTTATGCACAATAATGAAAGCAATAGCAATGTCCATCTGAAATTAAACATAATATACATAATAGATTACATTCTTTAAGATCCCTTCACGTTGGATTACATCTAAAAACATCTAACATACATGAGTCCATCTAGTACAACATCCACATGAAATAATAATGATAAGTACAATATTTTATACATTACATTTCAAATGCTTATTCATCCTCTGTACATGTCACAGGGTATGAAAAGCTCAAAAGAATATACATACATAGAATAAGGTGCATCATCCTATTCTATTCCATGATACATCAAAGTAAATATAATCACATGGTACACCATCATAGAAGACATATACATCCATCATAAAGATCAAACATAATAAACTAAGTGCACGATTCCTCCCAACCGTTAATAGCATCATTAGACCATCGTGGATCCTAGCCATCCCTCCGTGCGTAACATTCCAAATCACCGAAGAGATCATCGGTACTAACATAGTAGGAATGTCACTCCTAACATATACAACATCATATGTAGAAAGTAATCTAACATGCAAATAAAAGCATAGGATAACATCATCTAACATATGCTAATCATCAGTGAAAAGGATACATATCCACCATCATGAAGGACGCATCAGCCATGATGTCTTAATGAATCTCAAATGATAAGAGTGGAAAATACACTACCACCCGACCGCGTGGTACCTAAGTGGTCCACTCCCACCGTGCTAAGGAGATAATCTCAAGTCCCAAACAGGCTATCAAAATCACATAACATAAATCTCTATAAGTCCAGGAATCCTAAAAGTATACTAACTCAGAGGTTCCAAACACAAAATCTGACATCTAATCCCTAGAGGCACACAATGACATGTAGGAACCTACTATGCAAGCGGGAAAGTGTCATCACAATTATCACGTACAAGTTACCCTGGTAGTTAGCTAAACTCCATGGGTCCATACTGATCTCATGCGGCCACTAGTATCCTCTCATAGTGACAAGACATACTACAGAATGCAAGGTCGCAACCATGCGTTCTCACTACTCCCATCCTAGCCTGTACAAGCACTCAAGGCATGGGCGAGAACAAAACACTTATCTTTTTAGGTTCATTCAATTAGTATTAGGTGTGAATGTTATCACTTATTAATCCAACTTACAATGAGTTACCCTGGCAACCTCTTAGGGCCCTAGCCCCCATTGCAAGCCATTTCCCATCACTACATGCAGATATCCTACCCTAATGCTCATGGAATCATAAATCTCAAAATCACAAAAGATAATCCATAATTAAATCATCAAATATGCATAAAAGCATCAAATCTCCATGAGCAACATCCATAGAAAATCATGAACACAACAACTCTTTATTGGCAACTGAAGAATCACTGATAATCAAGTATCCAATGGTTCTCACTAACCAAAATATATCCCAATCATACTGATCAAAGACTCCAAAAATGGTTGAGTCATACATGTCACAACATGACATCATCAAGAATAAATCCACATTATAGTCCCATCATGGCGACTAGAATATAACCAAGGATAACTGATCGATGACCAAAAATAATGGTTAAGTCAAGTGTCTCATACATAAGAATCTCAACTATAACAATCAGTAATCACATCCAATACATAGATCATTCCATCACATAACCATGGTTGGGTTTATAAAGATCGAGATTAAAACATCATCATGACATCACAATCACATAACCCCCCAAGCCTTTGGTAGACGTCCTATAACTGGTCAACACTAGTCAATCCAAAACCCAAAACGATAGCATAAAGAATACACAATGCAAACACATGTTTTGGTTTTGCTAAGTTTACAAACTTGAATTTAAATGCAAGAGCCTCGGTTTACGTTTTCCAATTTAAATATCAAGTGGAGAAATTTCACGTTTAACCTAACCCATGTTTTTGTTTAATAGATAAAAGTTTCTCCCCAAAACCATTAGACTCAATTTTCTAATTGATCTAATAATATTTTGTTTGTATAGACATTGTTTGAAAATAACATTCCCAATGATTCCAATATTATCAACAAAATCTACATATTTCAAAACTTCGATTTATGACATGTTCTAATAATCAACCTTAATTAAACTAAGTTTAATTAAGTTAATTATTAATATCTCTTTATTTTAATAAAATTGATAAGTTATTATTCATATTTTTAAATCTTTTACAATAACTTAAATTTACATATATACATACTTACATATATACATATATATACATATTTATATATAAACATATATATATATATATATATATACATATACATATATACATATATATATATATATATATATAATTATTAATATTCACATTTTTGTTAAAACGAAATATAAAATCGAATTATAAAAATCGATTTCCATATATAACAATTAATAACCAAACCAAAGGCAATTTATATTGAATTTGCCGCCGATCATATTGTTGGCGTGCGATTAAACCCGTCGCGGGTACTCTGCATCCGCAGGTACCCTGCGACCACTGCCATATGGCAGTACTGTGTCGCGGGTACACTGCGCATGCAGGTACCCTACGACCCGCCTATGTAAAGATCAGTGGGGAAAAAGGGGGGGTATAGGTATAACCCGCCCCTCCACACATTATTATATACATTTTTTTAACAAATGATATCAATAATGTTTTTTCAAACGTTGATCTCATATAAATCGCAACACGATTTTATATATATTTTTACTGCAATTTATAAAGTACGATTATTCAATGTATATATATATGTGTGTGTGTGTGTGTATTTATATGTACTCGCAAAATTAAACATCACAACACACACACACACACACACACACACACACACACACACATATGCAGATGTGAAAATTATAAACATGTATATTTTATAATGAGCATATACACAATTCATTTAAAGATCTCAATTTTCAAGTTATTCCAATAAACTATTTGGTCTCAAAATTTATCCAATAAATCATCTAATGGTTTTGGCTACAAATTTAAACCCTAGCCCCATGTTTTTTCAGATTTATGCATAAAATTCTCAAATAAATTAAACCACCCATATTGAGTATGCATACAATAGAAATATGAAATTCCTCAGAAAACATATGGAAGACACGAAGAAGACAGGGAATGCATGATGCGGAAATAGCATAAGTAAAATCACAAGAATCTACGCAGATTCTGTTGCTAAATCGCTCTTCCTCAGAAAACGTGCAGGGCAAGCTCCCCCCTTCTTTAGAGTTCTCGAGTCCTCTAATGCTCCAATTGCACTCCAAACGCTATGTCTAAGCCTCTAAGAATGTTTGAATATAAAGAGCTTTCAGAAAACATCTAGAATGCTTCTAGAAACAGCTGGAAGGTGTCACCAGCTAAGCATGGGTCTTTTCCAACCTTCAAGATGAGCCATAGGGTTGTAGACACCATGTGCTTAATTGATGCACTAACCCTCGTGTTGTTGACACTTGAAAAATAGAAAAGTGCGTTAACTCCCATGCAAGCTTATAACTCCAATTCACTTTTAATATAATTTTCTATTAAATATTTATAACTTCCATTTTAATCTTTATAACTTTCATTTTAATTTTTATAACTTTTATTATTATTTATTTACTACTTTATTATTATTTTATTATTATTATTAATTTTAATTTCTAATTTTCTTTTATTTACACCTTTTTCCACAAATAATTTACATTTAATTAATTATAATCAAAATATCAAATAACATGAAATTTTCTCAAATAATTAATTTATTAATTAAATCTATTTATTAAGATTTAATTAATAGAAAATTCACCATAGACCTCCAAGATAAAATATGAAAACTCATCATAGAGCAAATCACTCAAAATCAATCTAAAGGGTTAAAAATCACGAATTATGTCATCCGACACATTCGGTGGGTAAAATATCCAGATACTTGTCCTACCTCACTAGGACAATTGGCTTAAAGGTTTGGAATTTGGACTTGAGAATTTATCTCCCTTCTCTTATCATTGAGATAGTATAATAGGGTACGCTCATCCTGGCAATTTAGGGAAGTCGATACCCGGTACCTGCAACCTGCAGAAAAACCATGCATGTACATACAATATATATAATGGTAAGCTAAATAGACAATGGCAGGAAGTGGTGCATTGTGTAGATCCTAGCTAAGCAGGTGACTACGACTCCCTTCCTTAACCACATCAGAAACGCCATACAATAAGAAAACACACACACCATACACATGCAAGTATGGGGTAAGTATCCATAATAAAACACATTAGATAATAACCATCAACTAATCATCAACAATAGCTGAAAACAATATAATGATCATCATGTATGCATGAAATGTAAAGTCTAAATGATCTCATCACATAACCTCTAAATCCATAACATAATGTCTGATAGTCTCAAAACAATACTACTAATCCATCAACATAAAAGTAGTCCATCAAAGTCTGATAATAATAGCAACAATAAGTCTAGAAAAGATGTGAATGAGGGTAGGCACTACACTCTCAGAATTAGGCCTTCTTTGGCATTGTAAAGCTTTGATTCTTTTTTCAGAATTGTTGTAAATTTGAGCTACAGTGCTTAAGTGACAGATTTAAGCCTCATAAGGCAGTTGTAAAAGAAAAATCAGAAAGTCCACTTTGTTCATTTTGACAAGTGGCTCATTGTAAATGCACTACTTACAAAGTGTCAACAACATCTTTTTTATGGGGGGGTCTTTTGATTGAGTGAAAAGTGGGGGTGTCTACTATGTTTTTTGTGTCTCTCTATTGTGCTCTTTTCATTTTTTGCATCATGGGTTTTAAATGTCCTCCTCTAACTTCACACAACTATTCTACATGGAAAGATATTGCATGGAGTAGATTAATGGAAAAAGGATTTAGTCTTTATGTTGATGGTACAATTACCAAACCTACTGATGCTAAAGAACTCATTGATTGGCAAAATCAAGACTGATAGACTTTAGGAGTTATCAGGAGTTGTGTACAAGGGGATCTTCTCTTTCACATTAAAAATTGTTCAAACTCTAAAGAAGCTTGGGATAAACTTGAACAGTTGTATGGTAAGGTGGATGAAGAAAAGGGATTTTAGATTGAGGATGATCTACTTCTCTTGGATCTTAAGAATTTTGACACAATTTAGGATTAAATCATTAAAGTCAATGAGTATAGGGCACTTCTTAAAGATTGTGGAAATCCCATGAAGAATGATAGGTTGATTCATCACATCCTAAAGAGGCTACCTTTTGAGTACGCTAACTTTGTTTCAAGTTTTAACACTCACAGGTTGACCATGGGATCTGCTTATCAGAAGCTTTCCTTTGATGCATTTGCAAAGATGTTGATTGTTGAACAATCTCACTTGGTGGATTTTGGACTTCTCTAGTCATCAAAGACCAAAGCCTTGGTGGCTAGTGATGATCATAAATCAAGTTAAGGAGGAAAAAGCAACAAGAAGAAGCAGTGGAAGCAAAAAACACAATCTGAGACACAACAATCCTCCTCTCAACAAGACAATTCTTCCAACAAGAAGGGAAGTAATGAAAATAAGGACAAACTCTTTTGTGCATACTGCAAAAAGCCAAATCATGACGAGCATCATTGCAAGACAAAAAGAATCGATGAGTTAGAGAATTTACTCAAGAAGAACAAGATTCAAGTGCCAGGTACTTCCAAGGATTCTACTCCAACCTCTTCAAAGGATAAAGGGCAAGCACTTATGGCAAACACAAGTTCTTCTTTGGAATGGATACTTGACTCAGGTGCCTCCTGTAATATGGGTTCTTCAAAGGAAGACTTTTCTTCATTGAAGTAGTCAAAGGTACCACACATCTTCATGGGAGATGATACTAAGATGGAAGTTGAAGGGAAAGGACATGTGGAAATGGAAAATGGGGAATTCAAAGATGTTCTCTACATTCCAAACCTTAGCTCCAATCTCCTATTAGTTTACCAAATCACTTACCTTGGAGATGGTCACAAAGTTGAGTTCTTTCTAGATTCAGTGATGGTGCAAAGTCTCAAAGATGATTCATTGGTTGCAGTGAGGAAAGTCAATAATGACAAGAGGCTTTATTCCTTCTCCCACTTTGTGCCTAAGAGTCCTTCCCAAGCCTTGTTAACTCACTCTACTTCACAAATCAATTTATGGCATGAGCGGTTTGGTCACCTTGACTTCCACTCTCTTCAACCACTTTGCTCAAAACATATGGTCAAAGGTCTACTTGTATTGCATAAAAATGTAACTAAAGGAAAACATATTAAGCAACTAATGCACATTCCTACATTATCATGCAAAACCTCAAAATATGAAAGAAGACATGTAAACATAAAGACAACATGAAATTACAATGACTCAAACTACTAATGCAAACCTCATGAAATCATCAAGTGTAGATGATTTCACTGTTGTGGGATGTGGTTGCTCACAAATCCAACAGCATAACAATGAGGTAGATAGTAGATTCTTTTTGAAAATGAGGAGAGAGCTCTCCTTTTATAGGAAAATGGATGGCTAAGATTGAATGCAAGATGGATGGCTAAGATCTCTCAGGATCAATGAGGTGTCCATGAGGTGGAGGCCAAGTAGACTCCATGTGGATTAGGGTTTTGACCATTCAAAGGGGGCAATATGCTCACACGTGTGTGAGCAACCTTTGATGGTGACATGTCAATGACAGGTGTAAGAGGTGTGTAAGATCATGTTTCCTCACACATGTGTGAGACACCTTTGAAAGTGACATGATCAATGAGGTGTGAGAATCATGGCTTCTCACACATGTGTGAGACAACTTGATTCTCATGCAAGAGGACAAGTGTGCAAGAGACATGCAAGATATGAGGGGTGAGGAAAGTGTGAACATCTCTCACACATGTGTGAGAACACACTTAGGATTAAGAGGTGATTAGCTAGGATGATTAGGAAAAGAAAGCATGATTAGGGAAGTGGGTTGGTTTAGCATGATGGGTTAGGTAGGCTAGTGAGGTTAGGTGAGGGTTAAAAGTAGGAGCCATGTGCTCAAATAAGACTAAATGCAATATTTAATTCCTAGTGGGATTAGGAGGGAATTAATTAAGTAAATGACATACTTAATTAAAGTGAAAGGGATTAGATGCAAGTGGGAATAGGTTAGAATTTAAATAAACCTTAGTTTATTTAAATCAAGGTAAGGAAAACAGAATTAAATAAATGTAAAATTTATTTAATTAAGGTAAGGGAATTAAATAAATAATAAATATTTATTTAATTGGTCACGAAATGGGTTTTGGAAAAATTTAGGTGTCTACATTTTGCCCCTGTTTGATATAGCATTAGTAATGTTATATCAAAGAAGAATAAAATATAGTGGCTAGGAGGATAATACTAGTAGTGTGATGCCCCAGTCATGAAAGGATGAGGAAGGATGACGAGGGTGGAAGGGTATGCCCCCTCGAGAGGACATGTGGGTTAGGAGAACACGAATGTTCTCTCGAAATGGGAAGGAAGAGAAAAAAAGTTATGCTACAATGGTGTGAACAACCTAAGTTTGATATTGTATTTAACACTATGCACCAAGGTATGAGGAACCAAGATGACAATGTGTCAAGTACATGAAAACAAGGGTCTAATACAACCATATGCCTTATGAAACCATGATATGGAAGACCATGATTTCTGGGGACAATAGGATGCAAAGACCATGATAAATGCAAAAAATGCTAATGCATACAAGTAATCAAGCAATCATGCACAAGAAACCAAAATCAAACCACCATTTTGCCCCTAGTCAAGCTGAAAACCCATGAATGGATTGATTGACAATGATTGATTAAGGATGGCAAAGCTAATGCTAAGCGTAATGCACATCCAAGGATTGGGAAGGATTCATCCCATGATAATGATGTTTGAATATAAGAAATGGATTATCAGTTGATTAGGTCAAATTGATGAATTGATTAGGGATTGATGTAGAAGATTACAAGATTAGATTGATTGAATTAGTATTGATTGCATAGTTGATATGTTTTTAATTTTTAATTTTATGGCAGATAGAAGAATGATCGTGGATGAGATGGGAAGAATAGATATTGATAGGATGAAAAATGAGGAGAGTAGGATCGAAATTGATTTGATGTGAAAGGATTAGAAGGAGGGAGATTTGATTGAAGTAGAGGATGAATGAATGTGATTGAAGTGATTAGAAGAATTAGATTGAATGTGATATGAATGAATGCATATAAATTAGATGAATGTGTGAGAGAATGGATAAAATGAATGGATTGAATGAATGTGAGATATAATGAATAGAATGGAACCAATGACAAGGGAGGGTCAAGGTATGGGAAATGGAGGAAAAGCAATGTGATGTTGGTGGATGCAAGGAATGGTGAAAGGATATGACGGGCCAATGATATGGTGTTGAAAAAAAAAAGTGGAGCCAAGGACCATGTTTCAAAGGAGTCCAAATGCCCCATACCAAGGATAGGAATATGGTGGAAAATATGGCAGGAAAGGATGCATGAAAAGGGCAGGAGATATAGTGGGAAAGGATGCATGAAAATGGGAAAATGGCACGAAGGCTTAGCGTATGGAGGAAGAGAAGGCATGTGCTCTTCCAAAGCATGTATGAACATTTTGTTATTGTGCCTCTAAGGGTGATCATGAGCATGGGGATGAAAGCGGAATGAACAAGGGATATGGGAGGGAGAGTATGAAAAATGGATAATGATATGAAGGGTATGGATGCAATGTGAGATATGAATTGGATGAAAGGTAGGGATAACCAAGATCAAGGACATATGAAAGGGGGATGGAAATACGTAGGAGTATGGATGGAAAATGGATGAAATAAACAGGATAGGGACTATGGAATGCAAGATATGGATGGTATGTCAAGATCAAATATGTAAAAGGATGATGGAAGCATGTAGGAAAATGTGTGGATAATGCGCAAGGGATATGGAAAGTGCATAGATGGATGGAAGGAAAGTGAAAGTCAAGATCAAAGATGGAAATGGATGAACATGAGATGAAAGTATGGAAGATCTGTATGGAAGTGTGGTATGGCTGGAGCTTGCCCCCAATGTAGAGTGCAAGTGGACAAGGAAAAGTGAATGAAGGGATACATGATAGGAGAATGAAGGGAGGACTCAAGCATCCATATACATGGATGGTATCCCTTGATATTGTTCTTTTTTAATTTTCAAGGAATTTTTACTATTTGCTCATAGATGTTGGTAGGATGGTGAATGGAGGAAAATAACTTATGAAAAAGGTTGGATTAAGGGGGTGGAGTGGGTGGGAGGAAGACATGGTTGATGGATTCTAGGTTGGAAGACTTGTGAAGGAAGTGGAAAGATCTTCATTGGCACACACCTTGAAGGGTGATGGAAAGGAGGAAATTGTGGGGGATATGTAGGGGAAAGTTTGAATTTTGGGATAAAGGGACCCAAAATAGAGGAAGGAGATGATGGATTTAGGATGATGGACTTGGGTATATAAGGACCCAAAATGGATGTGGAAGCCTTTGGATTAGAAAGATTGGATGCCAATGTGAATCTTTCTTTGAGATTCATTGCTACATTAAGTAGCTTTGGTATCCACAAAATTTTTGCATTTTTGATTTTCAGCTTTTGCGGCCTGTTGATTGTGCTTTGGATCAGATTTTTCTTTTCTTGAACATGTCGTTTAGAGTGGACATGTTGATCCTTGGGCTTTTGTGGATTTTTAGCTTTATTTTCTTTTTCTTTAGCATCAAATTTGCTTCCATTGGCTATGGTATGGGTGCATGGATGAGATGGAGAGCTTATGGATTGTGAACGTTGGAAGGAAGTCAAGGATGTGTGCCTTTGTTGATCTTTAGTAGGGCCATGAAGGGACGAAGGGGAAAATATGGATACGGTGGATGGATGTATGTAAGGACCCAAAATGGATGGAAGGGATGAAGGGTGGGATAATGGAACGTAGGGACCTAGAATGGATGGAAGATAAGGACCTAGAATGGACTTGGAATAGGAATGATGGGAAGCTTTAGGTTTGGATGGAGGAATTTTGGAGTTGGAAGAAGTGGAAGATGTACCTACATCTTGAGCCATGTTTTCTTCAATGGGATACTTAGCATTTTCAACACAAGATGCAAGTCCAGGTAGATGGGATTCATGAGTGGATTGGACAGGTATGATAGGATCATGTGGAGGATTAGGATCATGAAGGGGATGATGGGGGATAATAGGATCATGAGATGGAGTGGGATCATGAAAGGGAAATGAAGGGGTACTTTGATCTTGACTTAGAAGGGGATCATGAAGCGGAATGAGTGGATCATGAGATGGAATAGGATCACATAATGGAGGGGAGGGAATGAAACCATGAGATGGATTGATTTGATCTTGACATAGAAGAATATGAGTGGATGGAGTGGAAGGAACTTCAGTATGAAGGGGAGGATCTATGGATGCTAACTTGTGAAATGGAGTGGAAGCAGTAATGTGCATGGTACATGGAATGTCTCGATCTTGGTTAGGAATAGAATCATGAGATGGACTAGGAGGGGTAAACAGATCTTGAGGGATAGGGGAAGGATGGGATGGAAAAATGCTCGGATCTAGAGGAGAAGATGAACCTATAATGTCATGCTTTGGAGAAAGGTTTTGAAATGGCACTAGGGTTATGACTTTGGGTGATTGGATCGCTTTATCTTGTTCTTTACACTTAGCCAAGAGTGATGTGAAAAACCCCTTATGAGGTGGGGATGAGGTTTTTGGAGGATTAGGATTGTGTGAAGGTGGAAATATGGTTAAGGGATTGCATGGAGGGTTGGGGTTGGATGGGACATGAGGACTAGGATCTTCAAAACATGGGGGAAGATGACACATGGCATGGAAGGTGGTCTCTTGCTGTTGGCTTGACAAGAGATAATTCTTTAATTGTTCCATTTCCTTAGCAAGGTCATTTGTGTTTGAGGAAGTGTGTGGGCTAGGAATGGAATTGTATGGAGTTGAAGGATAATGAGGTGGATTTCCCTTGTCAAAGCTAGAAGAATAATGAACATGAGCTGGATGAGAGTTGGATATGAAGTATTGAGGATGGATTTGATATGCAGGTTGAACAGGAGGTAGAACTCCATATTGTCTTTGAAGATTGTCAACCATTTGATTAAGCAAATTCAAATCCATAGATGCTAGAAGAAGAGTGATGAAAGATTTGATGAAGGATAGGATATGAACTTGGGACTAGGAGCGAATGTTGGACTTTGTGCTGATTTGATTTGAATTAGATTTGATTGAATTTGATATTGATATTGATATTGATTTGATATTGGATATGATTTGATTTGGTTGGATTAGGGTTTGATTTGATTTGATAAAAACCCTAACCAAGTGAATGTGAGATTCGAATGAAAGTCCAATGGTGGTGACAATGCTCCTATGACCAAAGTAGAATGATTTTATGAAGATTAAATTAGAAGAATGTTTGAATAGATGGAGAAAGATTGATTGATTTTGGATGAAGATGTAAATGGATTGAATTAGAAATTGATTAGAAAAGAATGAATTTGACAAGGGATTGGATTAGAATGATGATGACGTGGAGGATTGAATTAAGAATGCATTATGAGATTGGCAGAGGAAATTGAAGCTGGATGATGATGAAGCATGACTAGAATGAAGATTGGGAATTAGATTGAATGACAAGGAAATGATGTGGATGAATATAGAGATGATGCAAATGTCAAGAAAATGGTTTGAATGATGAAGACTAGATGGATGAGGGTGATGACTTGGATGGAAAGAAGATGTGATGTGGAAGTGATGTGGATAGCTTGACTAAGAGGACGTAAACCAAGATGTGTTTTTGTTGTTTTTGAAATTGTTTTTTGAATTTTTTGGATTTTTGAAGTTTTATGATTTTTTTTGAATTTTTATGTTTTATGATTTTTTTGGATTTTTAAAGTTTTATGATTTTTTTGGATTTTTAAAGTTTTATGATTTTTTGGATTTTTATGGTTTTATGATTTTTTTGGGTTTTTGTGTTTTAAGATGCAAAATATATACAATGAAATATGTACAAGGCAAGTTTAGATGGTGTTTGTCCCCTTCGAATGGGGAGGTTTTTGAACATTCAAGCACGTAGAACACACCAACAAACCTATAAGGTTGCGACTAGGATATACAAGGTTCAACTAGAGGCGTCCTCGATATACACAAGGTACGTGAGGCCCAAATCTGTAGATGAAAGAAAATACTGCCACACAGCGGGGGGGAGATGGTAACCCAAATCTCCTCCTTCACTTCCCAAAGGTATAAAGTTCTTTGGGGTTGAGCCAAGAGTGACAGCATTTTACTTCCAAGAGAGGTGTCTTTCGATTCACCTCCCGATTCTTATACTCCGCCAGAACATTGGAGTTGAGGTCGTCCCAAGGGGTGATGGAATCCCCAAGCAGGCCTCCTAAAAAAAAGAAAAACAAGACCACTTATTTCTTGTGCACCCAAGATCACCCGAAGGCGCGAGGGGAGAGAATACGTAAGTGGCCTTGGGGTTTAAAAAGACATGCATTCATTCTCAATGAAACTTTAGGTGTTGTAATCTACTTGAAGACACGCATGTTTAAAGCATACAATATTCTTTCCAATTTGAAATAGTGCCAACGTAAATGAAATGCGAATTCGTCAACAAGAAAGTAAATCGAGCGTATGCATAAGAAAAATGGTGAAAATGAAATCAATTTCCTTTAAGGCATTCAAGATTGTGTGAGTTCGTTTTAAGCACCAATTCCAAATGTTCGCTAACAAAAGCATACATGTCCATTCCCTTAAGGCATTCGAGATTGAATTTTATTGTTTAGCATTTAACCATGCATTCAAAGATGAATGTTTATGCATACATGTTCATTCCAAAAAAAAATTAAGGCAAAATCTGCAAGAAATATGATTAGTGACAAGATATCCCTGCAAAAACATAAGTTAGTGCATCAAAAATGTAGAGCGAACGTGAAACAACCTTGCAATGAAAAGGTTAGCACAAAGTTTGGACTTTGATAGAAAAAAACAAAGATCTAAACAACATCAAAATCTCATGAAACCAACACCAACGTGACAGGCTCGGAATCAGCTTTTCGGTGATATTTCGTTTTGCAAAAATGGAGCTCGTATGCTCAAGTTGAAGGTTACTCCTTATGGTCTAGAAGAGCATGTGGATTGTTGATGCAGTGCTGACATCAGCGACCTGCGAGCAAAAATTTGACGGTTAGGAGAAAGTGAAGCAATTTTTTTTTTTGTTTTTTGAACATTTTGGAAAAAAAAAAGAAAAAGAAAAATAAAGATAAATTTTATTTAAAAATAAAATTGAAAATAACTCCAATACTTAGAGGGTCAAATAACATATCAAATTTTTTTAAAAAATGAAATGCAAAAAGTGCAGGTGGGAAGGGTTTTGGCGGAGAGTTGAGGCAGCAAGTTTGGATGTCGCACATAGAGCCACTGCAAATTGAGTGGCAAAGGCTGGGCGGAGGCAGTTGGCAGTTGAAACAGCGGAAGAGCCACGGGTTGCGGGAATGAGGGTTTTGCAGGGAAGCGATGGAGGTGGCAGCATTGGGATCTCCACCGAGGCGGAGCTGTGGGTGGGTTTCGGGCCGAGCGAGGGTGCAGGGCGCGGCAACGTTTCGACAGAGGAACAGGCTTCCGTTGAGGTGGAGAGGCAGGGGTTTGTAGTGGAGGCGGAGCTAGGTTTTGACGTAGCAGGCGGTGAGTGGAAGCAAGCTGCAGCGGAGGTGACCGAGGCAACAGAGGGTTGTTTGGTCGGGGCAGAGATGAGTGGCGGGGCCGCAAAAAAGGGAGAAGCGGGGGAGGAGCCGCTTGGGAGACGCAGTTCGGCTGCGACGGCGGTTGCGGTTCACGTGACGGCGAGGGCAGTGGCTGAGGCAAGAATTGCAGGCAGTAAAGGCTGGTGGGAGTTGCAGATTTTGGTGTGAGTTTTGGTTATAGCGACGGCGGCAGCGGGAGGCCGCGAGCCAGAGGAGCGGGGTAGCGAGGAAAAGGCGGCGAACTTCGCTGTGGGTGGAGCGGCGAGTTAGGTGGCGGCCGGGGGTGCAGGGGGAGCAGGGTTCGTCGCGACCGCGGGTTGCTCCGCTTGAGGGTGGTGCCGCGGCCGACCCATGACCCAACTAAAAATAGAGGTTTTTTTTTTTTTTTTGAATTTTAAAAGTATATATATATTTTAAATTTAATTTACACTAACTAATATAAACTAAAAAAAAATGTACCCCCACCACTTCTTTTTTTTTGATTTTTGATTTTTAAATTTTGATTTGTTTTTTAACTAATCTAACCCCCTTATATTTAATTTAAACATATATGAAACAAAATAAGACCCCCCCTTAGTTTTTTTTTTTTTTTTTCAAACAATTTATGTATTAACAAAAAAGGGAGTATTTTTTTTTTCTTTTTAAATTTTCCTAATAACAAAGAGGATATTCAATGTATATGTACCCTAGAACTTGAAAACAAAGCAATAAGCAAGATATAAAGTGTTTTATGTCAAAAAAACTTTCCTTAGGTCCTCCAAATGCAATGATGGGCTCCTTGACTTGATTAGATGCTCCTTATGAAACTTGATCCCCAAATGCAAGCTTTCAACCTACAAACTTGAAAACTCACAAAACACTCAAAAACACATCAGATCGTTAGTTTGAACCCGTGAAGCGGGTCCCACTGGGCGTGCCAAAATGTATTGCATAAAAATGTAACTAAAGGAAAACACATTAAGCAACTAATGCACATTCCTACATTATCATGCAAAACCTCAAAATATGAAAGAAGACATGTAAACATAAAGACAACATGAAATTACAATGACTCAAACTACTAATGCAAACCTCATGAAATCATCAAGTGTAGATGATTTCATTGTTGTGGGATGTGGTTGCTCACAAATCTAGCAGCATAACAATGAGGTAGATAATAGATTGTTTTTGAAAATGAGGAGAGAGCTCTCCTTTTATAGGAAAATGGATGGCTAAGATTGAATGCAAGATGGATGGCTAGGATCTCTCAGGATCAATGAGGTGTCCATGAGGTGGAGGCCAAGTAGACTCCATGTGGATTAGGGTTTTGACCATTCAAAGGGGGCAATATGCTCACACATGTGTGAGCAACCTTTGATCGTGACATGTCAATGACAGGTGTAAGAGGTGTGTAAGATCATGTTTCCTCACACATGTGTGAGACACCTTTGAAAGTGACATGATCAATGAGGTGTGAGAATCATGGCTTCTCACACATGTGTGAGACAACTTGATTCTCATGCAAGAGGACAAGTGTGCAAGAGACATGCAAGATATGAGGGGTGAGGAAAGTGTGAACATCTCTCACACATGTGTGAGGATTCCTCACACATGTGTGAGAACACACTTAGGATTAAGAGGTGATTAGCTAGGATGATTAGGAAAAGAAAGCATTATTAGGGAAGTGGGTTGGTTTAGGATGATGGGTTAGGTAGGCTAGTGAGGTTAGGTGAGGGTTAAAAGTAGGAGCCATGTGCTCAAATAGGATTAAATGCAATATTTAATTCCTAGTGGGATTAGGAGGGAATTAATTAAGTAAATGACATACTTAATTAAAGTGAAAGGGATTAGATGCAAGTGGGAATAGGTTAGAATTTAAATAAACCTTAGTTTATTTAAATCAAGGTAAGGAAAACATAATTAAATAAATGTAAAATTTATTTAATTAAGGTAGGGGAATTAAATAAATAATAAATATTTATTTAATTGGTCACGAAATGGGTTTTGGACAAATTTAGGTGTCTACACTACCTAATATCAGCTTTTCTAAGGGAGAATGTTCATCTTGCTCAGTGCATATGAATCTCAATGAGAAGTATGATAAATGGAAGTCTTCTCGAGCTCCAGTTGTTCTTTAGTTAGTTCACATTTTTTTAGCAGGACCCTTTGCAGTGACTTCAGCCAGCTAAGGCCACTACATACTCACATCTGTTGATGACTTTTCGAGATTCACTTGGGTCTACTTCCTTCATCATAAGAATGAATTGGTTCATAAGCTTCATAACTTTAAGACTCATGTTGAATAGAAGTCAAGGAAAGCCATCAAAGTACTAAGAGTGGACAATGAGAATAGATATGTTGACAAAAGACTTAAGAACTTTTCCAAAATTGAGGGGATTGATCTTCAGAATTCACCAACATTTAGTTCGTACAAGACAGATGTTGCAGCTATGAGGATTAGGACTCTCAGGACCATGGCAAGTTGCATGATTAAGGCCAAGTCTCTCGATCCTACACTTGAAGTTGAAGCCATTAACAATGCTACTCACATAGTTAATAGGTCTCCTCATCCAACCTTAGATGGAAAGACTCCTTTTGAGGCATGGTGCGATAAAAAACTAGTTGTGAGTCACCTTAGAGTCTTTGGTTGTCCAGCATGGGCAAACCTATCTTCTAGGAGTTGCAAGGCATCGACACCTAGGCCTTGTACCTTCATCGGCTATGAAGACAATGCAAAGGCATATAAACTTATGGATCCTGAGACACACAAGATTTTTGTGGAGATAGATGTTCATTTTGAGGAAAGTCCACCAAGCTTATCCTCTACTCCTCTCTGCACATCATACATAGTGGATATTGATAGTGACACCACTGATAGTGCTTCAACAGGTCCAGATACATGGGGTTCTATTGACAGTTGCAGTGAGAGGTCACATTAGTCCTTTCCACATGCTTACATTGTCATAGTGAAAGGTCCATCACAACATGGTACATCTCGTCCTCCAGCTCCAATTTTAGTTGACTTGGGAGACAGACTTGAGGACTTACATCTTCTCATTGATGAAGGTGATTCTTCTACAGTTGTTGCATGGGTTCACTTTGACCCTCATGTTCGTTCTCTACATGATCAATCTACTCAGGTTGGTGTGATTGTGAATCCTTATGAACAAAAATTAGTGGAGATCTCTTTGTCAGTTGAGGAGACAGATGGTTCAGTGGAACAGGTTCAATAGACATCCTTGCCAGATCTGCATTCATTCTTTTCAATACAGTTGGAAGGGGTGAACACCAGCATCAGTACAGGGATGCTTGAATAGGTTTCAGGGCCACCATACATCTTCAGTAGTGTAGCTTTGCCTTTGTTTCTTCCTAAGGAGAGGAACACCATTCTACATTCTTGGACTAGCTTCTTCATTAGAGTTGCTTTCACTTGTTGGCCTTCTTCTTTTGGGGGAGGAGCCTATTTTGTCTCTCTTCCTTCTCTCATTCTCTTATGTATATACTAGATGTATGTCATAATGGGGAGGTCTTGATTACTCCATCCATCGATGCATCCTTAATCATCTCTCTTTTTGGGGGAGGGTTTTTCCAATGAGGTTTTCCCTCTTTCCCTACTTTATGAGAAATTTTCATTTTTATTATGTACATGGGCACCTAGTATGGCCTAGTAGCCAAGACCCATTATGCATCTTCATCCTAGTTCATAAGCTTAAGGACCTTCCCCTAAGTTGCACTTAAGGCAGGGTGTTGGTGTAAATAAGTATTTACTTATTACACTTACTTAAGTTTACTTAGATTAATGCATTATTTTATTTGTGAGACACTTAGGAGTCTGTGCACTCTTGTGAATTATCATGATGACATCATAGGGGTCTGTACCTCTTTTAAGCACATGTTGTCTACAACATAGGAATATTCTACACACATATGACACTTTTTCATTCTTATCCATTCATCTAGAATGTTGGATAAGGTGCTTAGTTGTCTTATCTTCTGGTTGTTTCTAGAGACATTCTTGGTGCTTTCTGAGAGGCCTTTATATACATGCACTCCTAATGTACTCTTAATTATGGCATATTGAATATATCATCATTCTGATCATACTCTCTCTTTCTGGTCTAATGTGTGCTTGTGTTTGAGTTCTTAGTTCTTAGGTGAATTTTGCTCTTAGGCAAATTCTTACAATCACCTCTACTGTTATTTTTCCTAAATCACCGCTGTCACGCCTCCAAAAATCAAATGACTCTAGATTTTGCCTTAGATGTCCAATTTGGATGAAAGAAAATTTGATTTGGGGGTTTTTTGACCTTTTGAATGTGATGCAAATATCTAATTTGTACCAGTAAGCACCAATCTTCACTTGCAAAAAATCTCTCCTATGGCCCAATGGCCAATTTTTTTTTGAAAAATAATGCAAATCCTAAAAAATAACAGAGATGGAGATGAAAAAAAGCCAGATCTAGAAATTAAATGTATAGATATGAAAGGATCATACCAATTCTACAAATCGATCCTTCGGATACTGGTTTGCAAAATTTTTTTTGCCGAACAATCGACTTTGGCCTAGGGTAGGCAACTTTATAGCCAATTTTCACTGAATTGACATTCCAGATGCAATGGCGAGGTTAGATCTGTTTCTAGATGCTCTCAACTTTTGCGATACTCTAGATTCAGGCCATGGTGCTGAAGCAAGAAGATGGTCTCGAATGGAAATGTGAAGAGACATTCTCTAAGAGCTCTGATACCATGTAAGAATTTGGTATAATTCTAATACCATGTAAGAATTTTCCTTAGGGTAAGATTTACCCAAGATCGTAGAACTCAAACACAAGCACAATTGTAGACTAAAAAAGGAGTAGTATTAATATATCAGAGTATGTCCTCATACATTGCTCTGTATGGTGTGTACAAATACACTAGGAGCACTTGTATATAAAGGTCTCTCAAGAAGCAACTAGAATGTCTCTAGAAAGAACTAGGAGATAAGATAAGAATCACAACTAAGCACACGTCTTATCCATCACTATAGATGAGAGGATAAGAATGACAAGGTCTATCTCAAGTGGAGATGTTGTAGACACCATGTGCTTCATTAGTGCACCAACTCCTGTATTGTAGACACCACGTGCATAAAAGAGGTGTGAACTCCTGTGTTGTCAAGATGAGAACTCACAAGAGTGCACATACTCCTAGGTGACTAATAAATAAATAGTAAAATAATGCATTAACTAAGTAAAGTAAGTGTAAATATTGAATAATTATTTACACCAACAGTGATAGTACTTGAAACATATAAGCAATTGTCTTACCAGCAAATAACATGTTTGACATTAGTGATAAATCAATGATTGAAACACATAGTCTTCTTCAATAATCTTTTCAATCAGATACCAACAATCTCCCTCTTTGACATTGATGGCAAACCAAACTAATCAACTAGGTCAAACAAATGATGAACATCTTGTTCCATCAAACTAACTAGGTTAAAATAGTAAGCCAATACCAAAAAATAAAACTTGTATTGAAATTTCTCCCTCTATCAACAACTTCCATCTTTTGATTAGGTTACAAAATATAACTTCTTCTGAGTTCCTTCTTAATTCTCTCTTTCATACTAAATTGATCAACGTAATATCTCCCTCTTTGTTTTGATCCTTTCTCTAATTTCTCTCTCTCTTTGATTAGTTTCTGCTATTTCTCCCCCTTTCTTTATGGATCTTTTTATGTTGTACTTTCTTCATTATTTCTCTTGCATCTTGATCAGTTTAATTTACTTTTTCCCTCTTTGAAAGAAATACCAAAGACATATACTCAATGACTTGGCATCTTTAATATATTTAGATATAGGCTTTTGCGGGTTCTTCAATTTTTAAATTTTTTTTTATCAACTTGCTTATGACTATTTTGTAGTTCTAGTTCTATGATTGCCTTAGGCAATTCCTAAAGTAAGATTGAATACATCAATTTGTATTAAGTGAATGTCAGGTTACTTGATGCAGGGCACTTCCTTTGTCTTTTACATAGCCTTTGATAGGGGTATCACCCCTAGTTTACCTCTTAGATACTCATAAGCATCCTTAGGTAAGGCTTTTGTGAAGATATCAACAATTTTATCCTTTGTGTTAATACATTCCATCTTCACCTCTTTATCTTGAATCAATTCCCTTACATAATGATACTTGATTGCAATGTGCTTTGTCTTTGTATGCATAACAAGATTCTTTGATATATTGATAGCACTTGTATTATCACCATAAAGTATCACTGGTTCTGTGATTTCTTCCTTCATTCCCTTAAGTAGCTATTTGATCCATACAATGATTATGTAGTTGATAGCAGCAACAACATACTTTACTTCAACAGTAGATTGGGAAGTACAACTCTGCTTCTTGCTAGTCCATGTAACAAGTCTTTTACCTAAGAAGAATGCTCCTCCATTGGTTCTTTTCCTATCATCAATGTTTCCAGGCCAATCAACATCAGTGTGGGCTCTCAATTCAAAATTTTCATTCTTCTTATAGTATAAACCAAACTCTTCTATTCTTTTCAAGTATCTCATTATTCTCTTTCCAACCATCAAGTGATTCTCTCTGGGATTAGCAAAGAATCTTGCAACTATCCCCAATGCTAATGCAATATCAGGTCTACTGTGTACTACATATTGCAATTTTCTAATCATGGATCTGTATAATGTTTGATTTACCTCAAGTAAATCAGCATTCTTTAATAGCTTGAGTGTTGTCACCATAGGTGTACTTACTGATTTGGAATCCTCTAGTCCAAATGTCTTCAATATCTCTTTAACATATTTTGACTGAGTAATATAAATGCCATATTTCATCTGATATACTTGGAGTCCTACAAAGAATTTGATCTCTCCAAATATTAACATTTCAAATTCTTGCTTCATCTGATTTGCAAAGTTCTTACACAAAGCATCTTGTCCTCCAAATATGATATCATCAATAAATATTTCAAATAACAATAGACCTTTGTCCTTATTTGTCCTCATGTACAAATTGTTGTTATCATCTGTTCTTTCAAATCCAATTTTCACAAGATAAGTATGAAGTTTCTCATACCATGCTCTTGGTGCTTGTTTCAATCCATATAAGGCTTTGTGTAGTCTACGTACCATGTTCTTATTATTTTTATCAACAAAACCTTCTAGCTGTTCTATGTAGACCTCCTCTTCTAGTATGTCTTTCAAAAATGTAGAATTAACATCCATCTAATAGACTTTGAAACCTTTGAATGCAGCATAAGCAAGCAACATTCTCACTCCTTCCATCCTTGCAACAGGGAAAAATGTCTCACCATAGTCAATTCCTTCTTCTTGTGCATTTCCTTTGCAAACTAGTCTTTCTGTGTTCCTTGTCACTTCACCATTTTCATCTAGCTTATTTCTAAATACAAATTTGGTGCCAATCACATTCTTGTCTTCTGGTCTAGGAACTAGACTCAATGTCTTGTTCTTCTCTACTTGCTAAATTTCTTCTTCCATAGCCTTGTACTAGTCATCATATTCCAATGCATCTTTTACTATCTTAGGTTCCTTTATGCTTAACAAACATGGTTCACTTCTCAATCTATTTCTTGTCATTGGCCTTGCATCTTTGACTCCAATTATTTGATCTACAAGATGATGTCTTTTGACACATTTGAACAGTCTTGGCTCTGTTCTCGTAACTACATTTTTTCTCTTAGCTTTAGTGTTACTATGTACATCTCTATTAGATATTTCAACATCTCTTTCATGTATGCTGATCTCATAATTAGAATGTGTATTTTCTTCATTCTGCAACTCAGCATCTGATGTAGCTCAGTTCCTAAATGTAACTTGACATTCATAGGTTGTGACTCAGTAGTTGTTGAGACTTGTTGTTGGTTTGCAACTTGATTTGTAGCATCTTCTTCAACAGACATTACTTCATAGAAGTATAGAAATGATTTGTATTCTTCTAGTTCCTTTGTAGGTTCAACCTCATGTACTTCTATAAACTAATCAAAATTCACATTTACACTTTCCACAATTTTGTTAGTGTTAGTATTTAAACACTTGTAAGCTTTACTTCTTGTGGAGTAACCAAGGAATATGCCTTCTTCACTTTTTGCATCAAACTTTCCACTCCTAACATCTTTAAGAATATAACATTTTCTTCCAAATACATTAACATATTTCACATTAGGTGGATATCCATACCATAGTTCAAAAGGTGTTGAATGAGTACCTTTCTTGACTTGAACATGGTTCAAGGTATATACAACAGTACTTACATCTTCTCTCCAGTATTTCAAAGCAACATTCTTCTCCATCATAAGTGTTCTGGCACAATCCATTAAAGACATGTTTCTTCTTTCAACAATTCCATTTTGTGGAGGGGTCATAGGTGCAGATGTCTATCTTTTGATTCTTCTATCTTTATAGAACATCTCAAACTCATTTGAAGTGAATTCTCCTCCTATGTTTGATCTCAAGCATTGCAGATTTTTACTTGTTTCACTTTCAACTCTTGCCAAGTACCACTTAAACATTTGAAAAGCATCAAATTTTTGTTTTAGAAACATGGTTATCATCATCCTAGAGTAATCATCAACAAATAGCATTATTTACTTATCTCCTTTGTAGCTTTGCACTTCAATAGGTCCACACAAGTCAATATGAACAATTTCTAGTATTTCTTTAGAGGTATAAGCTTTACTTTTAAAGCTTGACTTTGTCATCTTGCCTAGATGACATTGTTTCCATATTATATTATTAGGTCTCTTCAACTTTGGCAAACCTCTAACTCTTTTCATGTTACTGATGCTAATAAGATTATCAAAATTAACACAACATAATCTCTTGGACCAAAGCCATACATCATCAAAATTTTCAATAAGACAAGTAGCATCTTCTATATCTAGATAGAACAAATTACTTCTAGTTTGATCACCTTTTCCAATCAAGTTTTCATTTGTGTCATATATCTTGGCAGTTTTATTTTCAAACTCAACTTTGCATCCCAAATTATTCAATTGTGACACACTCAACAAGTTATAATTCATTCCTTCAACATAGTAAGCATTGTCATATGAAATATTGTCTGTGAGTTTGATAGACCCTTTTCCTTTTATTAAACATGGTGCATCATCACCAAACCTTACACTATTTCCATCATAACAAGTTGAGGTAATGAACTTACTTTTGTCTCCAATCATGTGATGTGAGTATCCACTATCAATAATCCATTTATCATTCTTGTTCACACAAGTCACAAGTGTAGTTGCCTCATCCTCATTAGATTCGTCCTTCATTGTAACATATACCACTTCATCATCATCTTCATCACAGTCATGTTCATCAATAATGTAGCATGACTTCTTTCCTTTGTCTCCATAGTCTCTACCATCATCTTCTCTTCTATTTTTGTGCTTGTTTCCTTCTCTGTATTTCTTCTTCTGTGTACATCTTGCAGCAATATGACCAACTTCATTGCAATTAAAACAAGTGATGGGTAATTTACCTTTGAACTTACCTTTTCCTCTATGAAATCTTCTCGCCAAAAATGCTTCCAATTGTTCAATGTCTTCCTCATCTATGTTGCTATCACTGGATGCATATTTTATCTTTCTTTTCTTTTTCTTTTGCTTTATCTCTTTAGAATCCTTCAATAACAATTTTTCTTTGAAAGTTGATTCAATACTCTCTGGTTTGTAGTTGTCAAAATTAGATAGCTCAAAAGTAGCGAGTCTACCTACTAGATCTTCAAGGGTTAGATCATTTCCTAGTATACATCTTAACTCTTGGATTGCAGAAACTCTAATAACATAAATAGGTAGTAATGTCCTTAAGACTTTCCTTAGTACAATATCATCATCTATTTTACTAGTAGAACCTTTTATTGCACTAACAACTTCTTTTATTCTAGCAACATATTGAGCAATATTCTCAGCTTCTTCCATTCTCATGTCATCAAACTTACCTCTGAGACTCTTTGACTTGGCTCTTTGAACATTTTTATCTCCTCCATAGATGGTGCCAAGGACATCCCACATCTTCTTTTCACTATCAAGACCTTTGATATCATCAAATTTGGCATAGCTTAGGGTAGAGGCAATCTCCAACATTGCCTAATTGTGTTCTTTCTTTTTCTCCATATCTTCAATAGTTAGGGCTCCTTCTGGATCAATATGCTCCACTAAAATGCAAGATTGTTCATGATCTCCAAGTCCTCCAAGGTGTAGCTTCATCAAAATTTTCCATGCAGGAAAGTTATCTTTGTTGAGCTCAGGTACTTCTCTTTTTTACATCTTGATCTTTGTGCTTCTAGTACCTTAAAACTAATCCTCTTTAGCAGATGGCTCTGATAACAATTGTTGGAATTCTTTTAGAATAACTAAGAGGGGGGGGTAAATCAGTTACTCAAGGTCAAGATGTATAAATAAAAATTTTCACAATTCAGTGAACCCATAAATACCCATGCATGTGTTCATTGTGTATCAACTAAAACTTATATGTTACTGTGAAATCAACTTGCAGAAATGTAAAGCATGAAACACAACACATTCATCAACACTTTTGACACAATGATTTAATGTGGAAACCCAGTTTGGGAAAAACCACTAGTAACATGCTACTCCTTTTTCACTCTTTTGAAGTGATGCCCTGTTAAAGGCCAACCCTCTTAAAGGTTACCATACACACTGTTAAATGTGACCCAATTAAAGGATTTTAGTCACCTTGTTAAAAATGAGCCTTGTTAGAGGACTTTAGGCCATTCACTTGGAATTCCACCCTATTAAAGGATTTTTCAATAACTCTTAAGTCAACCTTATTCCAAAGGATTTACCCTAGACTGATACAATTGTTAGAAAGTAACAGTAGAGCTTTGATATGATACAACTCACAACCTCACTTGCAGATTGTTACCACCCTCATATTTTTCTTGTGTCATAAGGCATCTCATGCATGAGTCATTTCTTGATCGTGAAGTTGAACTTGAAGTTCCAATTAACTACAATTTCAAGTTCACATTCCTCATTGTCTTTTGTGTATCAAAGTCCACATTCACTACCCTGAGTTAGTCTTGATGAAGTCGAAGTTAAAGTTGAAGTCTGAACATCTCAAACTTCAACTTCAACTTCGATATCATTTTATGTACTAACGATATGTTTTCATGTAGGTATTCAATCTTCGAAGTAAAAAAAGAGGCAAAAATGGGCCCCAATAATAACATTTTTTGAGGCATGTGTAATAATAAATAAAGATGTTAATAGGGCACGTGTCTTGATACAACAAGATTTGGAGAAAAGGTAAATTTATCATTTCATAATGACATAGAGCATTAATAGGCAGGCGGATTTGACAGGCATTAACAAAAAATCACTCAGAAGGTCTTTTTTGATGTGCGGCACATGAATAGTAATTATTATATTTACTTACCATATATGTACTGAGATTTTCTTCATAAGTTATCCCTTAAATGCATTGCTTAGCCATTTCACTGCTCATTCCACCATTTGCAAAAGAAAATCTCAGTGCCATCTGGTAGGGAGAATGTGTCATAGGATAAGCTTTATCAAACTATAAGTGCACCGCCATTACCCTTCGTAAATTTTCTTGTGCTTGCTTTTGTTTTGAAAGGTTTTCATTTGCATCTTTTAGACCCTGTCACCCCATAGCAAGCCATGACATTATTTCACCCCAAAATGCCCAAATTGGAAAATTCATGTCTCCTTAGCTCATTACTTGAGATTCGTGACACATTCCTAGTTAACAAAAGCTTGACCGATGTAATTGAAAGAGTTAGAAATGCCTAGTCAGGTCCTATATATCAAAAACTGGTTAATAGTGGATTCCTTGAAGCCATCACATTTCCTACAACTATTACATGCCCAAAGTTAATCATTGAATGCGCAAACCACTATGATCCTAACACGAGATGTATCAAGAAAATTTCAGGGGAAGTGATAGTCAAAATCAATAGGACTAGTGTTTACTCAGCCCTTAGGATCCCTCATAAGGAACCTTATGAACCATGGACATTTGAGGAGGCAGAACGCCTATATGCTGAAAGGAAAAATAGTTATGACAATAAAGTAGCCTAGTATTGGCTCTTAAAACCAACAGAAGGTGGTTCAAGGTTGCCCAAACCGTTAACCATTGAACATCATCGTGCTTTTATTGAACAGAGTCAAAGGAAACAAGCATGCATTTCATTGGGAGACATGGATGGATTTCTTCATCCAAAAGATTTTTGAAGGGGATAAGTTCATTGATTGGGCTGAACTAATTGTTGAGAATTTACCAATGGATTAGTGATTGTCAACAATTTTGGTCCATTTTTCCTATCCCCATTTTTAGTCCATGTCTTGGCAGCATCCAAAGAATGGGAAGGTCTTCCACATTCACCATGGATAGATGAAATGCCTATTTACCAATACTATAGTGATCTCCAAGAGGCTGCTTTATGTAAAGAGTTCATAAGGGTAAATAATGTCTTCCTAGGAAAGCAAATTTTTGAACTTTAGGGTCACATAAATAATAGATTATCTAAAGAAGCAATGCAAGATATACAAGTCTATGGCTATTTCTATATTTAGTATCCTAAGTTCATGTACCTCATAATGGGTGGTTATTCAGGTGAACCATTAAAGTTGCCTCGTTATTGCCTAGACCCTGTTGTTTTATCTGAATTGTGTAGACAATTTGTTTCTTTGGTGGAGTCTTTGGAGATTTCTAAGAAGTCTTCTTCTGTTTTCTTTCCCATTGAAATCGGCCACTACAAATTTCCTAATCTAAAACAAGACATGTTGACAAGAGAAGCATTAACCCATCTATGTTTCAAGTCTTTTTCCCCTCGAGAAAATTTTGATTACACAGGATTTGTCAGGAACAATTTTAAAAATACAGTTTCTTTTGTTCACATCCCATAGTTAGAAGACTACTAGGCAAATTGTCCTTATGAGTTCAAAGTAAGAAAAAGTCTATGGTTGAGGTTAACAGTTAAGAAAATTAATATGTTTAATGTTGATCTTGACACATACGGGTTAAAAGAGGAGGATTCAAAAGAAGTAATTGATCCATTTTATATTGACCAAATCGAATGCATGCCTAGTCCAAAGATTGATTGGGAAAGAAGAGAAGAAGATGCTCTATTTTCTCGCACTAAAGATGTGCTGACTAGGACTGAAATTTGGATAAAATCAAAAAAATATTGTTGCCCTTGATCCATCTAGAAAGTCTTCAAAAACCAAAAGTAAAAAGTCCTCCCAAAAGCAAAAAGCTATCACTAACCAAGGTGTTCATGGTCTTATTGTAGGTTCATTTCAAGTTGAAGCTAAAGCAATCCCACAATTGCTTCAACTTCAAGTTCAAGCAGAGACTCCTAAGGCTAAAAGGGTGACTCATTCAAGCACAAAGAAAACATCATCGAATAAAGGCAAAGATACGATGACAGTTGATCTTGAGGCTATAGAATAATCACCAATGGCAAACAATGTACCAAAAACTCAGAAGTCACTAGTAAACACCGATAGTCAAGAGGGTAACCTCACCTTGGCTAGGATCTGTTAGAGTAAATAATTAATTTACTAATTATTTATTCTATTTACTTAAGCTTACTTAGGTAAATGCATTTATTTATTAGTTGTAGTCTAGGAGTTTGTTATAAGTTGTTGACAATACAGGATTTTGTTCTCTCCTAAGTCATACTTATCCTCTCACATTGTTCGAGGACTTTCCACCTTATGTGGATGTATGCTTAGTTGTCACACTTATCTCCTAGCATCTTCTAGTTTGTTCTAGAAGATTCCTGGAGGCCTTTATAAATGGTCTCTCCGTCTTTGTATTTTCACATCACTTCTTGCATATTGTAAATACATATTCTTCTTGCATTTGCAATATCTTGTGGTCTCTCATGTCCGTTTAGGATTTTTCCCTTGCTCTACGCTCTTCTCTCCTTGGCTTCCCTTTGATAGGTTTTCGCATGCAAGTGATCTTGGGTGTCTTCGGAGTTGGATTTCATCAACTCCAACAGGATCTCCCCTGTGGCTGATAAGGAACTAGTTACACCAAAGTGGCTGGAGACCTCAGTTGAAAGGAAGTGAAGCATGGTGCCTCATTTAATTCCAATTGATGATTTGGTTAGTAAACATTTGGGGAAAATGCCTAAGATAAAGAAAGATAGAATAAAATCAAGGATCAAATTTGATAATTATTTAAGGAACTGGTCGGCTAAAATAGCCATGCCATCTGATGGAAGTTTGCGGGAATCTCTTACCCCTCAAGATTATCAAATAACAAAGGTTGACTTGGGAAAAGGAAACCACAAAGTGGATATGGAGTTTTTTGAAGCCTCTAATAAGAAAATTGCACACAAGGTGTGGAAGGATGGATAGGATAAACAAGAGATGAAGGAAATATAAAGAACATGGCACAGCATATCAATACCATCCTTCACCCTGAAGCAAAGCCCATCAATGAAATGTCATCAATTGTAGATGTATCCTCGACAACCAATCAACAATCCCTCGATAATCTACAAAAGTGCAAAGCAGTTGTATAGACAACAGGGGAGTGGATGCAAGGTGTCCTAGATGACACTGTGAAATAGATAAATCACTTGGATAAGGGTTTGAAAGAAATCTTTGCCATCACCAAAAAGGTAGAGTTGAGCAACGAAAGATACAAGAAAGAAAAAAGCAATTGGGTAAAGGTGGTAATATGTTTAGAAGATATCGAAGAATTTGGCCTTTAGAAATTTCAAGCCGAGAGTCCTATAGTTGGCTTGGATGAGAAAACCTTGTATGTAATCAAGGATTGTATTGAATGGAGGAACGACACTTTGGTACCAGGTGTGACTGAAATCAAAGAAACGCTACAAGAGCTCAAAGTTATACATGAAATAATTCAGGGAGACCTCAAATGGTTTGTCAAACACTTCATAGGTAAAGAGGATGACTTCATTGCCCAAGCAAAGGAAGTGATTAAAGAAGTCCAGAAGAAATTCTAGGAGCTCCAAGATAAGAAGATACCAAGCAAGACTTCTCAAATGTAGCCCACACTGAAGCCATGTTGATAATCAACTTGAAACACTTGGAAATACATGAGGAAAAGATAGCGGTATTGAAAAAGAATAAAGAAATTTGGAAACAACGATTTTTTTACATTGGCCTGCCTCATCAATCTATTATATTGGCATTTTCAACTGCCTATGAAGCATGGAAAGTGGCAAGGAATGGGCCCGGTGTGGATGGTGCTACTTGATCAGAATGTTATAGACAACTGTTTAGTTGTTCTTTCTGGTTTTTACTTTCTAACATTTTAGTTAACACAGTTGTGTTAACTAAAATACTATTTTACTCTTGGTGGGATAATTTTGGCAACTGTCCAGCCCCATGCCTTATACGAATGTAATAATTAGTATGGCATAGGGTTAATCTCCAATAGACTGATAAGCAAAACTATTTTTGTTTTAGGTTTAATCTTAAGTTTTTTGAAGATAGCATTTGAGATTACCAGCAAATATAAATAGAACTCTACAGTTTGATTTTGCTAAAGGCTTTTCAAAGGTAGATGCTATTGTCTACTTCTTCGAATCTGTATTTCTAAAAATACTATTCATATAAAAAATTTTGTTGTGTTTGTCGTTCATTCCGAGATTGCCTATTCAAAAAATTTGAGGAGTTGTGAGAAGTAAATTCCATTCGATCTACCTGCTTGTTTGTTTAATGTTTAATAATGTGGATAATTTTGACAGTTAAGATCAAGTGGTTCTTTAGCATTCAAATCTACTTTATATTGATGAAATAGAATAAGCTGATTCAACATTTTCAATAGATTGTGTTTAGAAAAGATCTTTCCTTTGGGGTAAAAGATCAAAAATTATTCTTTTTCAATAAAGGTAGTTGCACCTGTTTTACTAAAGAAAACTTTTAAGCAGAGAATTCCTTAACATTCTATGGGAATTCAATTTGTTGGTATGCATTTTTCTCCATTTTGAATATGAAATCATTTGAGAAAAACTATTTACTAACAATTTTTGGCGACTCCGCTGGGAAAGACTAGAAATGGTTTTATCTCATCATGATATTTTCTTAGTACTTCAACTAGGCTTAGGGTTTGATAATACTCAAGAGGACATTATTCAGATCTAAGTGCACAAGCTTGTAAACTAAAAACAAGTCTAGAACAGTTTACACAAGTTAATCAGGTACTTGAGAGAGAAGAAGAAAGGACATAACTCATTAGAGGAGTACCTTTTGCTAATGAAGAAGCAGTGGTTGATAGACTAGTTCCAAGACCATTATGAGTATTGAATGTTTATTTTGATTGTGGTAAACTAGCTAGCAAAAAGTATACTTGAAGTGAAGAAAGGAAGGGGTTCATTGATAAATCTTATGAATTTGTGAAGAGTCTTAATTTTGCTCTTGATCTCTCTAACAAGTGCAAGAAGTCTGTTAAGAGCGAAAGCAGACCAACATCTCATAAGAAGCCAATTCTTGTAATCGTAAGCCTCCAGGCCCTAATCTTACCAGGGACATTAATACCTTCTCATTTTAATGCTCAACCTTTGAGTTTCATCCCACCACAAATGGTTGCTAACCCGTGGGGTGCACAAGTTGGTCGCTTAGTGCTTGGAGCCAACCTAGATCCTCTCCCTAAAGGTGCAAGAGAAGTATTACCTAAATTTAATGGAGATGGGAAGAAATCCACTGATGAACATCTCAATGCCTTCAATACTACATGCGTAGTTCTTGCTGTTGTCCATAAGGATGTAGCTATGAGGCTATTTGTGCAAACCTTAATTGAGGATGTTACTGATTGGTTTCATCATCTCCCACAAGGGTCCATTACTAACTAGGGTGATATGCGAAATGCTTTTGAAAATAGATTTAAATCTGCTAATGATGAACATACCTTACTGCTCCAATTAACCCAATTAAAAAAAGAAGTACATGAGCCCATGAGAGATTTTGTAGCAAAGTTTAATAAAATAATTCATAAAATCCCTGCTACCAAAAGACCTAATGTAGAAAACCGTAAAGGTTTCTTTGTTAATGCAATACCTCCAGATATTAGTTTTCACTTAAGGAGAGATAGAGTAGCAGATGTTAATGTTGCTCAAAGGCTAGCTATTGAATTAGAAGATGACCTTTTAGCCATATGGAAGTGGAAATGGGAAATGGAGACTTCAAAGTCACAACCATCTACCTTTGAAAAATCAAACCCATTAGTTCAGAAGCTCATGAATGACATAATGACTATTAAAAAGCAAATCCCTAAGATGAATACTCATTACCAAGATATTCGAAGAAAATATCCAGGTCAAAGAAATTTTCAAGGAAGACAAGTTACTTTACCCCCAAATCAACAAAGATTTCAAATTGAAGCTCCACTTAATAAAAATAACATGTGTGTTTTTCATCTTACAAATGATCATGAAGGAAGTACTTGTCTTGAGAATATAAGATATCAACAACTTGAAGTAGAGAAAGTGGCCACAACTAATGTAAAAATAGAGGAAGAACCCTATGAAGAACCTGGAAACTCTGTAAGCTATTTCCTTTAATATGAATATGATTTTGATAGAAGTAGTGACATCCTTTTAACTTTAGAAGAAGCTGCATGTTCAGTTTTAACTCGTGGATAGATGGTTGCTAAAGCTGATGATTCTAAAAATAATGCAACCCCTACTCAAGCAAAGGAATTAAAGACAAAAGGGGAAAGTGATAACAAGTAATTACTAATACAAACAAAAATCCCTCAAATCTTGAAGAGTTCTAATCCTGATTCTACATTTGACATTGTTGAGTTCTGTAAAGCATCCAAAATACAGATTTCCCTTGCTGAATATTTAAGAATGAACCCTAGAGAGCTCAATAAACTGATCAAATATGCTCATCAATCTTCCATTGATGTAGCAACTAAACAAATTAATGAAGTCAAGACCTTAAAGAGCAATGAGATGTCTCTCGAAAAAACAAGTGAAATCCCTCAGACAAAGAAACTTGAAACCCAAGCACCTAATAATCGGGCAGAGATACTCCAACCAGAAAAAGTTAGCCTTGAGGTTCCCTTTTCTCATAAGCTTGACCCATTTTATGTATCCCTCTTCCTTCATGGTTTTAAGCTAAATAATTGCATCATAGATTCAGGTGCTTTTGACAACATAATGCCAACTGTAGTAGCAAAGGCTCTTGATCTTCCTTTAACCAAAACTTTTGGTAAGTGTTATTCCATGGATTCCAAGTAGGTCCCTTTAATAGGTCAGATTAAAGATGCCCAAGTTTCTTTAGTAGCCTATCCTTAGAAAAGAATTAAGCTCACTATCCTAGTGGTAGATATTCCTACCAGTTATGATATGCTTTTTAGCCAAACTTTTTGCCAAGACCTAGGAGGGGAAGTTAAAATGGATTGGTCCCAAGCTATCATAATTTTAGGGAAAGAAAAAGTAACTTTGTTACCTAAAACCAAATCCAAATACATAGTCTTTCCATTTGATGATCCCAAATCTTAGATCCTTTATCAAGATATTGATTTTGCTAATTAGTTGATCTTGTTTGAAAGTGAAAAAATAGGTGAAAAATTAGAAAGTGAAGACTCACTATGGACTTCAGAGTTCGATGGAAGCTGTTGTTCAAATGGGTCTGGGGTTGGTGTTGTGCCGATATCCCCTGATGGTTAGAACTTCCCTTCTTCTTACAAGCATGCTTTTCAAAATACTAATAATACAACAGAATACGAAGCTTTGCTCCTAATAGAAGAAGCCAAGAGAAGAAACATTAAACTACTAAGGCCAAGGGGAGATGTTGAAATAATAGTTAAGTAAGTTAAAAACATGTTCTCAGTAAAGAATCAACGACTAAAACGCTATAGGAATCGTGTATGGGATGAGATCGAAGATTTTGAAGCCTTTGCAATTGAAGAAATTCCCAGAGAACTAAATGACAAAGTAGACTCTCTAGCAGTATCAACCTCTTTGTTGATTCCTCATCCTAACTTCATAAATAAAAAATATTTAGTCAAGATCATTCACAGGCCAAGAATCTCAGATAATAACAATTCATGGCAAGTATTTAAGGATGATACTCACATTAATGCTTTTTTACAAAGTATTGAAAAATTCTATACTAATTATTTTGAAGGTTTAGATTCTCAATGAAGAGAGTTTTGTCTTGATCTCACTAATGAAAAATCTAGTGATACATTACAGTTGAAAGGAAATGTGATACCTAAATTCCTAGTTGAGCTTGAAAGACTCTTTGACAAGTGAGATGCTTACCTAGCCCATAATTTATCACCTAAAGATGATTCAAATGCTGATTATGAAAAGGTCAATTTGGGAGATAAACATGATCCTAAAATTATTAACTTGGGAACCTGTTTTGGAGAGGATGAGAAAGCAAGATTCATTAAACTACTTATAGATTACATTGATGTCTTTTCTTGGTCTTATGAAGATTTAAAGGATTTTCACAGTGGACAATTCAAACATCATATCACTCTAAAACCAGGTGCTTCTCCTTTTAGGAAAAAGTTGATAACATACAATCCAAAGGTTTCTGATGCAATATTCAAAGAAATAGATAAGATGCTTAAAGCTTGCATCATCTTTCCAATTCATCATTCCACCTGGGTGGAAAATATAGTAACATTCATAAAGAAGAATGGAGAGATAGGGATTTGTGTTGAGTTTAGAAACCTTAATCAAGCAAGCTTGAAAGATAATTTTGCCTTACCTATAATGGATCAAATTCTTCAAACAGTTGCTGGCTCAGAGACGATGTCCTTCTTAGATGGTTTCTCAGGTTATAATTAGATAGAAGTTATTGAAGAAGATCAACACAAAACAACATTCACAACCCCTTGGGGCACTTTCGCCTATAAAAGGATACCTTTCGGCTTAATAAATGTGGGTGTCAACTTTTAGTGAGCCATGACTTCAACCTTTGGTCATTTGCTAAATAAACATATTAATGTGTATCTTGATGACATGGAATTATTTTATAGAAGGTGAAAAAAGCACCTGAAAGACCTGAATAAAGTCCTTGAAAAATGTAGGGAACACGAAATTTCGTTGAACCCTAAGACATCCATTTTTTCTAAACCAAAGGAAAGTTGCTTAGGCATATGGTTTCAAAAGAGGGAATCAAAACTGATCTAAAGGGAGTAAAAGCTATTCAATAACTATGCCTTCTTGTCAATCATAATGGTGTTAGATCCTTCTTTTGATAGATCAATTTCCTTAGGAAATTTGTACCTAATTTTGCAGAGACTATCAAACAAAATGGCCAAGTTGCTAAGTGAGAAACAAAATTTCAAATGGGATGAACTAGTATCTAAGGCATTCAAAGAGGTGAAAGAGGCTATTGCTAAAGCTCCAACACTTTTTCATCCTGATTTCAAAAAGGATTTTACAATGTACTGCTATGCATCAGAGCATACCATGTTAGGAATATTGTTTCAAAGAAATGAAAGAGGAGAAGAGATGCCTATTTCCTTCGTGAGTGTCCCATTGAAGAAACATAAGCTGAATCATTCCCTAGCTGAAAACAAGCCTTTGTTGTTGTGAAAGTAGTGAGATATTTTTAGTGCTATATTTTACATTCACATTCTTTAGTTTATGTACCATCCACTGCAATCAAGAGTATCCTCACATAGTAAGACGTAGCAGTCAATAATCAAGCAACTTGGGTAGCAAAGGTACAAGATTTTGACTTGGATATTTGACCAACCAATTTGGTTTGAGGACAAGGATTGTGTAGACTTATGGCAGAAGGAGAAAAAGAGGAAACATATCCCAATTGTTTGTTTGTTGGCTTGAAAGATGAGTGGGTTTCTAACATAGCCTATTTCTTGACATGTGGAAAATGCCCAGACCATTTAAAGGGAAAAGACCGAAGGAGTCTGCAACTTAGAGTGACCAAGTTTGTAATTATTGATAATATCTTATACAAGAAAGACTTAGATGGCATTTTTTTAAGGTGTGTTAATGCTGACCAACAGGAAAAACTATTGAGAACCTTCCACAATGGAGCCTGCAGAGAACATTTTTCATCAATAGTGACAACCTTCAAATTTCTCACAAGCAGATACTATTGGCTAGGTGAGAAATTGTGAGAAGTGGAAATTGTTTACTGGAAAACCACAATTAGCCGCTCTTCCTTTAAAACTTGCGATTACAGAAGAACCTTTTCAACAATGGGGATTAGATTTTATAGGGCCTATCAATCCAAACTCAAGTGCAAGTCACACACATATCCTCACTGCTACAGATTACTTTACTAAATGGGTTGAAGATGTTCTTGTTAAAGCCATGACATCACAGGTAGTGTGTAAATTCTTGATGGAAAACATCCTGACCCATTTTGGTATACCAAACAAAATAGTGACTGACAATGCACAAAATTTTTCTTCTCAAGAAATTCAATTATATTGCTATGATCATGGTATCTAGCTATCTCATGCCTCATATTATTTTCCTCAAGGTAATGGACAAGTAGAGTCCATGAATAAAAATTTGGTCAATATCATGAAAAATTTAGTAGATGAAAAGGGAAAGGATTGGCATAAGAAATTATATGAAGCAGCCTGGGCTGATAGAACTTCTCCAAAAAGAGCCATTAGAATGTCTCCTTTTGAGCTGGTGTATGGAGTTGAAGCATAATTTTCCTTACCTTTGGAACTGGCTACTTTAAATTTAAAAAAGGAAATTGAAGATGGAATGTTTCCTTCTCCCATTGAAATGAGAATATTGTACCTTCAAAAAATAGAAGAAGAAAGAAGGGAGCTGGTAGATCACATAACCGACCATCAAGAAAGGGTCAAAATAATTTTTGATTGAAAAGCAAGGCCACAATGATTCATGAAGGGGATCAAGTACTACTGTGGGACAAAAGAGAAAGGAACCTAAAGGAGCTCACACCAAGTTCGAGAGCTTATGGAAAGGCTCATTTGTAATATCTGAAGAACTAGGCTCTAATGCATTCAAATTGTAGTATCTTAATGGAGATGATCTTCCCCTATCTTATAATGGATAGGATCTCAAATTCTACCAATTCCAAGTTTGGTCTTCATTTCATTGCAAATACCATCCTTTTTGGGTTTTGTTCTTTCCCTTGTTTTGTTTTTCTGTTTTGTCCTTTTTGATTTGGTCTGCAAAGCCAAAGACCTCAAGTTCATCTATGATCCTTCTAGTCTAATTTCCCAGCTGGAGCCAATTTTACCATACTCATATTTTTCTTGTGTCATAAGGCATCTCATGCATGATTCATTTTTTGATTGTGAAGTTGAACTTGAAGTTCCAATTAACTTCAAGTTCAAGTTCACATTCCCCATTGTCTTTCATGTATCAAAGTCCACATTCACTGCCTTGAGTCAGTCCTAATGAAGTTAAAGTTAAAGTTGAAGTCTAGACATCTCAAACTTCAACTTCAACTTCGATATTGTTTTGTGTACTAACGATATATTTTCATGCAGGCATTCAATCTTTCAAGAAAAAAAAGAGAGGCAAAAATGGGCCCCAATGATGACATTTTCTGAGGCATGTGAAATAATAAATAAAGATGTTAACAAGGCACGTGTCTTGATAGGGAAAGATTTGGAGAAAAGGTAAATTTGTCATTTCATGATGACATGGAGTGTTAATAGGTGTGCAAATTTGACAGGCATTAATAACAAATCACTCAGAGGGTCTTTTTCGATGTGCGACACACGAATGGTAATTATTATATTTACTTGCCATATTTGTATTGAGATTTTCTTCATAAGTTATCCCTTAAATGCATTTCTTAGCCATTTCACTACTCATTCCACCTTTTGCAAAAGAAAATCTTGGTGCCATCTGGTAGGGAGAATGTGTCGCAGGATAAGCTTTGTCAAACTATAAGTACACCGCCATTACCCTCTGTAATTTTTCTTTTGCTTGCTTTTGTTTTGAAAGGTTTTCATTTGCATCCTTTAGACCCTGTCACCCCATAGCAATCCATGACATTGTTTTGCCCCAAAATGCCAAAATTGGAAAAACCATGTGTCCTTAGCTCATTACCTGAGATTTATGACACATTCCTAGTTAACAAAAACTTGATTGATGTAATTGAAAGAGCTAGAAATTCCCAATCAAGTCCTATATATCAGAGACTGGTTAATAGTGGATTGCTTGAAGCCACCAAATTTCCTAAAGCTATTACATGCCCAAAGTTAATCATTGAATGCGCAAACCACTATGATCCTAGCACGAGATGTATCAAGAAAATTTTAGGGGAAGTGGTAGTCAAAATCAACAGGACTAGTGTTTGCTCAGTCCTTAGGATCACTCATAAGGAACCCTATGAACCATGGACATTTGAGGAGGCAAAATGCCTGTATGCTGAAAGGAAAAATAGTTATGACAATAAAGTAGCCCAGTCTTGGCTCCTAAAACCAACAGAAGGTGGTTCAAGGTTTCCCAAACCGTCAACCATTGAACATTTCATCAAAGATTTTGTAGATATCATGCTTTTGTTGAATAGAGTCAAAGGAAATGAGCATGCATTTCATTGGGAGACATGGATGCATTTCTTCATCCAAAAGATTTTCGAAGGGGATAAGTTCATTGATTGGGCTGACCTAATTGCTGAGAATTTACACAAGGGTTTAGTGACCGTCAACAATTTTGGTCCATTTTTCCTATCCTCCTTTTTAGTCTATGTCTTGGCAGCATCCAAAGATTGGGAAGGTCTTCCACATTCACCATGGACAGATGAAATGCCTATTTACCAATACTATAGTGATCTCAAAGAGGCTGCTCTGTGTAAAGAGTTTAGAAGGGTAAATGATGTCTTCTTGGGAAAGCTACTTTTTGAACTTTAGGGTCACAAAAATAATAGATTATCTGAAGAAGCAATGCAAGCAATGCAAGCTATACAAGTTTATGGTTGTTTCTATATTTAGTTCCCTAAGTTCACGTACCTCAGAATGGGTGGTTATTTAGGTGAACCATTAAAGTTGCCTCATTATTGCCTAGACCCTGTTGTTTTATCTGAAATGTGTAGATAATTTGTTTCTATGGTGGATTCTTTCAAGATTTCTAAGAAGTCTTCTATTTTCTTTCCCATGGAAATTGGCCACTACAAATGTCCTAATCTAAAACAAGCCATGCTGACAAGAGAAGCATTGACCCGTCTGTGTTTTGAATCTTTTTTCCGTTGAGAAAATTTTGATTACACAGGATCTTTTAGGAACAATTAAAAAAATACAGTTTCTTTTGTTCACATCCCACAGTTAGAAGACTACTAGGAAAATTGTCCTGATGGGTTCAAAGTAAAAAAAGGCTATGGTTGAGGTTAACAGTTAAGAAAATTAATATGTTTGATGTTGATCTTGAAACATATGGGTTAAAAGAGGAGGATTCAAAAGAAGTAATTGATCCATTTTATATTGACCAAATAGAATGCATGCCCATTCTAGAGATTGATTGGGGAAGAAGAGAAGAAGATGATCTATTTTCTCGCACTAAAGATGTGCTGACTAGGACTAAAAATTAGATAAAATAAAAAATTGTTGTTACGCTTGATCCATTTGGAAAGTCTTCAAAAACCAAAAGTAAAAAGGCCTCCCAAAAGCAAAAAGCTATCACTAACCAAGGTGTTCATGGTCCCATTGCAGGTTCAGTTGAAGTTGAAGCTGAAGCAATCCCACAATCACTTCAACTTCAAGTTCAAGCAGAGACTTCTATGGCTAAAAGGGTGACTCGTTCAAGCACAAAGAAAACATCATCGAACAAAGACAAAGATATGATGATAGTTGATCTTGAGGCTACAGAAGAATCACCGATGGCAGACAATGTACCAGAAACTTAGAAGTCACCAGTAAACACCGATAGTCAAGAGGGTAACCTCGCCTTGGCTAGGATCTCCCCTTTGGTTGATAAGGAACCAATTACACCGAAGTGGTTGGAGACCTTAGTTGAAAGGAAGCAAAGCATGGTGCCTCTTTCAATGCCAATTGATGATTTGGTTAGTAAATGTTTGAGGAAAACACCTAAGATAAAGAAAGCCAGAACAAAATCAAGGATAAAATTTGATAAAAATTTAGGGCATTGGTCGACTAAAATAGCCATACCACTAGATGGAAGTTTGTGGGAATCTCTAACCCCTCAAGATTATCATATAACAATGGTTGACTTGGGAAAAGGAAACCGCGAAGTGGATATGGAGTTTTTTGAAGCTTCTAATAAGAAAATTGCACACAGAGTGTGGAAGGACAGACAAGATAAAAAAGAGATGAAGGAAACAATAAAGAACATGGCATAGTATATCAATGCCATCCTTCACCTTGAATCAAATCCCATCAGTGAAATGTCAGCAATTATAGATGTGTCCACTGAAAACCAATCAGCAATCCCTCGATAATTTGCAAAAGTAAAAAGCGATTGCAAAGACAACAAGGGAGTGGGTGCAAGGTGTCCTAGATGACATTGTGAAACACATAAATCTCTTGGATAAGGCTTCAAAAGAAATCTCCACCATCACCATAAAGGTAGAGCTGAGAAACGAAGGATACAAGAAAGAAAGAAGCAATTGGGTAAAGGTGGTAATATGGTTGGAAGATATCCAAGAATTTGGGCTTCAAAAATTTCAAGCCGAGTGTCTTGTAGCTAGTTTGGATGAGAAAACCTTGTATGTAATCAAGGATTGTATTGAATGGAGGAACGAAGCTTTGGTACAAGGTGTGACTGAAATCAAAGAAATGTTGAAAGAGCTTAAATTATACATGAAATAATTTAGGGATACCTCAAATGGTATGGAAAACACTTCACATGTAAAGAGGATGACTCCGTTGCCCAAGCAGAAGAAGTGATTACAGAAGTCGAGAAGAAATTCTAGGAGCTCCAAGATAAGAAGATACCAACTAAGAAGGACTTTTTGAACATAGCCCACACTAAAGCCATGCTGATAATCAACTTGAAACACTTGGAAATGCATGAGGAAAATATAATTATATTGAAAAAGGAGAAATAAATCTAGAAACAACAACTTGCTTACATTGGCCTTCCTCATCAATCTATTATCTCGACATTTTCAATTGCCTGTGAAGCATGGAAAGTAGCAAGGAATGCGGCTAATGTGGATGATGCTACTTGATCAGAATGTTATAGATAGTTGTTTAGTTGTTCTTTCTGGTTTTTACTTTCTTGCATTTTAGTTAACACAATTGTGTTATCTAAAAGACTATTTTACTCCTAGCGGGGTAATTTTAGCAACTGTCCAACACTATGCCTTATATAAATGTAATAATTAGTATGGCATAGGGTTAATTTCCAACAGATTGATAAGCAAAAATATTTTTGTTTTAGGTTTAATCTTAAGTTTTTCGAAGATAGCATTTCAAATTATGAACATAAATAGAACTCTACAGTTTGATTTTGCTAAAGGATTTTCAGAGGTAGATACTATTGTCTGCTTCTTTGAATCTGTATTTCTAAAAATACCATTCATATAAAAGTTTTTTTTCTTTTTATCATTCATTCTGAGATTGCCTATTCAAAAAATTTGAGGAGCTGTGGGAAGTAAATTCCATTCAATCTATCTGCTTGTTTGTTTAACTCTCAATCATGTGGATAATATTGATAGTTAAGATCAAGTGGTTCTTTAGCATTCAAATATAATTTATATTAATGAAATAGAATAAGCTGATTCAACATTTTTAATAGATTGTGTTTAGAAGAGATCTTTGCTTTGGGGTAAAAGATTGAAAATTATTCTTTTTCAATAAAGGTAACTGCGCTTGTTTTACTGAAGAAAACTTTTAAGCAGAGAATTCCTTAACATTCAGGAATTCAATTTGTTGGTATGCATTTTTCTCCATTTGGAATATAAAATCATTTGAGAAAAACTATTTACTAAGACAGATTACAGATCTTTGTTCAGTCCTCAACTCTTCTTGGTTTCTATTCTTTGAAGTTCTGACAGCTCATTCACCCTTCAAACATTCATCTTTAAGCCTTCTTGCTTAGTACACCTTTGCAAGCTCTTCTCTTGGGTCACTTGATGAAGCAAAACCCCTTCTCCTTATTAGATTCTTGCATTAAACTCTCTAACTCCTTTATTTTTGCTTCATGATCAGACATTCCTATATATAGGAAATTAGAACATTTTCTCGCTCATTGTCCATCATCTAAATTAGGGTTTTAGATGGATTAGGTAGAATACAATGTATCTACCTCATATCTTCTCTTCTCTAGATTTTCTCTTAGAATTCATTTCAATTCGTCTCCAAAATGATTTACATAAGCTGTGCCACCAGCTCATCAATCTTATCTTCCTCCTAGATTCACAATTTCCAAGAAAATAAACTTGTCGACTTTTATTGGGCAAATCTTTGATCTTTGTCACAATGCAATAGCTCATCATTATCAATCTACTAATGCTCAACACATACTGCATCACTTTGCATCAACTGTAAAATCACTAGCCATCAACTAGATTTTATTGGTGCTCGACATCAACTAAAAATTACTCGACATCTACTATCTTGCTCGACATCCACTAGAATTTGTTTTCACTAGGCTCCAATTGACATTTTTCTCTGCTTGAACTAACTTTTCTCAACACCTATTATCCACTTGGTTAAGCTTGGCAAATGAACTTTGTTTAATTTATTCTTCTAAACTTTCTAAGTGTAGCTAGCCATTTTGTAACCTCAAGTAGATCATCAATACATTATGTTATCATTGTCTTAACTGATCCTTGTACTTCATTACATAATCATAACTCAAGCTTTCCTCTAGGTACTTTTGTTACATCTTGTTGATAAAATCTTCCTCATCAATCAACTAAGTGATAGTACTTGAAACACATAAGCAATTATCTTACTAGCAAATAGCAGGTTTGACATCAGTGACAAAACAATGATTGAAACACATAGTCTTCTTCAACAATCTTTTCAATCAGATATCAATAGATCTATTAAATACAACTCACTTTGCATGTACATATCTTTGTTTAGCTCTCTTAAATTGATTCATTGTCTAGATTCCATTGTCATCTCTGTCTCTGATTCACTTGGCAACCCTTGAAGCAATCACTTTCCTTCTCAACTCTTCTTAGCCTTCTACTTAGATTTGTTAGTTGATAACATCAACAACTATTCCAACCTTTGCACTTTTTGGAACATCTCCCCACATAAGCACACACATAGAAACTCTCTAGGTTAGGCCTTATACCTCCTTAAATAGGTAATTTTGATCTTTTGCCGCTTAAACGCCATCATAGATCTTAGGGTTTATGATTAGATCCATCAAATACAATGTATACGATCGTCATTTTGTTATCTCTTTTTTGCTAGAAACTTCTCTTGGAATCCATCTCTTAGGTCATTTATTTAATCCTCTTCTAGTATTAAATGATCCAACTCATCGATCCTTATCTTCAACACGCTTTCCATATCCCAAGAAATCAACTTAGTGGACTACAAATTATGATTTCTCATAAATAGTTAAAAGGTTGTTCCTTAGTCAACACTCTATTCTAGTACTCAGCCATCACTGGGTTACTTGGTTGCTATTAAACTTCTTTCTTGACACATACACTATCACTTGGTTGATATTGATGCTCGGTCAACACTAATTTTTCTTGGCCCTTACTATGGCTCAGTTGACACTAGAATCACTCAACATGTACATCAAAATTCTTTATTCTTCTTCTCTATTTCTCAGTCAAGCCTATACATTCAATCTGTCTTTGATCACATCTTTAGGGATTTATCATTACTGTCTTCTCCACTTGTAGCATGTTTAAAGGGAATAAACACTAAGCAACTAATGCATATTCTTACATGATCATGCAAATCTAGAAATATGCAAGAGAACATGTAACTAAGAATGACATGAAATAACAAAGATCTTAAGCTATTGAAAATAACACCAATGCAAACCTCATGAAATCACCAAGTGGTTGATGATTTCCTTGCTTATGGGATGTGATTGCTCACAATTCTTGTAGTATAACAATGCCGTAGATAGTAGATGTGGAAATGAGGAGAGGGCTCTCCTTTTATAGAAAAAGAGATTCAACGGATGGCTAAGATTGAATGCAAGATGGAGGGCTAGGATTTCTCAGGATCAATGAGGTGTCCATGAGGTGGAGGCCAAGTGGACTCCATGTGGATTAGGGTTTTGACCATTCAAAGGGGGAATATGCTCACACATGTGTGAGCAACCTTTGATGGTGACATGTGCAAGAGGTGTGAGAAGCATGGCTTCTCACACAAGTGTGAGACACCTTGGCTCTCATGCAAGAGGACACATGTGTGAGACACCTTGACTCTCATGCAAGAGGAAAAGAGTGCAAGAGGTGTGAGAAGCATGGCTTCTCACACATGTGTGAGACACCTTGACTCTCATGCAAGAGGAAAAGTGTGCAAGATGCATGGAAGACATGAGGAGTGTGAAAAGTGTGAGGATTCTTCACACGTGTGAACACACACTTAGGATTAAAAGGGGATTAGCAAGATGATTAGGAAAAGTAAGCATGATTAAGGAAGTTGATAGGTTTAACAAGATGGGTTAGTTAGGATAGTGAGATTAGGTGAGGGTTAAAGGTAGGAGCCATGTGCTCAAATAGGATTAAATTTAATATTTAATTCCAAGTGGGATTAGGAAAGGGATTAATTAAGTAAATGAAGTACTTAATTAAAGTGAATGGGTTAGGATTTAAATAAACCTTAGTTTATTTAAATCAAGGAAAGGCTAGGATTTAGATAAACCTTAGTTTATTTAAATCAAGGAAAGGTGAACATAATTAAATAAAAGTAAATTTATTTAATTAAAGGTAGGGTAATTAAATAAATAATAAATATCTATTTAATTGGATAGGAAATGAGATTTGGACAATTTTAGGTGTCTACAAATATAACCATACACATAGAGAACTCATAACACCATTATTTGTTAACTAAGGAAACCTTGGCCAAGAGAAAACCCAGATGGGGATGATACCCACAAGATGATTCACTAAAAAAAAGGATCCTATTTAGGATATTGTGTTGAAAATTGGCTATTTGTGATATGTAATTTTTGTCATCAATGGTAACAAATCTCAGAAATAAAGATACTTAGTGTTTGGTTATCAGAAAATTGTCTAAGTATAGAATTTAGTTTACAACAGTGTATTATTTTGTTTATAACATGTTGTAGACATCATATTATGGTAAGAAAAGTTACATGGAGATAGTATACATGTTGATGATGATGTGTATAACCTCAAAATTTTGTACACACTGTACAGAACATAGTTAATCGTGTTTTGTTGAAGAAGGACAATGAAACATTAGGAAATAATTGTTTTGATTGCAAAACAATTACTTATCCAATTAGGGCCCACATCCTAGATGTTTACTCTAACTTAGAAAAGTGAATTGTGGTCTTAACCAACCCAAAAATATTTTATGTAAAGGCATGGTATTTATGCAAAGGACTTCTTTCAATAAGAAGTGTGTTAATGCTCATGATTATGAAATTGTGAATTGCGAAGCGAGTGAACTTTTGTGAAACCGATATATGCAAAGTTTTGTATGAACTATCTGGTGATCTAAGACCAAGCTAAATATTAGAGATCTAACAAGGAAGGAAAATAATAGTAGATTACTTGTTTGAGCAGTGAGCTCCTCTTGTAGTTGAAATTGCATGTTTGGGCAGTGGTCTCATCTTGCATACATTACTCTACAACTCCTAATAGGGTTGGCACAACTCCTCATAGGGTTGAAATCTCCTAATAGGGATTCAAAGTCTCCTAATAGGGATTGCATATATTGAATTTATCATTGACTCCTAACAGGGTCCATCCTCTAACAAGGAACTTATATATCAATAAGTTATCTAGTGGGTATCATCCCCACTAGGGTTTTCCCTTGGCCAAGGTTTCTCTAGTTAACAAAATATGGTGTTATGAGTTATCTTTGTCCATTGTTACTGGTATTGTTCAACATTACTTTATTGTTTTGTTATGCATGGTTTAAAGTAAGTAATAATATCCATTTGGTGATTAAAGTTTGTAGATTATTGACTCACCCCCCCTCTCAGTAATCCCTATTTCTAACAATTGGTATTAGAGTTTAGTTACTTTGAAGAGGCTTAACTGCTTAAGTAAGATCCCTATGGATATGGAACAATTGATGAAGAACCTTGAAGAAGCTCTTGAACAAGTTGATCTCCTTACTAAAAAAAGAGATAAGTTGAAGGATAGATATGAGGACTCCAAAGTTTACATTGGTTAGTTGAAATAAAAGATTGAACATCTAAAATCTAAGCCTAAATCTACTAAATTTGGAACTACTGATGACGACTATTCAAAGTTGAAGAAAAAGTACAAGATCTTGAAGCATGAATTGAAGATTATAAATCTGAAGTTGATTTTGAGAAATGATTCTAGCAAAATTGAATCTGATTTGAAGACTTAAAATGCAAATCTAAGAGCAAGTCTGATAAAGAAAACATCTAAGTTTGAAACATTGAAAGAAGATCATGAGGAACTCCATAAGTACAATACTATTGTGAAAGGTGAATTGACATAGTGCAAACAACAACTTGAGAAGCTCCATTCTAGCAAAGAAAAGCTTGATGATTCTATGTCTATACAGAGACCTTCTTATGACAAGACTAGTTTTGGTTATTTGATTAACATGTTTGTAAAGAAACATGAGATTAGATCATATTCGAAAGAAAAAGACAAATTTTATGATAAGATTGAATCTAGTCAATCTTCTGAGAAACCTAAAGAAGTTGAGCAAAACAAGGAAGATGAAATCTTGGATGAACCAAAGAAAGTAAAGACTCCCAAGGAAACTAGGTATGAATTTAGAGGTAAGTGCTTTTTATGTAATGAAATAGGTCATATGAAAAAAAATTGTACTAATAATTCATTTAATCATGTTAAGGACTTTATTGTCATAATTATCATGGTATGGGTCATAATGCAATTGATCGTAGGAAACCTAAGTATGATTATGATAGAAGAAATAGTAGAATGTCTAGAAATACTAACCCTTTAGATAGAAGAAGATCTAATGAAAGGACATCAAGAGAAAGAAGATCTTATGATGATAGAAGATATATTGCGTGTTATAAGTGTAACAACTTAAGACACATTGCTTAGAATTGTCATGCACCTAATGATCAACAAAATCCTAGAAGCAGACACCTATATGTCAGTTATGCAATAACTTTGGACATGCAACGAAGTACTGCAGAATGGATAGAAACTTCAGAAATAGAAGGAACAATGGAAGAAACTTCAAGAATAGAAGGAATGATAGAAGGAACCATGAAAGGAACTCTAGATCTAACAATGAAGAACAAAGAAACATTGTAAGTGAACTTTGAGAAGAACTTAATGAAGAATTTGTGAAAGGAACAAATATCTCAAAAGAAAAGTTAGATGATGATGAGACATAAAGATCAAAGTCAATTGTTGAGTTTGATTCAATTAAGTTGAAATAAGCTTGTTCACATCATCAGTATTTGAGAACTTCATACTAAGACTGAATTAGAGGTAGCGAAGTTGGGAAAAGATGTATTTAGTTGTGTTTAGATGGTACCTAAGCTCACTTGTAATTTGGAGCTCATCTAAACAAGTTATGATAAATTTCAGAGTTGCTGTTATTACAATAAAGATTGATTCTATAACGAAAGATGAAAAGTACATTTTTGCAGAGAATTTTGTGATGCAAAATTTTGAGGATGATTTTCATGATGTAAGGAGGCTATAGTAAACCTTAGGTGACATTTGAAGATTGGACATATGATTTTGGACAATTATCTAATTACAGAACACAAATAGTAGCTTTTTCATATTTGTGTAGTACATAATTCATGCAGTTTCAAGTTGATGCATAAATGACCCTGGGAATTCATCAAATTCTTGAAGTGCTTCTAACTCTGAGCTAGAGAATTGGGTAGAGTAATACCTGTTAGCTTCATTTTTGCCTCCAAATTGTCAATATGGCACTGTACTTCTTGTGTGAACAAATTTGTATCACACAAATTGGTGTAAAGTAAGAAAATATTCTCTAAGATTTTATTTACACTTTTAGTCTTGGTTGCTAACTCAACCTGACTAAGTGTAATAGAACTTGATACCTTGTTATTTACCTTTCCTTGAAATTTTCTCTCGGACCATTCAAGTAGTTTGACATTTGAATCTAGGTCTGCATCATTGATGTGTTCTACAATGATTACCAACTGTTCCATGATAGGCTTGTCTTCTTCAGGTGCTGGCAGGATAAATGCATCAATAAATATATTCTTGATGTCTTGCAATGCTTGCTTCTACCTATGCTCCCTTCTGAGTAGCTCTTGATGATTTTTCCTTGCAAGTGCATCTTGTAGTATGCCCATTTGTTCAATTGTGATTGTTGCAAGGTCAAACTTTGGTAGGAAAATCACTTCATCCAAGTTGACATCAATAAATGATGTAACCTCACCTACCTTGGATGTACTAGACGTTGGTGATTATAATGGTGTCGCTTCTATACTTGACCTTTGAAGTGCTTGACTTGGAAGAGTAGTAGTTTCTAGTAAGGTAACCAATTTTTTTATTGACAATTTCTCCTCAGGCTTATTAGAAACAATAGTCCACCAAGATAACTGGGGGGGGGGGGGGGTGGGGGGTGAATTAGTTATCCAATAATTAAAACACTTATCTTCTTTAAAAAAACTTAACCATTCAAACAAAGTAAATAGAAACAATAGAAATATTCACATAAACAAATACACTAGATATGTTGACTAGGGAAACCCTTGATCAGAGGGAAAACCCCAGTGGGAATGATGCCTGCAAGATGATGTACTAATATAAATATTCCTTGTTAGAGTATAGACCCTGTTAGAAGTCTATTACAACATTTAGTAAAATTAGTCCCAATTAGGAGGCTTTGAATCCTTGTTAGGAGATTCCAACCTTGTTAGGAGTTGTGCTAACCCTACTAGGAGTTGTGGTACAATGTATGCAAGAAGATCCCATTGCCAAACCATGCAATTTCAACTACAAGAAGAGCTCATTGCTCAAACTAGTAATTTACTGTTATTTATCTTCCTTGCTTGTTCTTTCCTCTATCCTATCAACAAGACCAATTACTATTAGACCTTGTAGACCAGGTTATAAACCTCAAATCCAAATACCAAACCTTGGATCACTCAGAAAAACCTTGGCAATGAAGTTTCCTTTACTTCAGCACTGCTTTGCTCAACTTCACATTCCATACTCTCTGCTACTTTCCAAACATTCATAATTCACATATATCCATGCCATGATAAAGGAAAATATCCTTCCTTTATACCAAGTCCATTAAACAATTCCTTGAGTTGGTTGTTAATCCTTCTCAATTAATTATTATAGGACCACATTAAGAGCATGTTACACTTAGCAATAACACAAATCTTCCACCTTGCAACTTGAATAACTATTTGTACACATAATATTATTACAAGTGAGCTTAGCCATGCCATCCTTAACATGTCTTCTCCAAGTCCTCAACCTTGATCCCCAATATATCAAATCTGCTAAGAGATATAACAAGTTTACCCAAACATGCCTCTATAAACTCTATCTTAGAACAAACATTACCAAAACTTACATAACTTCTTCTAGACTTAGCCTTTCTACTTCCAATGTTAACTGAATATGGTAGATACTCAAATGTATCTCTCATAACCATGAGTGGTTGTTATGTTCAACTAGTCAAGCATATCAAATTGATCTTTCCATTGTTCTTCTGTCAGATACCACATAAGACATCAAACATACTATATTGACATCAATGACAAACTCAGTCATGAGTGTTACATATTATCATCAAACCAATATTCCAAAAATCTCTCCAATCTTCCAACAAGGCTATGTAGTCAAGTTTGAATCTTCCATCTTTCCTCTTCTTTCTTTTCAATTTCAATTGCATCTTGAACTTGTGTTGTAGGTAGATGAGTATCTACCTGTCTTGTTTGAACTTGTGTTCCATCCCGTGCTTGAGTAGAAAATTTTGGTACTAACAAATTTTGCACCAATTTGTTGATGTTAGCCATGGTAGTTGTTTCTTTCCTTTGATACACTACAATGGGTAATGTAGGTTGCATCATAGTAAATTAAGGGGTTTTTGATGTCTTGAGTTTCCACCCCTATAAATGTCTTCTCTGCCTCCTTAAGTTCATCTACACTCACCAATATAGGGTGACTACATAAGTTTTCCTTGGTGGTGGTGTCTAGTAGTATCTTCTTCATGTCCTCCTCTATTAGTGAATTAATGTTTTGAGTCATAGTGTCAGAAACATCGTTGATCTATATGATTTTAGTGTCTACTTTTGTCACATGTAGTGGATTGGCACTCAACATTTGTATATCTGGTATACTCTATTCTAGTTGCTACTCATCTTTAGTTATTGCCTAGTTTTTTCCCATTCTTCAGTGCCTTCCATATGTTCATCCTTCTTAGTATCAACTTTAGTAACCTCAATTAATTCTTGCTCATATTTATCTTCACCTACGTCAATAGGTTTCTCCTCAATTACCTTAGATGTTGTCAACCCATAAATTACCTTCCAGATTTGGGTACTTTTTTGAACAACATCTTCAATTTTAGTTTGGAGAATATTAAATGCATGATACTTAGGAGAAAATCTCCCTACATACTTATTTATGGCTTTAGTCATCTTAGCTTTACCTAAATCTGGCATCACTCTTACAAGTGTAGTCTCTCTAATATTCCTTTCTATTGTAAGACTATATTTCCATCTTTTCTCAACTCTATCATATAAAGTATTTGGTAGAGAGTTCGAAATCTCAATTAGAGTCATCTTAAATGTTACCATCATGGCATATACTGACTCTTCTACTTTATCAATTTCTAGCTTTCCAAGTCTATCAAATCCAATATGTGGAAATCCACTCAAATCTACATTATTCTTTATATTTTCACATAGATTATCTAAATCAGAAGGACTATGACTTACCACTTTAAATTGGCTATTATCATCAAATTCTATCCTCTCTTCATATGATTTAGTTGGAGCAATGTACTTTCTCCTTTGTCTCTTCTCAGACACATCAACTTGTATAGCTTTCCTAGCTTTGTTTTGTTTTTGCTTGGCTACTTCTTGAGCTTTCTTAGTAGTAGGTCTTGTGCTAGTTTGTGTAGCTAGAACTGCAAGCTTAGGTTTTACAACCTTCTTTAATTTTTTCCTACTAAGGCTTTATCTTTTCTTTTATTCTCTATGGCTATATGTTCTTCACTAACTTCTTCTCCTTTGACACCTTCTTCAAGCTCGACTTCCTCTTCTCCTTGATCTTCTCCCTAACCTTGTGTTAGGGCCAATGGTGCTTGGGCTGGTACATCTTCTTCTTCATAATTATTATCATCTTCATCATCTTCCTTTGTCCCTTCACCATATTTTTCTTTCAATTTCTTGACAATCTTGTTCTTCTTCCTTATCACTAATGTTGTCTTTGGATCCATAGCTATCTTTGATTTGGCAACATCACAATTTACAAAGTCAGTAGCCTTATTATCTACTTCTTCTTCTGCAATAAAGGATGCAATTAATATAGATGCCTCATCCACATTGACTTCATATCCTAGTGATCTCAACCATTAACCCTTGGAGCTACAACTTGTACATTTGTGAAATCAGTATCAACTAGAAAGCAAACATCATTGAAATGTTTCTCAACTAGTGACACTGGTATCTTTTGTCTTTGTTTCATTGACTGCTTAAAGTCCTCAAAATAGATAGTCATAATAGACTCAAATCTCTCTCCCATTTTCTCAATGAATTCTACTATTTTTACTACAATGGATTTGGTTGTCTTCCATAAAACTTTTCCAAAGGAAGGAAATGTGTTCTACACATAGAAAAATATACATACAAGTATTGATCCGAACTTGCATTGTGCACTCTTGGTTTTCATCATGGCTCCCAAATTTTTTGATAGTTGTTGCAATTGAAGCTTGATAAGGTCATAAGTACAATCCTTCTTCACTATCTTTTATCCTACATCAACATCAATACAAGGTACACTATTCAATTTGCTTGATTGAAAGAACTTATGTGCAATAATCCTTACTGCAAAAGAAATTAGGGGATCTATGATAGTATCCATTGTCATTCCTCTTTTATTCCACGCTGCCCCTATGTTTTTCTCAATAACTTCTTTTGCATCACTCCTCATGGTTTTAGGTCCATCTAGGGTTGGATATCCTATTACCATTTGCACAATATTCTTGGTTATCTTGATAGGTCCATCTTCTAGCCATACTGAGTTATCATGAATTTTGATTAAAATAATCTTAATCCAGTTAGTCTTGAAAATATTTGGAAACTCTAGGGCATGATTAACCCTTTTATTTCTACAATTTTGTATTTCTCCTTTAGTATTCCATTTTCACACATTTTTCCATATAGGTCTTTGATTTCCATGTCACCTATGCTACCCACCTTGCATGTGAACAAAATTTCACATCTTGAATCATTAAGACTTGTGGTGGTATCATGGATAACACACCAAACAGATCTTGTTTATATGCAATATTAGGGATTGCTTTGAAATTTGGTTGTCTAATCTCATTCTTAATTAGTTGAACATTCAAGACCTCCTTTCCCTCTTTAACCTTGGTAGTAGAAGAACTAGGCACCATAATTATCACCTATGGTTTACAAAAATTCAAATAGTGTAACTCAACATACAATAAATACCTTCAAAAATTTGATGAACAATGTTGAATAGTGGTTGAATTCACTTTGAAAATGTTTAGAATGATCTCTTAAATTTTCCTTTAGCTCTTCGTTCTCTCTCCAAATTTGAATGATGTCAAATGAGTAAAAAATTGATCATATAGACCTCAAAACTTTGTAATTAATGCCCAGTCCTTACACAACTATAAGCTCGGCTTGAATAGAAATTTCAACTCGCTCAACTTCCATGAAGTTTACTTCTTGCTCAGAAACCACTATGAGATTGGTCAACACTATCACCTATAATAGCTCAGTATCAACTAGATTTCACTCGACAACTTAAGTGAAAATTTTCATGCTTGACAGTAACATGAAAATTGAAAAACTAAAAGATTTCTTCAAGATTCTAAACAAAACTTTGCATCTTTCTTCATGATAATATAATCTTTTCAAAACTAAGTCCTTGGAAATAATTATGATATATTATTTAAATATCAGTCCCACACATACCTCTTGATTTCTTAGTTGGAGGTGGTGTCATCAATTGACCCATTGGGTGAAGAGATCCCATCAGAAGTTGATGTGCTGCAATCTTCCTTTCTCTTCCATGTATTTTTCATTTCATCTTTGACATTCTCAACATTTGCCTTTTCTTTGCCTTTGTTGAATCACTGCTTGGCACTTTTGACCTTGTTGGGCAATTCTTACTTATGTGACCAATCTTCAACCAACTAAAACATGTAGTTGACTCAACCATTTTTTGTAGTCACTTCTAAAGTGTGGTCTTATGCAATTCTTAGGAACATGTCCATACTCTTGATAGTAGTGACAACTATACCTAGTATTGTAATCCTAATTATAATATTTTCCATTGTGATTTACCTTTGTCTATTTGTTTGATGACCACTTAGGCTTAGATCTGCACTCATATGCTCTATCTCCATACTTCTGATAGTTATAGGAGTATCCTTCAAATCTTTGTGTGCTCAAGGTCTTGGTTTTGCATTCATGTGCCTGATGTCCTTGTTTGTTGCATTTGTGGTAGTGACCCATGAACTTTTGCTTAGGATTCTAATTTGCAGTCTTGCTCTTGCAAACATTAGTAGTAAACTTGTAATAAATTAAATTTTAAATAGGAAATTAGGATATTTGGCAATAATTTTAGTATTATGAGTTGTTAATGAGTAGTATCATATTTTAGATAGGGAAGTTTATTATATAAATTTATTTTTGAAATAATTAAAAATAATTAAATTTAATAATTAGAGTATAAAATAAGTTTATTAAAGTTTCAGCTAAATATTATATCATTTTTTATTAAAAAAACTGTTCACATAGATTTAGCATAGTAGTTCTCCAAGAGTTTATATCAATTAAATTTTAGAAAATTTATTTAAAAAATTTCCTATTTAAAATTTAATTTATTACAAGTTTACAACTTCACTATATTAATTATTAGTTTTTTTTGATAAAAATATTGAAAATAAGAATTAATAATATTTATATAATTGTCAAAATATATTACAAAGGTAAATAGATAAGTAAATTTATTATTGTGTAAGAAGAGATAATTATATGTTGAATTTGGTCTATAAGATACAATCCTAAAAAATAAATTAACAATGATACTATTTAATAATACTAACACAACTATGCTTTTAAAGCAATTATATTTGATTCCATTAAAAATATATATATACTAATTAACATCATTTAAACTAACACTTTATTTAATACAAAAAAAACAACTCTATTGCCAAATATCCTAATTTAAAAACATACTAAAAACCTAATTTTAAAAAAAACTATCTAAAATTTGATACTACTCATTAACAACTCATAATACTAAAATTAATAAAAAATAAAAATAAAAATTAAGACATTAACACTACAAACTTAACTTTCAAACAATAAATTTTCAATGTTTTAAAACATTTAAATTAAACTACCTAACAATTAAAATCTAAATTTTAAACTTATTTTAAATAACTAATCTATCTTTAAACTAAAACTAAATTAATTATCACAAACAATAAATTTAATTAAGAACTAAAAACTAAATTAAATTTATAATAACTTAAAATTAAACTAATCTAATACTAATTTAAATTTAAAACTAATCTTAATTTAATATTAATTTAAATAATTTTAAATAAAAATAAACTAACTTAATTCTAAAGTAATTTTTAAAAGACACATATTAATTAAATTATATATATATATATATATATATAAACATAATCAAAACTAACAAAAAAATAAAAATAAAAAATAAAAAATAAAAATAAATAAATAAATAAATATATATATATATATATATAAACTAACTTATACTAAAACTAGAACTTACACTATAACCCCAAACCCTTAAAACTAACTGCCCACGACCACAAATTTCCAACTTCCAACCACATGGGCTCAGGGCCCCATAAATATTTTCCCCCACCATCACGTTGCCCCAGGCCTATTTAAAAGGACACAGCCCAAAATCGTGCAGGGCAGTACATTTTGTAGGAGTTGGCGGAAGTAAGGGAGGTAACGGTACATGCTATTTAGCTGGTGCATTTTCGTGGCTATTTAGCTAGTGCCATTCGAGCATTTGCTATATTGCCACCGGCAAATCGCAAGTATTTTCCATTAGTGACTTGGCGAATTGCCGGATAATTGTGAACTCCGATGACACCACTTGCAAGTTTTTTCCCACATGCATTCCTTCTTGAAATTGACAGGTCTGGGACGTATCACATGGTCATAAGATCATCCCATGAACACATTTCATGGCATCGGATTCCACTTTTTAGTATCACAGGTAATTTTATGTTGATCGCTATCTCGCTATGCATAACATATGAGCATCTTGTCATAGCGAGTATGTGACAATCGTGGATTCAAATCAGATCCGACAGTAGGACTAAAACCCTTTTTCATAAGACTTAATCATGATGTACAAACAAGCGAGAGAAGAATATCCGTCCTTCGCCCCTTTTTTCAAAAAGAATTCGCGCTAGGGTAAATTTTAAAAGCCAAACCTAGGGTTTTTCATAGACTTTCAAAGGTATCAAAATACACTAGACAAAAACCTAAAACCCTATGACTTACCAGAGGATTCTCATCTAATTTTTTTTTATGATTCAAAGAAAATTTGATATGCAAAAAATCAAACCAACATGAGCATTATCTTTTCTTATCATAGTATTTGTGGGAAGTAATTGCCTGTGTGGCCTTCCACTATTCTCTAGTTCACAATTTGATTGTGGCATTTTGTTCGAAGAAAAGCTTTATAATTAAAAATCTAGGATATTTTAATAGATCATTTACTTGTGTGATGGGATAAAACCCATTTTGGTGCCCTAAAATAAGATAACTATATATAGAAACTCAACCATTGAGAAATTTCGTATGGACTTGAGCTATATTGATCTAGGCTTAGATCTGTTTCTATGCATTTGCTATAACTATTTCTGGGCTTTAGTCTGCAATGTGAGACACTTATTTTGTTGGTAGGTAATTTAAATAGGAAGCATTTTCTACCGCTAATGTCTAAGAGTTTTTTTTATAAATGATATCTAAGTTTATTATTATCAATATGCATGAAATCTTATAATAGGAGAATATTATCAATATGCATGAAATCTTTAAGATCATACAAGATTTTCTTTCATCTAGAGTTGCATAGGTGTTGAAACTCCTTTATTATATACAGGTTGTTGCTGGAACTAACTGTTTGAAAACATCATAATGTGGGTTATTTTCATATTGCAACACTGTTAGCCAATCAGAAAAGATGTAGATTTGAAATCTGTTTCACTTTTTTTTCATCTTAAATTAAAATACATCTACATTATTAATCGTCATTTTTTGTGTTTTAGGTGCAATTTATTAGATAACCCCCTTTTTGATATGTCTTTTGAGTTAGTCCTTTGCTCAAACAATAAATTAAAAGATCATTTTATTGTAGGGCCCCGAAGTCAGAAGTGGAGATCTACCACAGCCTATCATGCTCACAAAGGGCCAAGAGTTTACTTTCACAATCAAAAGAGGAGTGGGCTCTGAAGACTGTGTAAGTGTGAATTATGATGATTTTGTGAATGATGTGGAGAAAGGAGACACACTACTTGTTGATGGTACGTTCTCTTGTGCTGGCTTGAAAATTCATTTATTAGCCAAAAAGAACAGAGTTACTAATGTTATTTGCAACATTTTCATAGCTTTCTATTTCTTATCGTTATTTGAATTTCTCTAGGGGGGATGATGTCACTACAAATGATGTCAAAAACATCAGATTCTATAATTTGTGAAGTAATCGATGGAGGAGAGCTTAAATCATGATGACACTTAAATGTGCATGGAAAAAGTGCTACCCTGCCTTCCATTACAGGTTAAGACCATTTTATCAACTCATAGGCATGCATAGCAAATTAGATTTTTGTTGCTTATTGACATGTACATCTCAATTTGCTTCTTTCTTAGGGACTTTGATTTCATTGTGATTTCCCTTTTTTGTACCTAATATTGATTGATTGAAGTTACCTAGAATATAATTGAATGATATGTTTATCAATCTTGAAATATGTGTAATATTTGTATTTTGTTGTTACTTGTATATGTGATGAGTTGTTTTGACCAACACAACATCTGAGATAGCTTAATTTTGTATTTGATAAAATCTATTTCTTGTCTTTTTTTTTTCGCAGATAAAGATTGGGATGATATTAAATTTGGAGTTGAGAATGGCATAGACTATTATGTTGTTTCCTTTGTTAAAGATGCTAAGGTGGTGCATGAGTTGAAAGATTACCTTAAAAGTAAACCTTTGAAGCAAAATTTTAACTTTCCAGTGTAATATAATCCTTTCCATACAATATTGGGCTTGATATAGCATGTTCTCTTAATTTATATTTTAAATCAAAATTTAAAATGTGATAAAATATCAATGCATTTGTATTTGTAATTATGTGAAGGTTGTGGTGTGGATATCCATGTGACTGTGAAGATTGAAAGTGCTGATTCAATACCAAATCTTCATTCAATTCTTTTTGCATAAGATCAGGTAAGTACAGTCTCCCTAGATCAGAGGTTTTAGTTGGATAAGTTGTTACTTTATGATTGGTGATATTGCTTTGAATGGGGTTAATAAATTAGGTGAAGTCATGCTTGTCAAGCATTATATAGAAAGTTAAATGCACATGCTACTTTGTTTACTATTTAGTCATGCATGTATTTGTTTGGATGTTGGTGCTTTTCCATTGTTGGTTTTTGATGGTTTTTATACAGATTTGATGTAAAATACAAAATATAAAAGCTTTACTTGTGAATATGTTATAATCTTCTTTAAATTGTTGGCAAGGACTATGAGCTTCAGTAAAGATGTTTTTAAATCAATTTTTTTGATTGTGTATCATTCAGTGAAGTTAACTAGAATGAGACCATCATTTAGCTGCCTGATTGATTCCTAGCTATTGAGTTTTCAGATTGTAGTTTCCTCATAGACCTCGAGATGGTTCTGTCAAGAAACAAGAGAGAAAAACTTAAACGTGGATAGTAATATCTATATTGACACTTTGAAAGGAGGGATAGATATATTATTTATGCTATAATTTTCACATAAAATAAATTAATGTGATTTTTTTCCCGTGTGAGTAAAATCTGTGAGGCCATATAGCCTTTGGAGATTTTTCTAAATGCGACATAAGTTGGTTAAAATGGCATAACTCTCAACTGTGAAAATCTTGACATCTTCCTCATTCTGAGACTGTTTGCTTCTAATGGGAATTTTTATGTCATCACAACTTCTCATAATTGATTGTACTAGGTACATTCCCATGCAAGACTTGTTGGTATCTTATGCTTATGAAATTTTAGTGTATGTATTTAAACATGACATTCTCTTCAGATTCTACTGTTGTAATTCATAAATTTGACATTAGTTCAATCTCATAAATTATGCCTTTGTTATCTTTGTCCTCTCCATCTTTTAGCTTCACAACAAAGGTCTTAGAAGTTGTGAACTGTCAAGAAACATTTTTCTGCGAGAGGAAATGAGCTTTTCCAATTCCTAACAGAGATGTTGTGGCATGCAAGGGCTATGGGTATTTTTGTGCAGCTGTCATACCATGCATGGGAAAAGATCTTCTTTTTGCCATAATTTTTGTCAGTGCTACCTTGAGAAGAATTTAGGGTTAGCTTTAGGTTCATTCTAGCTCTGATTCCATCTTGTCACCTTTTGTTTGGGTATGAGATGCCAGATTTTGAATACATAGGATACAAGCTAGGTTTTAAAAGCTAAGAAACATTGTCTTACAAGTTAGATGTCAACAACTAAGAAACAATGATCTTATTGTTTTGTTAATTTTTACCTTCTTTTGAACTTGGTATCCAAGATTTGTTGTTTTGTCTCTCGTAAACACCACTTAATAGTATTTGGCTAGTCTCTAGCATATCTCACACACCTAAATATTCAATCGGCTCAGTTGAGGTTGAAAGATACCACCTAGAGGATTAACCAAGATAGTCTCCCAAACAACAACACCCTTGTCTTTTCCTATTTAGGTAAATATTTAGCTTTCCAGATGTCAAGAGTCCATATACCAGTGTATATGTCAATTTGATTAAACTGTGAATGATCATGCATCTCTTAGTATTCAGGGCTCCACTATTTGTCCAAACATCAGTGTCAGAGTGTATAATTGTCATGGAGTAGTGTTTCTACAAAATAGTTTGTGTTCTCAGTTTGTAGAATCTCCATTCTTTAGTACATGTGTCTAGTTTTCTGATTTGCAGAGGCAAGGGCACCATTCTTTAATGCAAGTGTCCATTTCTGATGGCCATACAAGGTTGGAGCACCTAGATATTGTGCAAGTGACCTGTAGTGGTGAATATAAGTTGTGTGTCTTTGTCCTAGTCTCTGTCCTATAGAAGCGTCCATCTTGAATGCTAGTGCTCCATTTGATTCTCTAGAATAAAAAATTTCTTGGATCCTTGTTCCTGTGTTTCTATTCCCTTTTCTTCTATCTGCTACTACCTACAATATATAGTTGTATAAGCTTACAGTTTTATGAAAGTACTTCGTTGGAGGTTTTTTGATATTTATATGCTAGTGGTCCCTTGGACATTATTGAATGTTTTCTTTCATTTAGTTTATTTATGAAAATCATTTACACACTGCTTGCATGCAAATGGTCATAGCCACCTTCATTTTAAGCCACACTCATTCAAGTTATGCATGTATTGATTTTTTTATGGTATTTGTATGTTGTTTAGGATTCTAACAGTTGTCTCTTCCTTTTCTTTGGCTATGGTAGCTCAAGGGGATCTTGGAGTAGAGCTTCCTATCGAGGAAGTTCCTTTACTCCTAGTAATTTTATAGAGTTTTTTTATCATCAGTTAAAATGTTACACATATCAATGAAATTCATTTCTTGAATTCTATGTTTGCAACCATTCTTATTGAATTCATTGTTTACTACCCAAGATCAGGCTAATATTTCAAATCACACTAGGTACGATGCAGTCTTCCATGCTGATACAAGTAGTGTTAACTTGGAAGGGCTTTCTATGCTTCCCTTATCACAAGGTGCACCTTCTTCTGCCATGGAAGTCCAACTAGATGCTCTTGGGCTTGGAATTCAATTAAGCTTCTTGACATTATTCATCTTACTTTTTAATTATTTGCAAGCCAAAAAAGAAAAGATGGAGGCTAGTTTCAAAATGCCCTCTAATTTGTCATCTTGCTTGGTTTTTAAGAACTTTTTTATCCTTCATTATACTCATAATGCAATTTCCTAAATAGAATTTAGTTTTCACTTGCTTGATTCGATAGAAGAGCAGAATTGGGTCTAAAAGAATAGAATTTAGTGTTAAATTGTTAATTCAGCCAGCTGAAGAGAACTACAGATTACTTAGCAATCAGGTTTGGAAGCCTATCATTGGATCCATGACTTAACCTGCAAGAGTGAATGGCGGATTTAGCATTTAGACTTTGATCTATATTTTAATTTATTTTTTATAATTTGTAAAATGAAAACTACTTTTATCTATTTATTATGTAAAGTTTTGATATTTTTTCATAGCAAGTTAAATTATGATACTTCTAGAACTAGAATTTAATTGTGTAGTTTTTCAGTTAAATTTGTTGGTCTATTTTTCATAAGTAATCAGTGATAAGAACCCACTTAACTGATCCATAATAACTTGTCCATTTATTGCCTTCCTCTTTATTTGTCTTTTTATTGCATCCATCTTCTACCATCATTCTCATGAGAGAGATTCTTGTATACAGCTACTCATGAGAAATGAGTTCATAAATTCAACTAAAAAGTCATAGATTTTTATATACAACCGATCATTTATTCATGTAAATGAATCAATAGATTGGAATCAAAAATTATATAATTGAATCCTAATAATTGTCTTATAGTTGGAATATATTTATACATAAGTAGAAAACATCAGTCCATAGTAAATTGGTACATATGAACTGAGTTTAACTATGAAAAGCTTTGTGATGCATAATTTGTTTGTTAAATTAATATGTACTGAGAATTGTTCTTTTTGTTTCTTACCAGGCCAGTCTTTTCTTGAGAGTAGCAGGGGAGGTGGAGGAAAAGCTCATGGAGAACATCAATAAGCTAAAGGTAGAAATGGTGAAATTGGAGGAAGCGGGACACATGGCAAGACTAAGAGATTATAGAAATAGATGTGTGAGGATGAAGATTGTATACTATGATGCCTTCAAAGAAGTGATTTTCAAGGAAGAAAAAGAGAAGCTAGATTTTCATGCCAACCTTAGCAGGCTTAACCTTGTTGCCTTTTATGATAAGTTAGAAGATATGGTGGAAACCCATGATCGAGTGGGGATTATGAGTCAGACCAATGGGGAGAAATATGATTGGCAATGGCTTGATGGTTTGAAGCATGGCCATGGAATCTACAGATGGGTAGATGGGAGTTGTTATATGGGGACCTGGAGTAAGGGGCTCAAAGATGGGAAAGGTACATTTTATCTTGCATGTGGCAATCAGACTAGGCTATGCCACCTTTTCGAATCCTCGCCTTCCAATGTGGATCAGCATGACGATCTCTCCGTTGATGAGAAATCTTGTTGGAAAGAGAGAAGCTCTTCTATGTTTAATTTTGAGGTTTATTTGAATACTTCTTATGCCCCTAGCTTCGAAACAACATCCTCAAAAGCCCTTGAATCCAGAATAGTAAGAACCTTTTCCTTTGATGGGATAAGAAGCTCAAGTAGTGAGGAATTTGATGATAATGACGAGGGTATCAGAACTGGTGATCCCAAAATTTTTCCTATGCAATCTGTTGTCAAGAGAGAATATGTTCAAGGAGTTTTGATTAATGAGGTATCCAAAATAAATGTGCCTTCCAAGGCTATGAAAAGAGGGCATAAATGGCAACCAAATGAAAGTAAGAGACCGGGTGAAATTATCTATAAAGGGCACATAAATTATGACTTAATGCTCAATCTACAATTGGGAATCAGGTTCGCATATTTATTTACATATTCACACATATGACTAGCGACTTGCTCAATATTTTACATTTATATGGATGTGCCTTGTAATGTTTATTGATTTTGCTAACAAGAAATTCAGAGTCAGACTAACAAGAGAATGAAAAATGTATGTGTAATATTTGAATGATGAGAACAATATGATTTTAAAAAGTGTATTTATTTTTAGTCAATTTCTTGTTATTGAAGAAGACTGTATTAAAATATACTGTTGAGTTTGTGTGTTTGTCCCTAGACATATTGGATTCACAAAATTTTGAATTTGCCACACTTGGTTTTGGGTGTACAAGAGATTTACATTTTAAACACCATGCATACTAATTTAGTCTTGAATGCAATTTTTGCAATTAGTCGAAGAAAGTGGGAGTTATTGTTCTTAGTTTATTTGGCAATTTTTGTCAGCATCCTTGGAAATTGACGCATCTTTGTATCTTAAGATGCTAGCTGTAACTAAATGAGTCCTTTAAGCTATACATTTAGGTGTGGTAGCCAACTAATGCTAGTTGTAAGGTACACAAATTTTATATTGTGCGATTCCTTAGTTTGCCTTAATGTTCCACAGGGTTTCAACATCCTATTATTTGTCTTTTCTTCATTGTTTACTAGTGTGACCATTTTACAGGTACTTCTTTGTATGCTATCAAATTACTATAATCATGTTCATACTTATGAAAGCACATTGATCACTAAATTTTTTGGTGTACATAGTATCAAAGCAATAGGAGGACAAAAGGTATTTTCTATACCTTCTTACTCTATTTTCCATTTAATCGTTGACATAATATGTCAATTTTTGGTAACTAGACATTATTTTCAAAATTAAACATGGTGAGTGGGCTTAAAGTGGCAACTTGGTGGGGCAAGTTGGCGAGTCAACTTAGCGAGGCCACTTAGAGACGCGACATGGCGAGCTAACTTGGTGAGCAAGCTCAATGAGCGGACCTCAAGACTGACCTTGATGAGGCACTTTGGTGGGGTGACTTGATGACCAAACTCAAAGAGTCAACTTGGCGAGCATACTTGCACTAGTACATTTGGGTTCAATTTTTGACCTTTATTGGTCAAATTTTTGACCCAATTTTTGACCAAAATTTGACCAAATTTGACCAACCCATTAGTGAAATTTTTTTTGCTTGAAATTTCGACCAACTCACTGGTACATGATTTTTCTCAATTGTATAACTAATTATATATTCTTCATATTAGTTATTGTCAATGTTTTTGCAGCATTCTATAAAACAATTCACATGTCTTGCCTACGATACGACATTTTACATGCATCCTACTCTCTCTCATTCGGCTAATGATGGATTACGCAGAGTGATCTGAAACCATGATGCTAAAAAACACACAATCAAATCTAAAATGAACTTGCACTAAAAGTGGATTGTGGAAATATGATATTGGTAAAATTACACGCATGCTTATGAGGAAAATCACAACTTAAACATATATTTGTCTTGGTAGACATGCATGTAAAATTAACAATATCAGATTTCCATAATCCATTTGTAGTGCAAGTTCATTTTGGATTTGATTTTTTGTGTTTTTTAGAATCATGGTTTCAAATCACTTTGCGTAATCCATCATCAGCTAGATGAGAGAGTGTAGGATGCATGCAAAATGTCATATCATAGGTAAGACATGTGAACTGTTTTATAGAATGCCTGAAAAAAATTTACACCTTCTTGTTGGTGGAAATTTCCTCCTTCATTGGTCAAAATTTCCACCAATGCTTAGGTTTTTTCGACCTTTGTTGGTGGAAATTTCCACCAACGCTTAAATTTTTTTCGACCTTTGTTGGTGGAAATTTTCACCAACACCTAAATTTTTTTCTACCTTTGTTGGTCGAAATTTCCACCAATGCTTAAATTTTTTTCTACCTTTATTGGTTGAAATTTCCACCAATGCCTCAAATTTTTTCCACCTTTGTTGGTCGAAATTTCCACCAATGCCTAAATTTTTTTTTGCCTTTGTTGGTTGAAATTTCCACCAACGTGCAAATTTTTTTCTACCTTTGCTGGTCAAAATTTTGACCTTCATTGGTTGAAATTTTGACCAATTCCTGCATGACCTTAGACAATGGCTTGTTGGGTTTTCGACCAATAGATTGGTCAAAATTTTTACCAGAAAAATATCGACCAATGGGTTGGTCAAATTTGGTCGAGACTTGGTCAAAAATTGGGTCAAAAATTCGACCAATAAAGGTAAAAAATTGAACCAAAATGTACTAGTCTAGATGCATTGATGAAACCAGTGGACACAGAGAAGTTCAGATGGTGTTCAGAGTCTATGGGCCTTTCAGCCTATAGTGGTTAGTTCTTGTTATGTTCTTGTTGCTCTTGCAAGGTGTTCAACAAGTGGGAGAATGTTAGGAATAAGGTGTCTCAACCTTGGATAATTCCTATTCTTATTATTTGTTTTGTAAATATATTTTTTTGTAAATTATGTAATCAAGTGTGAGTGTACATGTCTAGTTGGCATGTTGATGTGTCACTCCACTTGCATGTGTCAACATCTTGAACTATGATGGATTCCTATGATAGATTCCTATGATGCATTCCTATGATGGATTCCTATGACGCATAAGAGTTATCTTTGGAATATTTAATTATGTGTAAAAAAATTATGACTAAAAATGATTATGATGGATTCCTATGACACATAAGAATTAATTTTTGGAAGATTTACTTGTGTGTAAGGAGATCATGACTGAAACAGTTATTACAAATTCCTATGACACATAATAGCTATCTTTGGAAGATACCCTAATAATGGAAAGAGCATTATATAAGTACTTTGAGGGCTGTAGATAGTTGAGTGAGTGTGTGAGTAGTATATTGTTGGTTGCTACTGGATAAGTCTTCCGTGTCCTAAAAAAGCTTGCACTGCAAGTGTGTTGTAATATTTGAGTTGAAGATAATACATTGTGCAGGTTTTGGAGGGGTGGGATTGTTTTACTGAAAGGTTTTGCCCCACCAGCATATCTTTGTGTTTATGTATTTTCTTTCTCTATCTATTTTCTGTATTCATGGTTGACTGCAATATTATTGTTTACATAATATCGAATCTAAAATTGTAAGGATTTAATAGGAATTTGCACAATACTTTCTTAAGGGATTAGTGTAGGAAGTTGTTTCCACACGTGAGTTTCCTTACAATATCAAGGTGAAGAAATTGCAGAATTGAGAAAGTAATTGGCAAAACACAAACAAAGGATGGATCATGCCCTCAATTGGCTGATCAAATAGTTACTTGCAGACCACCACCTAGGATCTACGCTATTTGTTTAAAAGAATAATTCCTTTTATTCTAGCTTATGTTGACCCTTAAGACATAAATGCAAAATTCAAGTCAGCTTAGGAATTCTATGGTTTATACCAAACTCTTTCATCGTGGTAGAAAAAATTACTTTGTGAATTGTATGTGCACAATTTCATTATCCCTGCAGAAACTCAATGGAGTCCTTTACCTTACATAGGGGATATACATCTAAGGGACCTAATATCTTGGATGCATAATGAAGCTAATTATGATAGATAATTGAACAATTATAGAGATGAGGAAAGAACAAAACCCCTATCATTAAGAGCCAAGAGTGATAAACTAGAAGAAATCCTTAGGGATTGGTTCAAACTGACCTATGGGGATAAGTACAAGGAGATAAGAAAACAAATCTTTGAGGCTAGAACAAAGGTTTATGCGAAATATGATAACCTACCTTATTTTACCTTTTAGAGAGTTGCAGTTAGTGATAAAAGCAGATGAGGGAGACTACTTGAAGGAATCAAAAGACTAGAGCCACACAGTCCTATCAACTTAGAGGCAACCCTTCATCGAGCTCTGAAATGCATATAGTGTGGAAGGCAGACTAGACCAGAACTGTGGTGCCCACTAACAATGCAGCCACTAGTGCTCATGTGGCCCTTGTATGATATTAATTTTGAATGACTTGATAGGTTGTAGGAGGACCATAGAAGGGAAGTTTGGGAGAGAACACGGGGATTCTACTACACCTTCAAAAGTAGCAGGAGAGGGAGTACTGAAGTTGGAGATTTTTGATCAATAACTAGAAGATGCAATGCATGAGGAGAAGCATAAAAATTACCAGGGGGTAGATGATGAGGCTAATTATTGCCTCTATTTTATGATAATTTTAAATACTTTGTTTTAACACTGCCAAGACATTTGTGAACTTATGTTTAGTTGAACTTATGAAAAGGAATTGTTGAGTCCCGTAGTGAATTATTTTGCAATTTTATATATTGTTCTTATCTAAGAAATTTTGGAATATAATAAAATAATTTGTGGTTTATATTATATGTTAGTAGATTAGCAGAAGCTAACCAAGGGGGCCCACTTGGGAGGTGGATTAGACTAGAGTAGTGTAGATTTACTTCCAACATTTCTAGTATTTCAAGTAGAAGTTCTAAGTTTCTTCCTACAACATCATACTTTGTGAGTGTTCCTATAGCATTTGCGAGAATAGTTATAGTGGGTGGTCTGAGTTGGAATATAAGTTAGCATTTAATTGCATTTCCAACATTCATTTCAGTGAAGAGTTAAGTGTGTTAGTTTCCTGCACCATTAGTGTAGGTTCTTTCTTTGCATTTTATATGATTCTTTAAGAAACCTAGTGCACATATTCTGTCGACCATTTCAAGTATACATCTTTGGGCTGACAAATTAAAAGAACCTCATGGTGGGGTAATCCTTAGATTGAATATACTATTCCTAAGTAATGCCTTGGGCATGATTATCACACACCTATTGTGAGGCAGGCTCCCTCAATTAGTGTGTTCTTGTTTTCTTAGATGACATATTGATCTATTCAAAGACTGTTTAAGAGAACGAGGTCCATTCACACTAGGTGTTGCAGTGCTTACAAGATCATCGGTTGTATGACAACCTGGGTAAATGTGTGGATTCCTCCAGTTAGATGTGAAGTATTTGGGGCATATCATCACAGGGTATGGTATTGTAGTGGATCTGGAGAAAATTTGAGCTCTCATGAATTGGTCAGGACCTGCTAGTGTTTCTAAGGTTTGTAGTTTAAAGAAATTGACAGGTTACTACTATTGATTCATGAAGGATTTCTCACGAGTGGCTCATCTTATCACTTCTCTTCAATGGAAAGGGAAGAATTATATTTGGTTAGATTAGTTTGAGTCAACATTTGAGGCTCTAAAGGAGCGATTGACCAGTGCACTAGTCCTTGTTGTGCCTAATCCTATAGGTGATTTTATGGTTTGCACAAATGCGTTGTTGGATACTGTGAGTGTAGTATTGATGTAGGATGGTTGTGTGATTATAGACGAGTGTAGAAAAATCAAAGACCATGAGCTTAACTGCCCCACTCATGATTTAGAGCTTGCGGTAGTTGTGCACGTGCTTGTGCATTGGAGACATTTCCTTTTGAGACATAGGTTTGAGCTACATAGTGATCATTGTAGCTTGCAATATATCTTACCTCAGCCAAGCCTGAATGCATGACAACATCACCAGATGGATTATTTGTGTGAATATGATTTTGATGGTCACTACATCAAAGGGAAAAGGAATGTCATCATAAATTCCTTGAGTAGGAGACGACATGAGACATCAATTTTGTCATTGGTAGTGGATTTACGAGGTTGTATCTTAGAAGTCTTACCTAGTGACACATGGTATCAGGAGGTGAAGGAAAAGATTGAGTCTAGACATATCCTTGAGGGGAGGTTTTTCGATTATTCCTTGGAATTCGATGGACTGTTGCGATACTTGGGGCACATTTATGTGTCAGCCTCTAGTGATCTTTGTACCTTGTTTATCTAAAGCACATTGTGTGCGATATTTCACACATCCCAAAGTCAAGAAGATTCATGTTGACCTTAGAAAATTATATTTTTGGGTAGGGATGAGGCACGATGTTGCTAATTTTGTTGCTCGATGTCATGAGTGCCAGAGAGTGAAGGCAAAGCATCAGGATCTGGTGGGCCTTTTGCAGCTATATACCATTCCAAAGTGGAAGTGGGATACTATATCTATTGATTTTATCATAGGGTTACCTATGTCATCATGATGACATGATTCTATCATAGTGACAACATATGAACTATCCAAGGTAGCACATTTTTTTCCCATGAAAGCATCCTACAAAACTTCTTCTATAGTGCATGTTTTATTGGAGGACATTATTCAATTGCATGGAATCCCTTGTCAAATTATATTAGATAGAGATCTAGTGTTTACTTCATCACTGTGGACATCTCTCGAGCATGCTTTGGGCACACAACTAAATTTTAGTTCAGCATACCACCTAGAGACCGATGGTAGAATAGAGAGAGTGAACCATGTTCTAGAAGACATGATTCACATGTATGTAATGGATAGGCAAGTGAAGTGCAAGGACTATCTATACCTTGTTGAGTTTTCTTATGACAATGGGTACCACATATCTCTTGACATGTCACCTTTTTAGGCCCTGTATGGTAGACCTTGCCAAACCCCTTTGAGTTGGGATTATTTAGAGGACCGAGTAATTTTAGGTCCAGAGATGCTTTAGGATATGGAGTAGTAGGTTTTTTGTATTAGAGAGAATCTTGTTACTACTCATATAGGTAGAAGAAGTATGCAGATGCCCATAGGTTGGATCATCACTTTTTAGTTGGTGACAGGGTGTTTTTGAGAGTGTGTCCGTAGAAGAGCCCCATCCATTACGGGAAATGCTCTAAGTTGGCACCATATTTTTTCAAACCATTTGAGATCCTTGAGAGGATCGGTTTTGTTGCTTATCGACTAGCATTTACATCTAGCATATTGTACATCCATGATGTTTTCCATGTTTTTATTTTGAGGCAACATATTCTTAATGTGACCCGTGTACTTGATCATGGTGTTTAGTGTGCAAGATTTATATCCCCGAAAATGGTACCTAGAGTTAGTGATTTGGCTAGTTATACATAACAATTGTCATCCATGTATAAGCGACATATCTTGTTTAATTTTTAATTAAACTCTTTGATGATTTAATAAATCTATATTCATTTGTATTTGTGCCTAGACTAGTATTATATATGTACATTTAAGGGTATTTTGGGATTTGATCTAATTTACTAATTTACTAGCAACTTTGCCATAGTTGAATTCCATTTAATTGGAATTACCTAATTTTGTCTGGGTTGAGCAATGGTGTAATCTAGTAAGCCAGTTATTTTTTCGTAAATTTATATTACACTTTTAAAGTGAATATATATCCCAAAAAGTGAGTCATTTCTCACTTTCACTTTCAAATTGGAATTTGAGAGCAAAAATTGCAAATCCTCTTAAGGAGGTATTGTTGTTTTACTCATTACGGGAGTTGTGGGCGTGGGATCATCACAGGATTGATCTTGTTGGATGCGGCCTCAATTTGCTGAGACTTTTGGCAATTTTAGTGGATTGATTATTTTATCGAAAGCATTCCTATTTTTTCCTTTTTGGCTACCAAGTAAGGCTCTTCCATTTTTATGCCTTAGCTCCATTTCTGAGTATGTTTTTGGTGCTCATATGTTAGGAAGTAGAGAACTAGTGTTCCCCTTCATTCATGTATGCTAGCTCTACCCAATCGGGTGGGTAGAAGCATTTGTTTTCTTTTTGGTGTGGGGTTTGGGGGTTTCGGACCATTATGCTGGCCATTTTTGCATATGGATTTTGAACCCAAATATTATTTGATATATGGGGTTTTTATACCTGATTGGAACTAGGGTTTTAATTTTCTTGATTTTTGTCAACATTGGTTTTTGGGAATTTTTCACTTCACCTCGATTTGAGTACCATCCAATTTTCTTGTGTGTTTCTTGGAACTAATTTTGGTCATGGACTCAAATTATCTATGGGAAATCCAATCTGACCATAGATGTATTCTTCTTTCATTGGGATTTGTGTTGAATCCATTCTCCCGACTATGCACTCAGTTGAGTGATTTTGTACTTGGTAGTTTTATTATTTCCCATCCAATCCTTTTTGTTTATGATCTTCATGTAGTTGGTGTGCCCACACACGAGCATGTTAGCATGCACTTACAGGATTCTTGCAAGACCTGAACTCCCAGTTGTTTTCACTTGAGTTATGTTCATTAGGGTTGGGTTGGGAAACTGTATTTCCCGTAGGCACTCATCATGTGATGAGCATGGGTATGTAGGGTAGACAAGTGGAGGGGCTTCTCACGTGACCCTAGGTCACATTCCCGACAAGGTCAATGTGAAGAAGTTTCTAACAAGTGATAACTAAATGAATTAAAGGGTAATAAAACTAAGATAATAAAATGTGAAATACTTGTATGGTTCATCTAAGGGTATGTTCCTATATGGTCTATCTAAGGAAAAGTCTTTGTATAGTTCATCCAAGGACATAGTGTGATGACCTCCCAAGGGAGAGTTTTTGTATGATGTTTAGCTTTGGCTCTGCGATGCTAGGTGATCTACTCTCCACTAGAGTCCCTACATAGTATAACCATAGAGCATTTGACCAGGACCTTTTGTGTTGCATTGTTGCATGATCATGGTTCCAGTCCTTTGCACTATCTGGCATGAGTGTTAGCCATGGATGACTGTATTGTGTGTGTTTGTGGTCGAATCACTATCTCCATCGCTATGGCAGGAGTGGGCCCACAAGTTCTATGTGGTTGGGAGGTGTAGCCACCCATACCATCACATAGTAATATTAGAAAGTATCGTATGATATTGGTAAAGTATTGCACAGTAGTAGCAAATAGTATCGTATAATACTAGAAAGTATCGCATGATACTCGAAAGTGTAGCACGAAGCTTATGAGAAAACTTGGTTAGGAAAACAACAGGTACTTTTTGACTTGTCAATTATGTTTTAGAAGGTGTTTTGGGTACCCTTTTGGGATTTGTTGCCTCCTATAGTGAATGGATGTATAATATATATCATTTTAAGGCTTAGTCAACTTCCAAGATATCTGGTCAAGTTTCATTGTATGTTCATTATAGTTGGAAATGGACATTGTATGTTTAACCCACTTATTTGGGTAATGAATGTATTGGTAAGTAGTGACATTTGGAGATTGTTGGTTGATTGGACTTTTTGGTTGAGTCTTCCTCTATGATCTTGAGATCTGTGCATATTGATTTTTAATGTAGCCATGCTTTATCTCTTAAAAAAATGTTTGGTCTTTTATTTATCTTTGTTCCAAGGATATTTGGGTGAGGCATTACACTCTTTATTCTATAGTATTAAAAAAATTATGTATTAGGAACAAATTTGCTCCTATACTGTTCCAAAAATGTGTCTTGTTACTCCTGTGATAGATCAGACATAACTCTAACTAATGTGTTAGTTGTTATCTTTTTCTCCTCTACTTCTGCCTACTGCCATCTCCTTTCTAGTCTATCAAATAAATCCTTGGGTATCCTTTTCTCAATTTCACTAGGAGCTAACTTATGATTAGAAACCATATTTACCATAGCCTCCTCAATCTTAGTTTGATCAACATTATCTAATTTATCATACTTTATAAATCTAAAATTAGGCAATCTTGAAGATCCTCATAAATTTGCACATACCTCTTCAATGGATTTAGATAGCCCTTTGGGTGGTCCTCTAATCAATCCCCTTCTTTTGGTTTTTGTGGCATTAGGCTTGGTAGTCTCTACTACTTTCTACTTTGTAGTTTGCTCAACACTAGCAGTTGCCCTAGTCCTTGGCTTGTTTGGTGGTGGAGGAGAGAGGGGTGTCACTAATAGTTTCTTCTTTGTTCCTTGAGACTTCTTGCTTGGTGGCATGACAAAAACTAGGGCTTTTCCCTTTTCACCTTCTTTTTCTTCCTCTTCCTCATCACCACTATCTTTTTCTTCATCTTCACCAAGACCTTGTGTCAATTGTAATGGTTATTTTCCCTTGCCTAGGGTGCCCAGTTTAGCTTCAAGATCTTCAACCATTTTCTTCCTTTTCTTCTCCTTGGAATCTATCTTGATATTCACAGTATTTCTTGCTTTGGCTTCTTCATATTTACCAAAATGTTCGGCCTCAACATCTATCTCTTTTTTCAATAGTGCATCAACGTTTGCACTCACTACATCACTATCAATCTCATAGTCAAAACTTTGTAACCAAGCCTTCCTTGGCTTCACTATGTGTACAAAAGTGTTGTCCATATCTACAAGAAAAAATATGTCACTATAATATTTTGTGACCAACTCTTCAAGTATCCTCATTCTCCTTTTCATCCTTTGCTTAAATTCATCAAAATAAGCATCCATTACATTCTCAAATTTTTCTCCCAACTAAGTAATATACTCATTTATCTGTCTTTTTGTTGGTTCATCTTGCTCCCATACAACATCATCGATACTAGGAAAATACTTTTTTATATAAAAGAAAATACACATAATGAGGGAACCAAACTTACACATTGAATTCTTCTCTTTTCTTATGGATGTCAAATTCTCTTCAAGTTTTAGTCTCTATAGCTCAATGAGATAATACTCACGATCTTTCATAACAATCTTCCATGCTCGATCCACATCCATACAAGGTGCACTATTCAATCTACTTGATTGATAGAATTTGTGAGCTATAACTATCATTGCAAATTCAATTAGTGGATTAGATATGTTTGTAATGTACAAACCATGTCCATTCCACTTGGCTCCTATATTTGCCTCTATTTCTTTATGACTCAAGCTTCACATGGTTTTCTTCCTATCTAGGGTTGGATAGTAAAACCCTATGAATTATTTTCTTTGTGATCTCCGCTAGACCATTCTATAGCCAATACTTCATGTCATGGTGTTGGTTAACTGTTTGTTCTCCTATTAGATTTTATAATCTTGACTCTCTAATACCCAATTCTTGGAGAGACAAAAGGATGTTTACCAAAAAATGGGTCAGTGTATGTATTCTATCACTACCCTCTAAATTGACTAGGTATAGCTCCTTGTGATTTGCAATGATATGCAATGAATATGTTTTTGTGAGACCAAAAGTCTTAACATTATAAGCTCTTAACCTGAGAGAAGTAAAGGATAACCAAATTGTATAGGCACAAACAATTTAGGCAAAATAGATTTGGACAACCTATCACACCCAAAGGAATGACTGTAATAGACTATCTTGAGATTTTTTACTCTTTTATTCTAAATGCAATGTCAATCATCTAAATGCAAAAGAGGAAGAGAAGAAGAAATGCACATGAGGAAAAATGGAATTTCTTTGACTACTAGGCTTGAATGAAATGGAATTCAGAAAGTTACTAATAGATTCACACACATCTACCCTTTAATTTCCAATGAAACTATCTAGCATGATATGAAATGAACAAGAGAAGAAGCATAATCATATATGAAGAAAGAAAATGGAATCACCTCTACTGCAAATATCAAAATGAAATGGAATCCATCTGATTATCATAGGATCACATATAATTTTCCTCTAGCTCTTAATGTAGAACTAATCTATCCATGGGCAACAAAACATGACACACAAATAGGGTAAATTGAATTATAGACCAATTCACCATCAATTTTTTCGACCTTTGTATTATCAAATGAGATTACATTTATAGTTCTCTATCATTTCTTAATTCTAGCAGAGTGACAATCATATAATAGAAAAGAAAATGAGAATAAAATATGAAATTATCCAATCTACATCGTGATATGAGCACATGGTATTTCTTCTATTGATGATTTTGAATCTATGATATCCCTAAAAACACCCCATGACCTTTCATCTTCATGTGAATTCACAAATCTTGTAGAAACATTCAATTCTTCATATTCTATTATTTGGCACCAATTTGTATATATCATATTCCAACAGTCACTAGAACTTTTAATTTCCATCGTTGATATCAAATCAATAGTTGTGATCAAAACATTATAATCTTCTTTGTCTTTTCCTTTACAATATCCTCCGTGGGTTCACTGAGTACACATTTCTTTCCATCATTATGTCACTATGATTATTTTCCTTGCAACTTTACATAGTGAGATGGCGATGGACATAGATCTTTTTCTGATTTGATGGTGGTAATAAAATGATATTAAGTCTCTTTGTTTAATTTGCAACATGGGTCCACCTTCCAATTATATACCTTGTGGCAGATGTGTGGCATTACTTTATTGACTGGTAAATCTAACATTAGACTACCTTGCTTCATGGAAATTCATGACTAGACTATACCTTGTGGAATATAGTGGGTCCATCGAGACACGTGTTGGTATGTCATTATGTTGCTATGAATAATGATCAAACAACTTTTGATAGTGACATAACGATGATTGTAGATCTTATAAGATCTTACGGTTGAAGGCATTTAACTTTTTTTTACTATTTGAATGGGACGCAATCTGATAGGTAAGCATTTGGACTTTTGAACTGGCCAATAGCACACATTCTTTTGTTCAATTGACTTTTCAACTCTACAACATCTACGCACAAATTAAATATTAACCATCAATTTCATTTTTAAAAGAGTCATACCACCTTTGACTTGGTTCTTTCATCATTTTTTCTTTTTTAGGTGTTCACTCTGCATTGAATTCAACTGAACTTTCTTCTAACTTATTCTCACAATCTGTATATCAATCTTTTAGCCTCAATGTTCAATGTTCTCTACTACATTTGTTCTGAATATGCTTGTAATCTCTTTTAAATGTATTCTTCTTTTAGATATAGGCTTTTGACCATGAAGTTAAAAACTCTAAGAGATTTATAAATGCTTACATGAAGAATTGCTTCACAACATGAATGCTTATCTTCAACATGATTAGATATAAATCAACGGAAGATCCAAACCTATAACCTTCTTGTCATTGGGATGATGCATAAAAAACCCTCTAAACCCTAATCACCTAGCTTTGGACTAATGCATTGCTGACATGATTTCCCACATTAGGTTAACTCAAAGGAATGATGAGAAGAAAGGTCATCCTATAGGCATTCTAGACTCAAACTCAAGACATTAAAATTTGACTTGACTGAAAACTGTAGAGCAAAAGATATGAACTGAAACTTGAGCAATAACTAGCTCTATCTAGGGATTTAAGCATGATAATGCTTGAAATAACTCTAACAATCTCTGGTTCCAAATAAAAGGTGACAACTTAGAAACAAAAAGAATAGACTAAACTAGGAAAACAACAACAAACTATCTAGGAAAGCAAGCAATTAAACTAAAACAAACTACAAGGAAGGAAAACCTACCTATCTAGCTATTATGCAAGGGTTACCTACTTTCAATTTTGCATTTGATATAACTTCAGATCCTACTCATTATAAGAACATGGCAGGGTTTCTCCTATGTGATAGGCCAACTTGAAAGAGTTATTTTGATTTTCTTGTATAATTTGAATGACCCTTTCTATAAAGACTAAAATTTTGAATGCATACCTCTTAATTCATATCTCTTATCCCATAACAATACCAAATCACCTTCGATGAATTTTGTAGGCCTTTCCCTTTTATCAAACAACTTCTTTACCTTTCCTTGGTGTTCAGTAATTTTTTTAAACATGTCTTCCCTTTCTTCTTGCAGCTTGGTGGGATATATGATTATCTTCTTTAGTCCATCTTTGAAAACATCTTCTTCAATGATAGACTTTAATTTACATGCAACAAGTTCTAAAGGAAATGAAAAATTAGCTTCCACTCCATAGATTAATTCAAAAGGTGAAATACCTATGGATCTTTTAGGTGTGGCTCTATTACCCCACAAAGCATCATGAATCTTCTTGTGCCAACCTTTCTGATTGTTTGAGACCAATTTATTCAAATTATTAATCAGATTCTTATTACTAAACTTAACTTTCCCATTTCCTTGAGGGAAATAATCATAGGAATGTCCAACTTGAATACCATCATCATAGCAAAACTCAATTATTTCTGAAGAAGAAAATAAAGATGCATTATCCATTATAAATTTCATAGGAACTCCAAACCTAATCACAATATGCTCTTTGAGAAAATCACATACCACCTCTAATGAAGTCTTCTTCATTGGCTTGGCTTCAATGCATTTACTAAAATAATTTGTGGCAGTCAGTATATATGCATGTCCTTGACTAGAAGGAGGATTAATTGGACCTATAAATCTAAACCCCAATGATGAAAAGGAGCTTCAATTACTACTCGCCTAAGAGGCAAGGCATCTAGGTAAGGTTTACCAATAAAAATCTTGCATTTCTCACAATTAGCAACCCACTTATATGCATCTTTAAACATACTAGGCCAATAATAATGTTGTCTCAGAATTTTCAATGTAGCGACAGTGCTAGAAAAATGTCCTCCATATGCTTCATCATGAAAAGATCTTAACAACTTTACCTGTTGCTCCTTATCCACACATCTTAAAAATGTTCCATCAATTGCTCTCTTGTACAAGAAATCATCATGAATCACATACTTCAAGGCCTTTATTTTTAGATCTCTTCTTTTCTTAGTAGTTAATCTATCAGGGCATTCACCATATGTCAAAAAATAAGCAATGTTTGAGAACCAAGGATCTTGAAGACTTTCCACAAGAACTTTGGAGTATCTTCTTCTTTTTATTTTTGATCCTCTACCAAGGCTTTACAAAGTGCATTTTCTCTCACAAGTTTGGTTGGCTTAATTTCTATATCATATTCTTGGACTTTTCCTATTCAAACACCTCTATTATTGCAACCAACATCTTGTTGTGTCAAGATACTTTTTACTATAGGATCTGGCACATATATTATTAAATGATAATGTAGCACATAAAACCTTAAAAAATTAAGGGCTCTCACCACTACATATGCATGTTTTTTCAGCTATGAGTATTTCAATTCTTGATTCTTTAATGGTATACTCATGAAAGTAATTGGGGCTTGTATTCTTTCTTTATTTTCTTGCATCAATATAGCTGACATAGTATGTTTTGAGGCATAACAATAAATGATGAATTCTTTAGTTTAGTTAGGATGGACAAGTACAAGGGCTTTGGCAATGGCAGCTTTGGTATCTTCAAAAGCCTTTTTCCCAACATCACTCCATTTGAAAGTTGTATTGTCTTTTATCATATCAACTATACATTTAACTATCTTAGAGAAATTAGGCACAAATATCCTCAAGAAATTTACCTAGCCAAAGGAATTCACCTCAATTTTACTCAACGGTTAATTGCTAAATAGCTTTAACTTTATCTGGATCAATCTTGACTCCTTTGGATATAATATGACCAAGCAACTTGCCTTCTGTCATACAAAATACTAACTTCTTTGGATTCAGTGAGATACCATGATATTTACATCTTTACAACACCTTTTTGAGATATCTGATATGATCTTTCCTCTTCTTGGAAATGACTGCCAAATAATCAAGGTATATGACAATAATTATATCTTTCAAATCTTCAAAGGCCAAATTCATGCCATGTTGAAAAGTTACACCTGTATTAATTAGACCAAAAGGAATTCTATTGTAGGTGAAATTACTCCGTGGTGTGGTGAATGTACTTTTGAACTAATCTACTTCATCTACTTGAATCTAATTATATCCTGAAAATCCATCTAACATGGACATCATTTATGATCCTGCAATACTTTCTAAAAGATGATCCATATTAGGGAGAGCAAAATTATCTTTGAGTGGGGCTTGATTTAAATTTCTGAAATCTACAAAAATCATTATTTCTCCATTCTTCTTCCTTATTGGCACAATATTAGCAACCAAAGTAGAATGATGAATAGGGTATATAATCTTGGCCTACAACATTTTGTCAATTTCCTTAAAGATTTCTCCTTCAACTATAGGGTTATAGTTTCTTTGTTTCTACCTAAATGGTGTTTCTTTTAGTTTAAGAGCTATTTCATGTTTGAACTTTCCACCCATGGAATTCTTTAGGTCTTCATAAATCCAATAAAATGCATCTTGAAATTTAATAAGTAATTTCCTAATCTCTACCCTCTCCTCTGGTGTGCAACACTTACCTATGTTTATCATCTATGGGCTGACTTTTGTCCCTATATTGATTCCATCGTATTCACAATAGGTTTTTCCTTTTTTTATCTCTTTCCCTCTTTATGTATGCATCATGCCTATCAAATTTTTTTTCTAAAGAGATAAAAGGAGGTGGAATCTTATTAGCTTTCAATTGAATCATACTAGGCTCTATTTTCTTTTTGTTACCTGTCATTGAATCATCACCATTTGTATTAGTGCTTCCTTCAAAATACTAGCATTCAAAAGGATCTTCCCCTTCAATGAATTTTAATACATGTTTATCATCTTCAAACACCTACCATGAGTCTTCATTATTAGGGACATTAGGCCTAAATAGAACTACTTTATAGGTTTGATCTTTAAAATCAAGATGTGGTAAGAGAAATGATGCTGAAATTGCCAAAGAATCAGCTCTTGAATTGAATTCTCTGAGTACTAATGTAATTGAGAAGGCACCAGAATCATCAATTTTATCCCACACCTTATTACGATAGCTCCTCAGTCATGAGTTACTTACTGCATATTGATTTTTGACTTTTCTTACCACCAACTCTACACTCCTTGAGCTTTAAGAATCTTGACTTCTTTTTGTTTTGTTGCCATTATTCCAAGGAGAATAGCTTCATATTCTATAGTATTGTTAGTATTTTTGAAATCTAACTTATAGGCCAAGCAAGTCATTTCACCACTAGGTGATGTCAACACTACCCCTGCACTCGAGCCATCATTAGCACAACAACCATCAAATTCCAGAGCCCATAATTGATCATCTTTAGATTATCTTAATTCTTTTGAAATATCAGGGGTATCAAAGAATAACATATAATTACCAAATTGCATTTCATGATACAAGTTTTGAGACCTAGGATCATCTAATTTCAAGACATTGAATTTTGTCTTTTCTTCTGGTTCTAGCTTCACTTTTTTATCTCCAACTTGGATAGTAGCACATTACCAGTTTAGTTTTATTTCTCCCCCCATGTCTTTGTAGAAACTTCTACTTAGGTGCATGCCATAGCTTATAGGGATGTCTGCTACTAGGATGGTAAGTTTAAGTCTTTTTGAAGGATAGGCAACTAGAGCACCTTGAGCATATTTTATTTTTCCAAGCAAAGGTACTTGTTTTGAATCTATTGAATAACATCTACCAAAGGTTTTAGTCAGTGGAAGCCTGAAAGCTTTTTCTACAGAGGTAGGCATAATATTATTAGAGGGAGGGCAAAATCTTCATCAGTTAAAGAAGATTCACTAGTACTAGCTTTACTGAGATAATCAATATTAGCATTAATACTAACCTAATGTTCAACTAACCTTTTCAACTAATCAGGATTAGCTTTCAAGTAATCTAGTGGAGAAATTTGAATTCTTGTCTCTTCACAGTACTATATTATGTCAAAAGAATTAGATGTATTACCTTTTTTCTCTTCCTGTGAAGTTGGAGGTACCATGCCTTTATCTTTATCAGTTTTTTTTGATGGTGCATTATTTTTTATAGGGATTGAATTGTTGATCTAATTTCTATTCTTCTAACCTCTAGTCATTATTGTCAACTGAGGTCATTCTAGAGTTGCAAAGTAGTCACCTCTTGTCTCTAAATTTGATTCATACTCCAAGAAAAGTTTTCAAAGTTGTCACAAGAAGCAAGATCATCCTCACTTTCAAGATATTTAATTATTTTTTCTTTATTATCCACCATTTTCTTATATCTAATCATATCAACATATGTATCTCCATCACGGTCTGCCCTTAAGTGAAAAGCACACATATTTTGTCTCTTAGGAGCACCTTCAATTGCTAACCTTTGTTGAATAGGTGGTATTTTCAATGCTTTAACTCCATTTAGATATCTAGATCCTTCTTGATGAGGTTGATGAAAAGAATTAGAAAGCCTATTGATGTGTTTCTTCAATGAAATGAGCTCATTAGATAATTTAAAAGCATGCTTCTATATTATTAGAAGTACTAGTTGTATTACCCATGGTTCCATGTTAGAATTCTCTTTTCCACTTACTAGAGGCTATCATGTCATCCTCCATCTCCATAACTAATGTCTAGGAAGCTTGCAAGTTTGCTACATTGGCTCTTCTAATTTGATATCCCAAATCAGGAGGCATAGAGCTAATGTAGAAAGTCTTCTTATTATCATTTGTAGGTGCACTTGCAACAAGTATTCTTTTGATGAGTTTATTGAAATTTTCATTAAAATCTCTCATGTAAATTGATGATTCTTTCTTTATCTGTGCCAATTGCAACAATAATACTTGTGCATCCTCTATACTTTTATAACATTCCTCAAACCTTTGTTTCATAGTGTCTCAATTTGTGATGCATCCTAGAGGTAGGTCTTGAAACCAATCAATAACATTGTCCACCAGTGTATCTACAAGCATCCTAACAACCACCTCCTCATGTTGAGGATTTACTACACCACAAGCCTTATGGAAAGCACTTAATTGTTGTTCTGTAGAGATGGTACCATCACCATTAAATCTTGGCAAGTTCTTCCTTGATGCTCTTAGCAAATCATTATTAGCTACAAGGGAAAGAGGACCAATAGCATTTCTCCATGGTTATATCATAATTTCTAGTACAATGATTTGATTTGTTTGAAAAGTGAGAGAAAGTAGGAGTGTTACACCAATCAACAACAAAGCATCAAAAGTAGTAGGAATGGAATCCCTAGAAATAGGAGGAGCAAAAGATTGACTTCTCTATCATCTATTTGGAGGAACAATTGCAGATAAAAGAGTATCTTGGAGTTGCTTGGTTACACATTCCCTTGCACATGTTCTTCCTCTTCTACAAAGGTCTTCTAGGATAGGAAAAGTGGCCTTCTTGATCTCTTCATATATTGGGTCAATCTTTCCTTTCTCTTTGGCACTTCTATTATATCTGGAATCCAGAGTGTATCAAATGTTCAAAAAATGGTGTTTTCAATTTATCTTACCAGTTTTTCAACTTTGGATTTGCTTCTTTTCTACAGCAGGTCGAGGTTGTATAATTGGTATCAAGTTCTTATGGAAAACACCTTACTACCACGTCCTTTCTTGCAACTCAAATATATGGAATTATATTACAAATTAATATGAAGGAAAGTTCTTTAGATCTTTCGTTTGAATCTCCCTAGTAGAGTTGCCAAAAACTATTGGTTAACAGTTTGTTCTCCTATTAGATTTTATAATCTTGACTCTTTGATACCCAATTCTTGGAGAGACAAAAGGATGTTTATCAACAAATGGGTTAGTGTATGTATTCTATCGCTGCCCTCTAAATTGACTAGGTACAACTCCTTGTGATTTGCAATGATATGCAATGAATATGTTTTTGTGAGATCAGAAGTCTTGACATTATAAGCTCTTAACCTGAGAGCAGTAAAGAATAACCAAATTTTTTGTCAATGCACATAATTCGGAAAAAATAGATTTGGACAACCTATCGCACATAATGGAATGACTGGAATAGACTATCTTGAGATCCTGAATCTTACTTCTATTCTAATTGCAGTGTTGACCATCTAAATGCAAAAGAGGAAGAGAAGAAGAAATGTACATGAGGGAAAATTTAATTTCTTTGACTACTAGGCTTGAATGAAATGGAATTTAGCAAGTTACTAATAGAATCACACACATCTATCCTTCAATTCCTAATGAAACTATCTAGCATGATATGAAATGAATAAGAGAAGAAGTAGAATCATATATGAAGAAAAAAATTGAATCACCTCTATTGCAAATATCAAAATGAAATGGAATCCACCTGATTATGACAGGATCACATATAATTATCCTCCAACTCTTAATGTAGAACTAATCTATCCATGGGCAACAAAACATGACAAGAAAATAGGGTAAATGGAATTACAAACCAATTCATCATCAATTTTTTCGACCTTTGTATTGTCAAATGAGATTACATTTATAGTTCTCTATCATTTCTTAATTCTAGCAGAGCAAGAATCATATAATAGAAAAGAAAATGAGAATAAAATATGAAATTATCCAATCTGCATAGTGATATGAGCACATGGTATCTCTTCTATTGATGATTCTAAATCCATGCTATTTTTGAAAACACCCCATGACCTTTCATCTTCATGCAAATTCACAAATCCTATAGAAACCTTCAATTCTTCGTATTCTATTATTTGGTGCCAATCTATATATTTCATATTGTAATGGTCACCAAAAATTTGAATTTATATCATTGATCTCAAATCAATGGTCACAATTAAAACATCATATCCTTCTTTGTCTTTTCCTTTATTGACCAGTGAATCTGACATTATACTACCCTACTTCATGGCACTTCATGTCTAAACTATAGCTTGTGGAATATAATAGGTCCATCAAGACACGTGTTAATCCATCATTATGTCACTATGAATAACAATCAAACAAATTCTAATAGTGACATAACAATGATCATGGATCTTGTAAGATCTGATGGCTGAAGGCATTCAACTTTCATTTACTATTTGAATGGGACCCAATCTGATAGGTAAGCATTCAGACTTTTCAATTGGCCAATTCTTTCATTCAATTGACTTTTCAACTCTACAACGTATACACGTGGATTAAATATTAACCATCAATTCATTTCAAAAAGAGTCATACTACCTTTGACTTGGTTCTTTCACCATTTCTACATTTTTGGGTGCTCACTCTACATTGAATTCAATTGATCTAGCTTCTGGCTTATTCTCACGATCTATATATCAATCTTTTAGCCTTAGTGTTCAATGTTCTTTATTGAATTTGCTCTAAATATGCCTACGATCTCTTTTAAATGTATTTTTCTTTTAGATATAGACTTTTGACCATGAATTTAGAAACTCTCAGAGATTTAGAAATGCTTTCATGAAGAACTGCTTCATATCATGAATCCTTATCTTTAGCATACTTAGAAACAAATAAATAGAATATTCAAACCTTATTTTCATTGGGATGACACATAATAAACCCTCCAAACCCTAATCACCTAGCTTTGGATTGATGCATTGCTCACATGATTTCCCACATTAGGTTAACTCAAAGGAATGATGAGAAGAAAGGACATCCTATAGGCAGTCTAGACTCAGACTCAAGACATTGACATTTGACTTGACTCAAAACCCTAGGGTAAAAGATATGAATTGAAACTTGAGCAACACATGGATTATGCTCAAAACAACTTTAATCCATTCAATCTTGAAATTCTTTGGGAATTCTAGGGCACAAGTTAACCCTTTCCTCTCAACAATTTGAATTCATCCTTCAAGATTCCTTCTTTGCACAACTTCTCATAAGATTCTCTAATTTCATAATATCTTGATTCTCCAATTTTACACATATAATAGATTATAACATCATGTACCATAATGAATTTAGGATGTATCAAGGATAGCACACCCATTGAGTCTCCTTTCATAGAAATATCTGGAATAGCATGAAACTTTGGTGGAGGACAATTGTCACTCTTCACTAGTTGGATTCTACTAACCTCTTGACTCATTCCAGTAGTTGATGAAGCTACCATGTTCATGGTTAAGGTTTGAAGTTCTTTCTTCTCTAGATACTTGGCACAATTCAGATCTTTATTCATTCAAGCTTCTTCATTCAAATCACTCTTGAAAACTTTGCTAGTTGCATCACCAAATTTCTCTGTGGTCTCAAAAATATGAATGCAAGGTATGTAATAATGTCTTTAATTTTTTATATATACCTTCTTTTGATCAATTTAGGGTATCCATTAATGTTGTGTACTTAGGTGAGTGGAAGCCAACTATCTTGGTTGATGTTGATGCCTGTCAACTAGGTCTTTGTATTCCAACTTAGTCTCTTCCATATTACTCGGTCTCTACCATTCCATTCAGTCTCTATCATTCCTCTTCTTAAGTGCTCAGTCAACATACAATTTTTACTGACACTCGACAATCTTTCACAAATTTGATCTTATGCATCTTCACATATGTAGATATGAACTTTTGGCACATTTTCATGTAAGGAATTAATGTATGATGTATCAATTTAGTATACAATTCCGTACATACCTCTCTTGCTTAGTTTGAGATGACATGATCACCTTCTCCATTGGATTGGGTGACATCAGCTCCATTATTTCCATCTTCTATTTTCCTTTTCTATTTTTTATTCATTTCATTCCTAATTTTCTCAATGTCCACTTTGCCTTTGCCTTTGTCTTTTTTTTGATTTGTTGAATGTACTCGAGTTCTACAATTCTTGCTTTGATGTCCAAACTTGTAACATTTGGAACATGCATTGTTAGGTGCATAATTCTTCCTCTGATTTGTCTACTAAGGTTTTTTTTGTGATTTGAATTCATATACTCTATGCCCACACTTTTGACAGTTATAGAAACATCCTTCAAATTTTGGTGTAGCAGTTGCATTCTTCAATCTTGACCTACACTCATGTATTTGATGTCCTTGTTACTTGAAGAAAAAATAGAAACCAATAAAATTTGGTTTAGAATTTTGCATAGCATGTTTGCTTCGACATATATTTTTAGTATGACCAAGTTTCCCACAATGATAGCATGTTGGTTTGTCCTTTGACTTTGTATTCCTCAATTCTCCATTCCTAGATGATTCTCCTTTCTCAATGCATGAATGTCCTAATTCATTAGAACAACTTGATGACTTCATAAGTTCTTCAAAGTACTTTATTGCCTCTTTAGGTTTATTGAATTTCTTCATAGATTCTTTCTCAATTTTCAATTCATCCTTCAGTATGTCCTTTTATGATTTGAGATTTGCAATTTACACATCCTTGTGATTCAATTCCTAATTTGAAAGCATTAGTTGATTCATCATGTCCAATTGTGTATTTGTGAGCTTTTGCACATTTGATATCCTTTCTTTAAGTCTGGTAGCCATTACCCTTTTGTTTTCTTCAACCATAGTCTAATATTCTCTAGCTTTCTTCTTTTGGTCAGTAACTTCACATAGCCTTACTGATTGGATTTCATTTTCTCTTTTTAGTCCTCTTATTTCTTCATTTAGGAGTTTTTTCTTATCAAGTAGATCTACAAATTCTTTGTCATTTGTATTGATTGATTCGAAAAGTCCTTCAATCTCAACTTCTTCATATTAAAATTGTTCTATCTAAATGACAATTTCCTTTCTCCTTTTTAGGGAATCCTTCAGATCTTGTCTTATTTTCTTAAGTTTTTGTAGTATGAGTTAGATCTCAATCACCTAATTGTCAATAACCTTGTCCAGTTTGAAAGCCTCCTTCTTGAAGATCTAATCTCCAAGCGATTAAGATTCTCTCAGAGAACTAATGTTATGATACCAATTATTAACTAATGGAGGTATAGATAGGCTACACAAGATACTAAGGGGGGGGGGGGGGGGGGGGGGTGGGGGATTGATGAATCAAAATATTAAACACTTAAACTTTTCACCAATTCACTCACATATATCAGTAAACTTGTGCATGTAAAATTTGTATTGTAAATTCTCTATAACATATTAATCTGATCAATCACATGTATGAAAATTAAACACATAACACATTATTTGTTACCCAGATATCCTCCAAGGTGAAGGTAAAAATGAGGTGGGGATGACACCCACAAATATTCACTACTATAGTAATAAAGTTAATCAGTTAAGGTTACAATGTTTGATCATAAGATATGATCTACCCTATGAAGAGTTTGTCATTCTAAAATCTGAAGAGATTGCTAGGCCTCACCTTGTTAGAGGATTTAACACTTACAAAAATGTAAGGACTCTATTGGGAGATTTAAAAAGATCTATTAAGACCACTTTGTTAAGAGATTTACCTTGATTCAAGTCAATTAAAATTGATTCAGTACCTAACTCTCGATATGCTCTATAAGATGATTTTGAGTGTTCTCCTTGCTAACTGATCCTCTCCTCTAATATGATATTACTTGTCTTTCCCTTTCACTTCATTGCTAAGAATAGGCCACTTGCACTGTTAAGTGATAACAAAACCTTGTTACTAACTTCTAATCTGATCTCGATCCTTCACTTTACTCCATGTTTGCATGCATGCACTTCTTCATTCTTTCCCTTGCTCTTTCTTGCCAATGCATATATGATCTAGGTTAAGATCATCGCTACTTAAAGAGTTTCGTAAAGAGTTTTGTAGATTCTTCCATAATAGTTGTTATCTAATTTTCACCTTGCAAGCTCAATCAGGATGAATGTTGTTGACTCTTGAATTAATAACTTTTCAATAACCCAATGATAGGAACACATGCATCTAGGTGCAACTAATTCCCATCCACAACATAACTATTTAGACATCAAGGAAAACTATAAGTCTATACTTCTTCTTCTTCAAGCTCTACAAGACCTAAGTGGGTGAATCTCAAATTCATTCATATGGTACCAAGCTGAAAGCATACAATCTAAATCTATACAAAGCAGATAACACCCTTATTTCTCCTATGCTTATGCAATGAAAAAGGCATGCAATAGAAAATTGCAAATCCTATGAAATCCACAAGCTAAGTGAGGGAATCCTTTCAACTCTTAAACAAAAAGGGAAATGGATATCAATGACATATCCCATACATCAAGACATCAAATCTATCTTATGACTTTGTGAATCAAACATCAATGTTCATAAAGACCTCATACTCATGAAATATCCTTCTCATGTAATGAACAACCCTATCAAGATACAAATGGGTTTAAGTTCTTTTCTCTTAAACCACAAAACATTATAGATAATAGAGATAGGAGATGAGAATCAGAGTGAAACTAAGAAATTTTTTGTTCCTTGTATACATTTCTTTGAAACAATACACTTAATATGCATGTAAATAAATGAGAAAAACTTCAATAGACTAGAACTATACATAAAACTCCATTAAATGTTGTTCATACAAGAGAAAAATGATGGGCATGAATGGTGGGATCATAGCTAGAGCTTTGCTCAATAGTTTGGACAAACAACCAACCATCAACAACCCTCAAGAAAGAAAGAAAAAAGAAAGATATAGGAGAGGAATTAAATCTTGGATTTGATCTGGAAGTGACACATGTCCACTTAAATCTCTATCCCCTATTGTTGCAAAGTCTCTTTCTTCTCTCTATAACTAAAATCTGAATGGAATCTCATCATTAAGCTTCAAAAAATTCAAAATATCTTCTCTAAATGATGAGAAACCTTCTTTCTAATAAAAACATTAAGTATGCATCTAAAATTCTAATAAATCCTTAACCAACTGATTTGGAAGCAAAATATCTTTTTTATTAATGTCCTCTCCAAATCTGATAACTGTTAGAATTGCTTTAGAATAACTGGGGGGGGGGGGGGGGGGGGTGGGGGGGGGTGGGTGAATCAATTATTCAAGGTCTAGATGTCCCTTTCAAATCTTTCTAAGTGTGGTAAATCCATTCAATCATTCATTCATTCAAACTTTCACTTATCTAATTAGCAAGTTATTGTAAATCATCATGCAAGTATAACACACAAGAAATCAACGCATGACACAATGATTTACGTAGAAACCCAATTTGGGAAAAACCACCAGTAACATGCCACTCAATTCTCACCCTTCTAAAGTGATGCCCTATGAAAGGCCTAACCTGTTAAAGGCTTACAACACACATTATTGAATGTGACCTCGTTAGAGGATTTAACCACCTTGCTAGAAGTGGGCCTGGTAAAAGGACTTTAGAACATTCACTTGGAATGTCACCCTATTAAAGGATTTAAAAATGGCTATTAGGCCGACCTAAGTCCATAGGATTTTTAGATCTAATACAATTGCTAAAGAGTATTAGAAAATCTTGATCTAACTACAACATACAACTTATCTTGCATATTTCAAATTGCTTCTCTGCTTATACCCTTGTTTGGCCTTCTATCTCTGCAACTCTTAACTGCTTGCCTTATCTTTCAAGCTTTGTCTTATTGAGTCTCCATACTCAATTTACTAGTGCAATCATCTCTTCATGACCACTTGTAGAAGAAAAACCTCTGCGCTCTAGCTTCTCCTTCTTGACACTCTTTCAATCACTTCAAAAATTTGACACTTCTACAACAACAGTATCAACAACTCCCTTCTTCTTGGTTATGGCTTCTTAAATAGAAGTCTTGGAGTTCCTTTTCCCACTCAATTCATCTTTTTCTTCAATTTCAATTCATATTGATTAGGTAGGATTCTTTAATAATCCATTAGAATTCACCCAAAAATGGCTTACATAGGATTCTGTGCCAACAACTCATCATCCTTATCCTCCAAATTGTTCACAAAGTTCAATGTAACTACTAAGTTGGCTTGGATTTGGAAAATATTCATTATTTGAAATAATTTAGTAGCTCGACACTATTGAAATACTGGTGCTCAGCATATACTGTGTTACTCGACATCAACTATGTTTTTCCTAATGCTCGCACCTGAAGATTACTCGACACTAACTAAATTTTTTTCCTAATGCTCGGCACCTGATCTTTTACTCGACACTTGAAGATCACATGAAACTAACTAAAAATGTCCTTTACTCGGCTTCTACTAAGAATTTGCTTGGCTTCAACTAATTTTCTTGGCTTCTTTTGATATCAAGGTTAAAGCTTTGCAGATAACTTTGTTACAACTTTTATTAATATGTCTAAATGTGACCATCCTCTATATCTTTGATTATGTTATCAATACACTACTTAACCATTGTCTTAGCTAATCCTTGCACTTCATTACAACATCATAACTCAACCTTTCCCTTAGGTGCTCTTGTTACATCTTGTTGATCAAATCCTCTTCATCAATCAACTAAGTGATAGTTCTTGAATCTTATAAGAAAATATCATTCCTACAAATAGAAAGTTTGACATCAATGGAAAAACAATCAATTAAACATTATTTTACAACAATCTCCCTCTTTGATCTTCAACAACAATGAGCTTTTCAATCAGATTTCCAACAATAACTACCCACTTCGTTGTTTCATTAGAAAACAATTCTGAACTGCCATACCAGAATGCAGTTGAAAAATAAGTACCTCAAACAAAACCCTGAATATCTCACAAATGCTACTTCTTATGCAATAAAAAATGGAAAATATGGAAAGTTTTTTCTAAGACCTTTCTATTGGTATATGATATTCATTTACTAGCTTAACAAAAATGCCCAAGAGATTCATTTAAAAACCAGGTTCCTAACTAGCTCTAGGTTTGCATTTTATTTATAAATATTTATCATTGCCTAAAGTCAAAAACTTTATAATATAACACTTTTTATTTAAATGACCCTCTGCATGTACTTTGGAGGAGAAACAATAAATAATTAAGTTTTATGCCTTTGTATATTCCCTCCAATTCTGCATCTAGGTCAAACCTATTTGACTGAGCTTTGACATGTGTCACCATGGGATTGGTCTATCTCTGCACTATTACTGCCACCTAGGCATCATGTGGCATCCTCTGATTGGTCCATAAATCACCACTTTTCACCTGATGCTTTTCCATGTGGCAACCTCCCATTGGGTCTCCCATGTACAATCACTTTTCCACATCATCAGCTTGCTAGGTACCTCACCATGTCACTACCATGTGTAGACACCTAAAAACCTTTAGAAAATAAAGTATTTTTATTTTCTGAAAAAGTCCTGATGACATCATCATTTATTAATTAATTAATTATTTAATTTTTATGCCATTAAATCCCTTTATCTTAATTAAAAATATTTAATTAAGGAATCCCTCCCAAAAATGTTTAAATCTTATTTAAACATTATTTCTTTATTTATTAATTATTTAATTAATAAATTGACCAAAAATCCTAAAATAAATAAAAAAATTATTTTTTTTGCCCAAAACTTGGCCAATTTCCTTATGACCAACAACCTCTTCCAAAATCTTCTAATCCTTCTTTAATTTTGATTAAAGGCTAATCCCATCATTTCCTACCCCTAATCCCAACTCAAAATATTTAATTAAGGTTAAATATTAATCCTCATGTTTATTAAAAAAGTTTTAATAAATATCTCCTCAACCCAAACCCTTGAAATAAATAAAACTTTATTTATTTCCTAAAAATTTAATTTATTTTCATCCTAAGAAGTTCTAGACTCTTCTAGAAAGTCTTCATCCTCATCCTAGGAAATTCTAGACTATTCTAGAAAGTCTTTATCCTCATCCAAAGTCTAGACTCTTCTAGAAGATCTCTTTAAACCTAATCCTAATCCCCTCCTAACCTTGTCACATTCCCTAAACATGGGTTAAAACTTACTAGCCCAAGCCAAAGTTAACAAATATCTCCTCCTTCACCCACCCTCATTAAATGCCATCCACTTGCCTATCTCTAAGCTAATCCTAAACCATCCTAATCCATCCTCTAATCATTTGCACAAGCCTAAGCAAGCTTAGAACCTTCCTAATCAAGCCCAAGTCGAAATTTCTCTCATCACCTTCAAAATATCTCAACCATAAAACTTTATGAAGTCCACTAGGTCATAAATGACTCTTACAAGCCCTTTTATTGCTCTTACAAGTCATTATGAGGGTCTTTATGAAGATTTTATCCCTTGAGCCTCCTTTGTTGACTCATCCTTCCCCTTTCCTCCATCCTCTCACCATGTGACATGTGTCACTCCTTGATTGGTTGTAAGGAAGCACAATCCATGTGCTCTCCTCTCATGCAATCTAAGCCCTCCATGAGCTTTTTCCCATCCTTGCATCTTAGCCCTCAATCCCTCAAGCCTCTTGCCTATAAATTGGATCCTTCCCCTTTGCAAAATAACACAATCCATGAAGTAAAGTTATAATGCTATTTTGAGAGCCAAATACATACTAAAGCCATCTATCCACACCAAAAATTCACAATCATCCATTGAAGCCTTTGGAAGCATATTGAGCATACATCCTATCCATTTAGATAAAGCTACTCAACAAGAGAGCTTCTCATTGAAAGAGCCCATTAATGGCTCATATTCTCAATTGAGAGCTCATCTTAGTCTATCTTGAAGTTTATGAATTTTTTTTAGTTTTTAGAAGCTTTATTTAAATTTGGTTTCTATTAGCATACTAACATTGCTCATATACATTTTGGCACGCCCGGTGGGACCCCGCATGGGTCATCTTCATTAGCTTTTTTAGTCAAGTTTTGTATGTTATTTGCTGATTTTGGCTAATTTTTCTTGTTTTTGTGATTGGTAGGATTGTATAAATTGGTTTTGTAGGTCCACATGAGCATGAAGAAGACAAAGGAACTCATAATCTATCTCATAGTGTTTGCAAATTTTTCAAGCTTATAGGTGGACAAAGAACTTGAAATTCTTCTTCCTCTTCTTGTCTATATTCTTCTTATTCCATCTACTTCTTCTTCTTCTTCTTGTGGAAGATCTTGGCCATTTTTTTTTAGGAAGCAAAATCATACACACTTCTTTTTAGTGCTTAAAATGAACCCCCAAATCATACTTAAATCCATTGAAAAATTAAAAATTTGCAAGAAAGAAAAAATCTTTTAACAAGTGAAACTAAACCAATCTAATCATTTGCATCCTTGCAACATCAAGGTTTTAGATGCATTCATGCAAAATTAGGAACACTTCATTTTTGGGAATTTAAAAAGAACTTCAAGTTTCCATTTCAAAAGGTTCAAAATCAACACTAAGTGCACACTAAAGTTCTTTTAAAAAAATCTCATGAAAACTAAGAGTCCTAAATGGTTGCCAAAAATTGTCCTAAAAGCTTTGTTATTTGTTCCAAACAAATGTCTTATTGCAAAATCTTGAATGTTTCTTAGGATTTTCATGCATCAAAACAATCTAGGAATATCATTTTTGGGCTTAAAATATGCAAACTAGAACACAAAATCTTGAATGAAAACCAAAGTCCAAAGAGTCATTTTCACTTTTGAGTCCAAAACAATCTTGAATGATCTAAGGTTAAAACAAAGCAATTCAAAGTTCTTAAAACAACACACAAAATCTCAATCTTGAATGCTCAAAAGAAAACACTTGAATGTTTAACCACTTTTCTTTGAATGCATGTTGCTAAAATCACTCTTGAATGCCATGGATTAAAATCAAATTTTCCTTGAATGCATGATTAAAACAACAAATACAATCTTGAATTCTGAGGATCAATTAACCATTGCAATATCAAACACTTCATTTGGAGCTTCTAAAAATTGAACAAAACAAATCTCTTTTCCACATGCAATTTAGGTAAAGTTTGATTTTTGGACATTTAAGAAACCTTGTTAAGTTAAAATACAAATTTGCAAAAATCAATTTGAGTAGTTCCTTGGACTCACCTCTTTTCTAATCACCCATCAAATATTAACCATTGGTTGCAATCTCAGCGCCATTTATGGGGATGGGTCTACTTGAAAAAGGTGTTAAATGTTCCACAATCTAACTCACTCACTTGGTCTTTGAATGTTTGCTTTAACTTTATCAAAATTCTTAAATGATCAAAACTCTAGATTAAATCGATCACACTTCAAGTTTGGGCACTAAAATTGAACAAAAACTGACATGGAGAGCCTCCGGGCGCGCGCTTGAAAATCGAATCTCACACACTTTTGTTTTGGGCTTAAAACAAACTCACACTCAATCTTGAATGCCTTAAAGAAAATTAATCGATACTTGACGTGGAGGGCCTCTGGGCGCGCGAGTTTGCTTTTGTTGACCCTAACTCTTCTTATTGTTTGCATTCTTCGATCGATTTACTTTTGTTGGTGCTTCAAGTTGGAATTGAACATTGTCTCTTAAACATGAGTGCTTGCAAAGTCTAGATTAGCACACATAAGAGTCAGTTGGTAAAAGAACAAGCGTGTTTTTTAGCCCAAGGTCATCCAAGTCTTCTCTCCCCTTGTCGTCTTTCGAGGCCATCTTGGGTGCATAAGATTAGGATCCAAAACCTTGTTTCTTTTTAGGAGGCCTGCTTGGGGATTTCATCACCCCTTGGATGACCTCAACTCCAGCGTTCTGGCGGAGTATAAGAATTGGGAGGTGAATCGAAAGACACCTCTCTTGGGATCAAGATTTTTTCACTCGAGCTAAGCCTCAAGGAACTTTATACCCTTGAGAAGTGAAAGAGGAGAAGTGGGTTACCGCTCCTCTCGGCTGTGTGACATCTTTTTGGTCTCATCTACAGATTTGGGCCTCACGTACCTTGGGTATATCGAGGACTCCTTAGCTAAACCAACTGTCAACCTTGTAGACAACCATCTAGGATGTTAATGTGTTTGAGGTGACTGATCGAAACATTTGTAGAACATACACACTCCTTGGCACAAGTATCACTTTCTGAGAATCAAAAACTTCTATCTGGTTGTTTCTATCTATTGCTTGATCTTTTATTTGTTGAATGAATGTTTGCCAAACTTGGTTAATCCTAGCTTAGGGCATACTTAGCGTAGTCACTGCCTATTCCAGAAGTTGAACGAGTTGAAGCAAAACAACCACGATCTCTCAAAGCCCAGCAGATTCAGGAATTGATGTCAGAGCAACCCAAACCCAAACAGAAGTTCCACAAAGTTAAACTCAAACCATCTCTAGCATACCAAGAACTTTCAGCCAAGAGAAAAGAAATAACACCAAGCCCATGAATTGCCAAACTCCACAAAGCAGAAAACAAAGCTACCGACGAAGCACTTCAAGAGGCCTGGTTAGAGCGCACCATCAAATTTAGCCAAAATCTAGGAGTTAATCCTGCTTATGCCTTACCAACAAGGCATGATTTCTATGATTAGACCCCCTTGTTTCTCCACATCCTCTTGGATAAGCTTCACTTTAGAGTCATCTTTGTAGAAAAGCCAGCCATCTTAGGTTATCCCCTTAAGCATTATCAGCTCATCCATCTCATTTAGAATCAAACCATCTAGCCAGCAATCCAAAATCTGCACATCTAAGCTTTCAAAATTGTTGTCACTTTTGCCAAAAGTTTGCCACTCCTAAAATCTTCCAAATCCATCAATCTCACAAAGGTTATCCCTTTGACAGAGCTTTGTCTAGGGTAATCCAGCTTTGTCACTTGTTATCCCTCATCACCTTGAGCTAAAGGTTGGGATCCACAAGTGGTCAATCTCGTGTTCTTCCTAAAGGATCATCAGTCTATCCTTAAGTTGACACAATCACCACCAAGCTTGCACATAGAAAAGTAGACCTTTCGTGCTTTGGCAACATATCTTTGAAGTTAGAATCTCCAACCCAATCCTCCTTAGGTTTTGTCATATAGCTTTGCCTTAACCTAGGAAATCATTTGCATAGAGAAGCCTTCCCCCTTTTGCATCCATCAGCATTATTGCATCTCATCCTTAGGAGCATTTTTCATGCCACCCGTCACTCGCTTAGCCAAGAAGAAAGAAACAATGGAGCCCTATCATTTGGATCGAACAGCCTCACCCCCCTTGAGCACTCATCCATCCTTCAGCCCAGAGAAAGCTATGCCATCATGTACTGACATTGAAGCTTTCATGAACCAACCAGGAAATGCAGTATTGGTAAATGCCATTATAGACAAGAACAAAGAGACAATCATGGCTAATTTTCGAAGGGAAAATGTAGGAACCTTTGACTTTGGAAGACCCCCTCCATTATTAGATCCATCTCACCCATTGTTTGGGCAGCTACCACCACCCATAGGCTCTTATGATCCAAATTATCCTCAATATATGCCAAAAGAAGAGCCTCCAGCCAATCCATATGATCCAACAGACCCAAACATACCATCATCCACCCAAGTTGAAATCTCCATGCCGCAAGCCAACCCATCCACCACCACTCCATCCTTGGTTCATACCTCTCCACTCCAAACCCCCTTTACCCAAAACAGCTCACCGTTCACCCCCTTCACTATTGCTGCTGCTGCTCCCCAACCCAGCCTTCCAAATCCACCCATCTCCCAAATCAGTGCTAGCATCTTTGGCCAACCTCGGCAATATACAACAGGGATGCCACCCATGGGGCCAAGTAATCAACCTTTTATCACCCCCAGCTTGTTCACTGCAGCCCAAAGCACAATCCCATCATTTCCATTAGGTCTTGGGAGCTCAATACCATTAGCCACAAATCTACAAGCTACTACCCTCACTCCACAAAGCTATCAAATCCCACAAGCTACTACCAATTTTCTACCAAACTCCCAAGTGACCCCAGCCCCTGCCACCACTCTACCAAGCTTCCAAATCCAACCACAAAGCTATCAAACCCCATCAGTTCCATTCCCAAGCTTTCAATTCCCACCACGTCCACCACCAACTAATCCATTACCTCCAATTACCAACTACTTTTCAATGCCACTTCTAGGAGGTAATCCACCACCCCAGCCAACCACCAATTATTTGCAGATACCATCCCAAATGGGGGCACAACCCACATATATTAGTCAAACCCCACAAGCCCCCCGATCCTTTCCCCAAGCCTCTCAACCATCTTATACCTTACCTCCACAAAGCAATCCATTTATCCCACAGCCAGCTTATGTTCCTCAATTCCAACCTCAAATCCCATATCAATAGCAAGCCTCGCAGCACATGCAACAATATGCGCCACCTCCCCCTCAACAACCTGTCATCCACCATGCAGCTGCCCAAACAATGTACAATCCCTATCAGCAAATCCCTCATAGCCATCCATATTCAGTGGCCCCATCCAACACATACCTACCTCAAGGCACTCCTACATTGGGGGCACCCCAGCCATCACCTATCAATTCAGAATGGGAGCAAATGAAGATAGCTCTGAAAGCCATCCAAGAAGGGAATGATCCAAAGACATTCAAGTTTGAGAATGTGTGTCCTTACCCATTTGACAGAGCCATTACCATGACACCATTTCCCAAACACTTTGAGGTACCCAAATTTGACAAATTCAGAGGAAAAGGAGACCCTGTCACACATATCAAAGAATTTTACATGCACTGTCAGGACGTAGCATACAATGATGTCTTCCTCTTGCGCCTTTTTCCCAAAAGCTTAGCTGGACCAGCTCTTGAATGGTTTTATAGAATCCCCTATGGCACAATTAAAAACTTTGCTGAATTATCTGAGGCATTTGTAGCCCAATATGCCCATCTTGTTGAAACAGAGCTATCAATAGTTGATCTTGTCCACACCAAGCAAAAAGGTGGAGAAAGCCTTGCTGAATACTTGCAAAGATGGCAAACCCTTACCACCCGCATATCCTGCACCTTGCCAGAACTCCATGTGGTGAAAATGTTTATTGATAATGCCCATCCTAGCTTGGCTCACCACATGACCATGAACTGTTTGCAAACCTACAAAGATATCAAAGAGAAATGAATGATCCTTGAGCAAGGACTCATTAAAGATGGTGTGGTCAAGCTTTACAAGGAAACCAACCAAAATCAATCACATTCCAATGACAAGTCTAGGTATTGGAACAAAAACAAGCACGTTGCAACAGATGGCGTCACTGACACCAGACATGTGAATATTGTTGGTCCTTCTCACAACCAGTCCAACCCACCATATCAACCAAAAAATCAACAAGCTATCAACTACCAACAACAGAATAACCAAAGCTATCAAAACCACAATCCAAGACCCAACTTCCAAGGGTCTAGCAATCAAGCTAATGCCATCAATGTAGCTACAGGACAAAAGCCTAGATTCCAACCTACACCTAGAAACTATACACCCCTTGGTGAACCATTGGATGTCATTTTTGAGAAATTAGTCAAAGAAAACCTCATCAAATTTCCTCCTACCTAGCAAATTGACCCAAGCCAATCCAAAGCTGCATGGTACAAAGATAATGAGTACTGCAAATTTCATAGGGTAAAAGGTCACACTACCCTCAGATGCATGAAACTAAAAGACTATGTGCAAGAGCTCATTGATCGGAAGGAAATCACTGTTGGTGCCCAAACCTCTCCCAATGTAGGCTTACAGATCTATCAAAATGCTTTTCCTCCACACCACAACCAAAATCCTGGAAAAGCACCTATCCAAACCAACAACAACAACACCAACAACCGGCAGCCAAACCAACAGCATGGGAAGAACAATGACCACACTTCATCCTATATAGACTATGGTAGCCTTATAGGTTGTATATCCGAGAAAGAGCCTTCTATCAATGTTATCAATATCCAAGGACCAAACAATGAGCGTGCAGTCACCACTTGAAGAGCGCAATTTAACATCGCAGGCCCACCTGTTACACCAACACCATCAGCTCCATCAAAAAGCCAGTACAATATCTTGGAACACCTTGGGAACATGCCAGCCCAAATCTCCATTTTAGACCTTCTTCGCACTAGTCCTGTGTACAAGAACATCCTTGACAGTGCTCTCATAGAATCTCGTGTCCCTTCTGATATCAATGCTACTAATTTTCGTAATCTTGTTGGACACCTCTCATCCTCATGTGCCCTATCATTCAAACCCACCGACATACCTGTGGTCGAGCCAGATCACACCCTTCCACTTCGCATAGCCATCATGGTATCCAACTTTGCTGTAAAAAGAGTAATGATAGATAATGGATCAGCCTTGAATATTTGCACCCTAAAATTCATAAAACAAGCTGGGTATACTGAGGCAGATATCATCAGTGAGGTTATCACCATCAAAGCTTATGACAACTTGGAAAGAACCACAAAAGGAACTATTTTGCTGCCAATCAAGGTTGGGCCAGTCATCCAAGAGACACTCTGCCATGTTATTGATCTAAACCTACCATTTAACATCCTCCTTGGTCGCCCATGGATTCATGCCATGAAAGCCGTTCCATCCACTTACCATCAGTGCGTCAAATTTCCGCATCAAGGCACTGAGGTAACCATCCATGCCGATCCAGAACCCTTTGCTTACTGCAATGCAGTTGAAGCTTCATATACAAACCATTGCCCTGGAATTGATATCGGCACATCCATCGCCAGCTCATCCCACACTTATAATGACCCAGAAACCATCCTCGCCTCTACCCTGCCTACCGTGAAGATCAATAACAAAGGTTGTGGAGAGTATAGTCTGTCAGATGCATTTGCTGTCGGGGCACTCCCACTTGATCCACATGCCCATGGATGACTGACATATCACAAAGCTAAGGAGGTTCCACCTCCTCGATACAAACAGTTTGGCCCAACAACCTTTGTATCCTCAAAAATCCCTCTTCATGAGGAGCTCACTCCAGATATCAACAAATGGTTACATAAGGATGCACCTCAAAGAAATCAAGCACGCCTTGATCACTTCAGCCAAAAGTATCCCCAAGAACTTAAGCTCATCACTAACAAATGGAACTATCAAGGTGGTGGTCTAGGACCAGAAGAAAGAGGCATGCAGTGCCCCATCGACGCACACAAGTGGGAATCGAAGTCAGGTCTTGGCTTTGGCATACCCACAATTGGGGGCACCAATGAGAACAGTCACGCTTTTTTAAACATTCACCATAACCTTGTCAAAATCGAAGACATTTCTGAGGAAGTTGAAAAGAGAGCCTACGACGATATCCTAGACCAAATCTCCCTCGGACACTCTGTTCTCCAAGAACTATCCATCCACCTCATTGACCTACCACTCGCCCATCCACAACTCATAGATTGGGACCAACCAAGTGTTATACACATCGATGAGTTCACATCAGAGGAGGCACTTCTAAGATTCATGGGAGCTGAAACTCCTCACAAGAAGACAAAGCCAAATTCTGCCTATATCTACAAGCTAGATCCCAAGGGGTATTTTGGAGAAAATCCCCAACCTAGTTTCGATACACCCAAAACTGGAACTAAGGTGAATCTAAGACTAGCTAAGGCAATGAAGAGAACCCCTCAGCAAGAAAATCCAGAAGAACATGAGGATTTAGCATTGCCTCCTCAAGATAATCGACCAGAGGTGTTTTCTATTCTAATTGAGGATACTCGAGAAGTCAACATTGGTTCTTCAGAGATCCCCAGACTTGTTCACATTGCTGCATCCCTATCACAAGACCAAGCTGACCTCCTCTTTGAGGTCTTAAGAGAGAACATTGGCCGATTTGCATGGTCATATCAGGACATGCCAAGACTTGACCAAAGCTTGTAGTTCATCATCTTGCAGTTGATCCAAAGATCAAGCCCGTCAGACAAAAGCTTAGAAAAATGCACCCCAAGGTGGCATTATTGGTCAAAGCTGAATTAGAAAGAATGTTAGTTGCTAAGGTTATCCGACCTATCGACTACTCAGAGTGGATCTCCAACATGGTCCTTGTCACTAAACCTTCCGGTGACATCAGAATCTGCACTGATTTTAGAGATCTTAACAAAGCTTGTCCAAAAGATGATTTTCCCTTGCCCAACATAGATATGATTGTAGATCTTACAGCTGGACATGAAATTTTGTCCCTCATGGATGGATTTTCTGGGTATAATCAAATCAAGATTGCAGAAGAGGATCAGCATAAGACAACATTCACTACCCCTTGGGGAACCTTTTGCTACAACATGATGCCTTTTGGCCTAAAGAATGCTGGGGCTACCTATCAAAGAGCTATGACAACCATTTTTCATGATCTCATCCATAGCATTTTGGAGGATTATGTGGATGATATCTTGGTCAAGTCTCATACCTTCATGGATCATCTTGCTGACCTGGAGAAAGTCTTTGATAGGTTAGCCAAATATCATCTCATGCTGAATCCCAAGAAATGTGTCTTTGGGGTCACATTTGGCAAGCTTCTAGGCTTCATAGTTTCTAAACGAGGTATAGAGATTGACCCCAAGAAGGTCAAGGCTATCTTAGACATGCCTCCTCCCCAGACACTACGACAGCTTCGCTCTCTTCAAGGAAAGCTCCAATCTGTTCGACGCTTCATCTCCCAGCTTGCAGATAAGTGTACACCATTTTCACATTTACTAAAGAAGGATGAGAACTTCAAGTGGGATCCTTTATGTCAGCGCAACTTCGACCATTTCAAGAAGTATCTCATCAATCCCCCTATCTTGGTTCCACCAGTTCCTGGTCATCCCCTAATTTTGTACATATTAGCAACACCTACTGCTCTAGGGGCACTTCTAGCACAGCTTGATGACTACAACAGAGAAAGAGCCATCTACTACATCAGTAGAACCCTAGTTGGTTATGAACTCAATTACACTCCTATGGAAAAAGCTTGTTTGGCAGTTGTTTTCTCAACTCAAAAACTTCGCCATTACATGCTAAGTCATACCATCCAACTAGTCTCCAAGATTGACCCTCTCAAGTATATGCTCTCTAGAACAGCACTTACAGGCCGTTTGGCCAAATGGGTTATGCTCCTTAGTGAATTTGACATCCAGTATGTGGATAGAAAGGCAATCAAAGGGAAAGCTATAGCAGATCACCTAGCTGATGCACCTCTAATAGATGCTTATCCATTGATCACATAATTTCCAGATGAGCATATCTGTCTAATTGAAGAACAACCCCCATGGAAACTTTATTTTGATGGCTCATACACATCTCATGGATCAGGGGCAGGAATATTGTTGGTCACACCTCAAGGAGATTACATTCCAAAAGCCTTCAAGCTACAATTCCCTAGCACCAACAATATAGCTGAATATGAGGCCCTCATAGCAGGATTAAAGATAGCTACAGAATGGAACATTGTTGAGCTACAAATCTTTGGCGATTCTTAGCTCATCATCAAGCAAGCCCTAAATGAATATCAAACCAAAGATGAAAAGCTATTACCCTACAAAGAGCTAGTTGATCAGCTAACCCAACATTTTACAAAGCTTCAATTTACACAAGTGCCTCGAATACAGAACAAAGCAGCAGATGCTATGGCTACTATAGGCTCGCTCTTGGAAATTCCCCAAGCAGCTACATAGGATGAGTTTTTAGTGGAGCAGCTCCTCACACCCGCCTATGCGAATGAGGATTCAAACCGTGTTTGTATCTTGGTTGGTCCCCAATCCCCTTGGTACCATGAGATTCACGCTTACCTTAACGATGGTATCATATCCCCTCACCTCACACGTACCCAATGCCAAAACCTCATCCGAAAATCATCCCGCTATGTTATCATAGCCAATACCCTATATCGTCGGGGTTATCATGATACTCTCTCTCGATGTTTAGACCAAAATGAGGCCGCGATGGTGTTAAAGGAAGTACACTCTGGACTTTGCGGTGCCCACACAAGTGGTATTGTCCTAGCGCGAAAAATCCTTAGAGCAGGCTACTATTGGCCTACCATTGAAGAAGATTCCTGTGACTTTGTCAGAAAGTGTCTCCCATGTCAGCAGCATGCAAATCTTATGCACACTCCAGCACAAGATCTACAGCCTATTGCGCCACCTTGGCCTTTCGCTTGTTGGGGCCTTGATCTAGTTGGAACTATCACACCCCTCTCATCTGATGGACATAAATGGATAATAATAGCTACAGACTATTTCACTAAATGGGTGGAAGCAGTCCTCCTAGTCTCAGCTACAGGAGTTCAGGTCTCCAAGTTCATCTTGTACCACATTGTTTGCTGCTTCGGCATCCCATCCACCATCTTCACCGACCATGAAGGTAACTTTGAAAATCTCAACATGGAAGAATTATGCACTTCCCTCCGCATCCATCACCGCTTTTCTAGCCCATATTTCCCACAAGGTAACAGCCAGGCCGAGGCAACTAACAAAACCCTTCTCAAAATTCTAAAGAAAGTTGTCAATGATTTCGGCCGTGATTGGCACCTAAAAATAAATCCAGCCCTATGGGCCTATCGAACTTCCTTTCATACATCCACAGGCACAACTCCATACTCCCTAGTCTATGGTGCCAAAGCGGTACTACCTATAGAGGTTGAACTTCCCTCCTTGCGCATATCTTTGCAAGGGCAAATATCAGATGAAGAATATAGAGTAGCTCAACTCACCCAGCTAGATCTCTTAGACGAGAAGCGGCAACAAGCCTATGATCATCTCACAGTCTATCAAACTCATCTCAAAAGAAATTTCAACAAGAAGGTGCTTCCACGACACTTTCAGCCAGGTGACATGGTCCTCAAAGAAAACATGAAAGTCCAAGTAGATCGAGAAAAGAAAGGCAAGTTTGAACCTACATGGCTTGGTCCTTATGTTGTCACTGCTTCCTTTGGCTCTGGAGCTTATCAACTATCTACACTAGAAGGAGAACTCTTGAATGATCCTACTAACATCATTCATCTCAAGAAGTTCTATGCTTGAAGATCCTTGGTATACCAGGCTTTTGAAAAATACAAAAGAAAAAAATAGTAAAGAGAAATAAGCATCCAATGGTGAAAACTTGGCAATTCAAGCACCTTGGATAGGTACCTTGGTGAAAACCTGGTAACATTGCCTGATTCATTGGAAGTGTGACATCATCATCTGGGCCAACTGCCACATGTTAGCATGTCTCTTCCTACTTTGGTTAACTTCCCTATATCTTTATTTTGTGGGAAAGTGACATTCATCAATCTTGCCACATGTCACAATCTAGTGAGTTGCTCTTGGAGGGTGCTAGGTCATCACCCATGACACATGTCATCTTTTCACTTTTTCACTTTGGTTAATGATCATGTATCTTCATATTGCAAGAAAGTGGAAGTCATCAATTCTGCCAAATGTCACAATTTAGTGAGTCAAATCTTGCACATCACGACAACTCAAAATTTGTGCTAGGCTCTGAATTGTCTGCCACATGTCACACTATGATTTGATCTCATGTCACCATGTGTCATTATTTGGTTGGTCCTCTGATCCTTGTAACCATTGATGTCATCTGTTGGGTTGTTCAAAATTACCTAGGCATCAAACTGGGTTGTGTCCCATGCATGTAATATGTCCTATTTCTCATAAAGAAAAGTGTATTAGATATTTACTTTGAGAGTGTCATCATATTTAAAAAACCAAAATACTTACCATGTGAGAAATGTGGGACAAAAGTGAGTGAGGCCAAAATGCAAACTAGACCTAATGCACCCTATATATATGATGTTCAATCATTGGAAATTCTATTCATCATAGCTTCAAACCATTCTGTGCACAAACTCCATGGACGCCTTATATTGTTCAAGCATAAACTCAAACTTTGGAAGTAAATTGGGTGGCATGACAGCTTCTGATCAAAATAGAGTGTCTTTTGATCGTTTGACATGCATGATATTAAAGGACTATTCATTGGGATTTTGCAAGGGTAGGGCTTGAATCGATCATACCAGGCCTCTTATTCCCAATTTGATGTCTCAATCATTTAGAGAATTTGGAGTTCACAAGTTTACAATTGAAGTCTTTACAACTGTCATTTAGGCAGCTGAATAATCTTTGAGCCTTGGAAATTGAAAAATCCCAAATCAGGATATTGGATTTGTGGAGGAGAGAATATACTTCTCCATTGTGAAAATTTGAGAAGATAACTCTAACAGGAACACAAGTGTACAAGATTTCAATTTCTAAAGAATGTGATGGCTTGTTTCATTCCCAATTACTTCAGTGATATGTTGGAGTAGATTCTGAATAATTTGCAGATGGCCCAAAATGATGTCAAGCGAAGGATTGCATTCCCTCTGGGCTTGTATTGGTTGAGAATGTTAAGAGAGGGATTATATCTATTAGGTTCCATTTGAATGGGTGTGGTCACTCCTACCAAAACAGGCCTCTCAATTCTTATATGACCAATCAAATTGGCGAGACCATCCACATTGTTGTTTGTAACAACTCTGTACAACTCTCTCTCCATTGTGTGTTAGTTAACTAATAAAAAAAATCCATCTTAAATATAAATATAGTGCACTATCTAGAATTTTTCATGCTTCCAAGTTCTATAACATTATCCTCTCTACAAAAAATGTCTCTATTTATGCTTGAAAATTTTGAGAAGGTAGCAAGTTTTCAACATTACATATCATTAGAGGATCTAGATGTACACGAGTGTCCATGATTGAATTGATGTTTCTTCACAAAATTGAGAAGGCAGAAGGTTTACAATACTACACATCATTGAATTATATTAACATAATAGAGTTCACACTAACACCTAATGGATCAAAATTCTCATAGTTACTTAATTGGCTCCACAACTAGAAACATCAGTCATCTCTAACTCGATAGTTTAAGCCATCACATCTAGATGATCTCTTGAATGTAGAACTGACATATGAATATCCAAATAGGTAGTGAATAAAAATCACATGTGGGAACTCCATAAACAATATGCATTAAGGATTAAACTCACTCAATGCCCTCAACAATCTTATAGCACTAATGCCAACTTCAAACAATCACCTTCTCATGAATTAAAGTTGACTTTAGTCTATTCATAACCATTACCAGATCATTTTTACTTTGTAATATTTTAATGACCAATGCTCATTTTAACTACTCAAGAAACCATAATACTTAAATCATTTTTCTTATTGAAACTGGTGAAAATAGTTGGGCCCTAGAGTGGGTCTGGCTAAAAAATATTTCAAACTAAAACACCTAAACCTTCAAATTGATCTATTAATCACCTAACATTGATTAAAATTAAATTTGATGAAATGTCCCTTTTCTGATTTTATGTGATATTTCAAGCCTCTAATCAGATCTTTAAGATCAAACAACCAATATTTCAAAGATCCACCTATTTCTCAATAAACCCCAAATCGGGTATGCCAGAAATAGTGCCAAAAACTTCACAGCTTCACATATAATTAATAAATCTGAAAGTGGAAATTTTTATAGAAATTTCAGCATAATAACAGCCTAAAAAATGACATTTTCAGATCTATATAACATTTACACAACAGCTCCCAAGTGGAGGACAAAAACAATGCTCATCGAGCTCCTGAAAACAACACAAAATAGCCGAAAACACCACAAAAGCACTGATAATCTATCATAGAAGTATAATAATGAACAAATAAATATATTAAACTCTATTTTAAAATCTAAAAGTCTTAAATACAACAAAAACCAAAACTGATATGAAATACTCAACTGGAAACACCAAACTCTTACAAAAAACACACCCGAAAACCCACAAATCTGCATTGTTCAGCACGAAGGCAAACTCAGCATGAGCATGCACATGGAATGGCTTCAAAATATCATCCTTAGCCTTACTATAAACCTTCAAACTCCCATTCTTGGGTCTCCTTCTCCACAGGTTTGGTAGCCTCTGAAGAACAACAAAGCAATGCGCAAAAATCAAGTTCTGGAATGAGCCCAAAATGCCTCCAAATCCCTTAAAAGAGGGAATAACCCTTACTCACATCCAATAGGGGTTAATAAAACATATTTTAATAATAATTTTCATTTATTATTCTATTAGCTTCCAAAGATTATCCCCTTTCTTTGAAACTTCACCTTTTTGGGCCTGCCTGCCTTAGCAAAGATTATTATTTTTAATTATTTGAAAAGGGGACATGACAAGTCCTCCCCTTCCAAATATTGCTTGTCCTCAAGAATGGCTCAACAATAAACCAATCAATCCACCTAGATCCCAAATGTAGTCATGAATTATACTATTGTCAATTAACACAGGCTCCTGCAATATACTCTGCAATTTAACCAAGAGGAATCCATAATCAAACTGATAATTACTGCTCAACCAAACTCCAAAGTCACAACTTCCACAGTCAAAAAACCATGAGACAAAAACTCTTAGAACATCAAAACCCAAGTAAAGTGGACAAATCAAACTACCAACATAGTAAGTACCATCAACGCATCCCACTGGCCTATACAAAATGTACAATCCAACTCTGCAACAATGGTGAATGCTCCCGAATGAAACTGTACCATGTATGGAGAATCCACACACTTTACATCTCTTGTAGTCAACACAACTCTATAGATCACTGGCCACTATCTCATAATCATAACTCCCATGCACCCCTAATGGTGAAAAGCCATCACAAGATAAACAACAAGAAATGGAACCCAAATCAAATTTGCCTGCCATCAACTCCTCAACATAAGGATCAAATGCTAACTGATGTACATACCCTACAATATAATGTTGATAAAAGAAACCAACCTTAGTCAACAGCTCACCATGAACAAGTGATACAACCCACTATGACTGATCACCAGCTAAGTCAGGAGATGTCATAGCCAAAGGAGTAGAATCAATAAAAACACCCGCTGAAGCATCACTCCAAAACTCTTGCTCTAAGTCATGTATTATCAAGCTGTCAATTGCAGAACCTATTGCCATGTCATGCCCATCACAACTCTCATCCCAAGGTGTCAAACTATCCCATAACTGATGATAAGCACTAGGAACCAAAGTACATCTCTGTATCATCATCTCATCAACATGGTCATCAAAGGTGAATTGATGAGCATACCTCACAATGTAATGTCGATAGAATGTGCCAATCTCAGCCAGTGGCTTAGACTACAATCCAGATGTAACTAACTGCAATTGATCACTAACCAAGTTGGAACTAACTACTACCTCTGAAGACATCGCCAAGGGAGTAGTATTATGCCAAATGTCAGCTCACCAAAATCACACATGGTCTCTAGTCTTTGTACCATTACTACTAGAGGTCACCACAATGTCAAGCATACCACAACAATCTGTTGCAGCACCCAACTCAACTTAACCTGACTCTAGTGGGGACGAAACCAATATGCCAATGTTAGTATCAAGGATGGATGCATCCCCATCTCCACTGTATTTGACAATCTCGACCATGGACATCCTCAGATCACCAGACACCATAGCTTGTGACTGTATAGAATCTGGTAAAGACTGTAGTTGCTCTAACTCCATGGTCACCTTAGCCAAATGAAACTGTGACTCCTTGAAAGCCAACTGTGTACTCTCAAGAATCTCAAAAGTCACCTCAAGCTGCTGAGTAAGCTCACTCACCTCATCTTCCTTGGCCAACAATGCATTGTATGCTATACTTCCCTACTCCATAAGATAATCTCTGTCGACTACCAACTGCATATAATCCTATCTCAAAATTGAAATAGCCTCCCATAAAGAGTGGAACTCTATCAAGGAAAGATAATTGCCTCCCTGCTCATCACTAGTAGGAGAACCCCATCCATAAACTACTAACAATTGATGAGCAACATCGAAATGTTGGCAAGCGATAGCAATGTCTTTCTCACTAACTCTCAACTGATTAGACACATGATGGCACTGGCTAGACTGTATCCTACAAACCTCCTCCGACGCACTGTCTAAAGGAGCATCCTCAAGGTTACTGGTCTCTAGAGTATTACCATCCATATCATGTGAATCAACTCCAAAGCTCATATCAACATACGGAGTATCAAAAACTATAGCACTACTATCCAACTTCTCTATACCAAAAGAAACCACCAAGGAAACTAAGTCTTCAAAACTGCTCACTACATCCTCCTGGATGTCATCAATGCCAATATGATCCTGGGACTCATCTATACACACTGCCAAATATGAAAGATCATCAACACATTCTAGCAAGTATGGTCGACTGGATATATGAACAAAGCCCAACACCAGTGTATAAAAACTAATACCAGCATCGAATAAGCTACTGGCACAAGAAAAGACAACACTGTGCAATCTGCTAATCAAATCCATGATAGCACCCAAACAATCACTGCTACCAAAAAGTGTTAAATATTTCTAGTCAACTGAATCCAAAATGCCAATATAACAATCTCGAGTCCATATCAGTAAACTATAATCAGCTGGTAACTCAAGCAAACTCCTCACCTGAGTAATATGACCAATACCAACTAATTCCACATACCTATCTGACATTGTCCCTATATCCTGGATGTGAATGCAAGATGAACTCGCAACATTATCAATGTCCACATATGATCTACCATTCATAGAAAGCTAAGTATTAGGAGTGCAAGATGAAACTAAACTCAATTCCATGCCATGCTTATCCCCATGTCTCTCCCAGTCTTGTAATGCCAATGGAGTATTCACCAAAGAAAATTGAGTGTCCTCAAGCTCGTGAGAAAGCCTGTCAACTTCCTCCTCCTTCCTCCTCAAGGCATCTAAATAGTCTCCGATAAGGCTAAGAAGATGGTCACAATTTGATAGAAGATGTAAATAACTTAACTTCATCGTTCCCATTCCTTCCCTAATTGCTTGTAAGTCAACACAAGGAGACTTTGCCTGAACTCCCTTATGTCTACCCTGTAACTGAATCATTTGAATGTGATCCTCTATCATATCTCACATCTTGTCATGATGAGATAATGAAGTCACAATACTATCTTTGTTTACCTTCAGCTAGCTGGACAAATCATGTGAAGTACTACCTGCCTCAACCTCATGTGATGAAGCATCTAACTGTGCCTGGTACTCTTTCTCAACAAAGTCATGAATGCTCAATGTCTGCTCATCTCTACTAGGTATCTCACCATCATGCACAACAACATCCTAATAATCATAATCTAAACCCACTACCTCCTATGGTAGAGTAGAATTTGAGACCTCTTCCTAGCTATAAGCTAGTTTCTCAAACTCCTCATGCAAATTCTTGGTAATTGTGTCATCTGCCCTGTGAGAAAATCTGCCAAATAGAAATCCAATCAACTTATCCACCTTAGCTAGGTCTAACAACATGTCATTCATCATACAATGGTGCTCAACCAACTATTCAGACATGTCATGGCTTATTTTCCTAAGTTTATCTTGAATGTCTAAATAACCATCCTTTCTATTGTTCTGACTTTGGATATCAATTGTCCAAGATCGTGTCCTCTGAGACTCTGTACTATACCTGTCCATTTTGAATAAAGTAGAGTGTAACCCCAATAGGTTATAACTTCTTCAAATACCAAGAACTAACATGCAATTGATTAGAAGTAGCATGCAACCATAGATTTTGACATGTAGCTGATTAGAAGCAACATGCAACCACCAAATTCACCAAGAACTAACATGCACATGATTAGAAGTAGCATGCAACCATAGATTTTGACATGCAGCTGATTAGAAGCAACATGAAGCCACCAAATTCACCAAGAACTAATATGAAAATGATTAGAAGTAACATGCAACCATAAATTTTGACATGCAGCTGATTAGAAGCAACATGCAACCATAAATTATGTCATGCAAGATTTGGGTAGTTGTCAAAACTGACATGCAAACTTCTACAAACCCTCAAGCTGGCAAGATCATAGCTCTGATACCACTAAAATATTCCTTTTCTAATTTTATATGATATTTCAAGCCTCTAATCAGATCTTTAAGATCAAACAACCAATATTTCAAAGATCCACCTATTTCTCAATAAACCCCAAATTGGGTATGCCGAAAATAGTGCCAAAAACTTCACAGCTTCACATATTATTAATAAATTTGAAAGTGGAAATTTTTATAGAAATTTCAGCAGAATAACAGCCTAAAAAATGACATTTTTAGATCTATATAACATTTACACAACAGCTCCCAAATGGAGGACAAAAACAATGCTCATCGAGCTCCCGAAAACAACACAAAATAGTCGAAAACACCACAAAAGCACTGATAATCTATCCAAAAAGTATAATCATGAACAAATACATATATTCAGCTCTATTTTAACATCTAAAATTCTGAAATACAAAAACAACCAAAACTGATATGAAATACTCAACTGGAAACACCAAACTCTTACAAAAAACACACCCGAAAACCCACAAATCTGCACTGTTCAGCACAAAGGCAAACTCTGCATGAGCATGCACATGTAATGGCTTCAAAATCCCATCCTTAGCCTTCCTAGAAACCTAAAAACTCCCGTTCTTGGGTCTCCTTCTCCATAGGTTTGGCAGCCTCTGAAGAACAACAAAGTAATGCGCAAAAAACAAGTTCTGGAATGAGCCCAAAATGCCTCCAAACCTCTTAAAAGAGGGCATAACCCTAACTCACATCCAAGAGGGGTTAATAAAACATATTTTAATAATAATTTTCATTTATTAGTCCATTAGCTTCCAAAGATTATCCCCTTTTTCTGAAACTTCACCTTTTTGGGCCTGCCTGCCTTAGCAAAGATTATTATTTTTAATTATTTGAAAAGGGGACATGACATTTGACCACTAAATCACCATTTAAAACTCACTTTAATTCTTTCTTTCAAACTATAACTTTCTACCAAGGAGGCCTCTGAGACTGCTTTAAAAATTGATTAAATCAAACAATTAGGCCTTGAGATCTGACATATTTGTTTTCTGTTCCACATTCTTGTACCCTATCAAATCCTGTGTCATGACAAAATTTGGAACAAAATATATTGACCGTCAAAGTTGCTCACTCGAAACTGCCTACAAACAAACATGTCAAAAAATAGTAAAGTGTGTTTGGTTTCAGCTTCAAAATAGGTCAAACAAACACTTGCAAGCTTGAAAATGGGGGCATTAGTTCACTATCATGAGGAGAGTATAAATCTATGATTTGGGCTCATGACTAATAATAGATCACATTTGGAAAGATTTCAAAGTTAGGTACTTGGATTTGCAAAATTGGGAACATTGGTAGAACAATGATTTTCACAAATGGAATGGACCTGGGGAAGTGTGCAAACGAATTCATCAAGACTTGAAAATTAGTACACTTAAAGTATTTTTAGAGTAGAACATACTAGTACAATCCATTTGGTCTCATCTATCAAAGGTTCATAGTTATGACCTCCCGAATAGGGCTATTGATCAATCTGCACATTTTGACACCAATAAAACTTTATAAATTGCATTTGGAATCATGTTCGAAAACTAGTCAAATAGATTCATCGTAGGCTCAAATATGGAACATAGTAAGTTTCTAACCCATAGAATATAATTCAAAAGGAATGTTCTCATTAGGGTCAATTGCGTCAAAGTTATAACTGGTCAAACAAGGCTTCCTAGAATTATGAGAAATATGCACAATCATGACAACAGTAAAAAACCAACTTTGAGGGATCCAAAGCCTAGTCAAAACATATCAAAATGACTTAAAATATGAAACATAGGTTCTTTTATATACATACTAAATAATCAAAAAGTGGTGAGTCATGAAAATTTACTGGGTGCAAGATATTCAATTGTAAACTAGGCTTCTTGTCGATGTTTGACACAAGCAAAAATGCAGATTTGAACAATGCTCAAAAAGAAACTTCACAGAATGATTCAAAATAGAAATTTATCATCATAGGATTTATTTAAATACTAAATTTAAGGTGTTAGAAACATTAAACATGTTATAGGCCTCAAAATGACAGTTGGGTACACATGCATTAAAAGCACTTATAGTGGCTCAATTTTACTTGATTTTAGAATGGTACTCAAAATTAGGGCTTCAATTTTGAGTCCCAAAAAATGCTACAAGAGGTTATATTCAATAAGAAATATAAGTATAATTATATGAAGTAAAAATTGATAACCAATAAAAATATATGTTTTAGGGAATCTGCAACTTGAAGAATGAAGAAATCTGAAGTTATCAGTTGCTAAAGGAAGTGTACAATTTCACTAGTTGCTGATTTTGACTATTGTAGCACTTTGCACAAATGGTACAGACTTATATTAATATTTTATTATGAAAAATCATGCTCAAATGAAAAGTATCTGATTTTTCTTTCATTTAAATCAATTTTGAGGCATTTTCATGAAGAAATGAAAGAGTTATGCTCTTGTTAGTGATAGTACCTTGCCTAGAAATTTTTTCTAAGCATGCAATCAAAAAATGAAAAAAATTGTATGACCACATATAGACTCATATGACCCTATAAATTTTTGAGGAGTTAGATATTGATATTTGGAACAAATTTTGTTCTTTCCAAAAAAAATTTATGGACGTATAATCCATTTTCTAAAAACTGTCCTGTTAAAGTGAATGTTGAAGCATGTTTTTAAATGGTGGGATAATTGAATTGCAGATGCCAAAATTTCAAGATTTTTTAATGCATTGATTATTACTGTATAACATTAAATAAAATGATTTCTTATAAATCATTTTATTTAAATGTTATCTTCAAATTCAAATTGGGGAAGTTGGCAAGATAAAATATGCAAGTTTAGAAGGGGGGCCTTTTTCAATTTTTTTATTTGCATTTAAAGTAAACATTTACATGGATGATATTCTTATAAATCATTCAATTTTAATGTAATTTTGAAATGAAAAAATTGAGAGGATAACTTGATTTAATTATGCCAAGTTTATGGGTAGGAGAATTTTCATAAAAGTGCAAGTTAATTACACCTACCAATTAATTTGAGGGGGATCATGGATATTCTTCCATTTTGAGGAGATGATGCATTTGTGGGTTTCAAACATATTTATACCCCATTCTTGGGCATTATTTTAACTAGCTCTTAGATTCTATCTCCTTGTGAGTTCTTGAATTCTACCTCCTTGAGGAGATAGTGTTTTGTAGCTCAAGTCCTTTTGTAATGCAATTTTGAGCATTTTGGCTCCTTCTAAATAATATGTAGCAGTGATCCTCTTTGGTCTTATATCTAATTTTTCATTTGTCTTTTAAGTTTTGTTAGCTTTAAGTTAGCGTGATGCTTACAAATCCTTGGCTTAAAAGTTAAGTATTTATGAGGCATGTGAGAGATAGTTTCTAAAAATTAGTGTAATTTGTGTGTAATATTGGTTTGAAAGTTGTGAACACGTTTCCTTCTTCAAAACCCCACACCTTTTTGCATTTCATGCACTTAATGTTAATAAGATCTTTCTGTGATCAAGTTGTTATAGTCCTTTCAAGTTGTGAGTTTCATCCAAGGTTGCATCACTCCACAGTTTTGGTGAATCACCTAAGTATAAGTTTATTTTATGTTTACTCTCTCTCCCCTTTTCCTACAAAGTTAAATTCAATTTCAAGAGGTGATTCAAGGGAAGTCAACCCTTTGTATGAAAGGTTGATCCTTAACATGGCATACCCACAGGCCAAGGATCATCCTATATTTCACTAGATTACTAAAAGTTAATCTTCAGTGTAAAGGTGTAATCTAGGTGACAACAATAGCCTCTCCATCTAAATCATTGATCGTACAACATAGGGATATGTGATACACTTCTCGTAAATATTTTGTAACAACCTTTGTAAGTATTAAATGTTTTGTAACAACCTCTACAAAATTCAAATGTTCCTTCCAAGTCATCTTGATAATCATTTTGCCTCAAACTCTGTTCCATTCCTGACTTTTATGTAAGCTTAGTATTGCTCAATCTTTACTATTTCCTGATTCTTGACATTTTTGTTTCTTGATTTGTATTACTCTTTTGATGCTCAACATGTATTGTTGTCAACACACACTATGTAACTTGACACTTGTATACTTGATATTTTCTCGATAGCTGATGAGCTCAACTCGTATTGAAATACTTGGTGACCATGCACTTACTTGGCTCCTATAGAGCTTGATACATACTTGATTATGTACATGAATTGACCTATATAGAGTAGCTCAGTCATAGTGATGACTATCTGACTTTGCCTTGTAAATGACTTTGTGGTTGACACTACTAGAAAAAATGGTTAGAGATAACAACACCTAGTAATGTTAGTGTAGTTTTAGTCGGATAAAATTCAGTTATATATATATATATATATACATATATTATATATGTTGGAGTGGGATTATCATTGCACCAAAAGATCGATCTATCAATTCTTGATATAACCACTCAAATTATAGTACACAAGAGGTGGCTAAGTCCTTGTCATGAATCTTGAGAGGAGTGCTGAAAAAATTTCTAATAATCTCCCCCTCAAGGTGACTAGAGCATCTGAGGATTCAAACCTGTGACCAAGCTCTAATTCCACTTGTTAGAGTGGGGTTACTATTGCACAAAAAGACCAATCTATCAATGCATGATACAACCACTCAACTTATAGTACACAAAAGGCAATTAAGCCTTTGTCACAAATCTTGGAGAGAGTGCCAAAAAATTTCCTATATATATATATATATATATATATGAGATAGATATTTAATTAGATATATGAGATGTATTACATATATTATATATGTGGTATTTATATTTATATAAATATATATGTGTGTGTGTGTTAAATAACAAACTATTATATTAAATACAAATGAATAAACATGTCTTGTGAAGGGACACGTCTACCCATATTTGATCTAATATAAGAGAGATGACTCTCATTTGGAAAGTTCATATCAAAGATTATGGCAGTGCTATTACATCTACAACAGTCCTAAGTAAAACATAATGGTATCAGAGCCTACTACAAATGTATGAAAGCCAGAAAGGAATAATGAGATTATTCATAGAGGGATACTATAATAAAATAAAAAGTAGTAGGTCATTTATTTTATAGATGAAACTTGAGAAAAGGTTCTATAGACAACGAATAATAAAGGAAGAAATATGTATTTGATACACGAGTAAGATATCCTCTAAGGGTTATTACTCATCTTAAAACTTGGAATATGATTATTTTTGTTTTTTCCTCTGAGTAACCCTCTCATGTAGATGGTGACAAGGCATGTGCTAAAGCTTGTATGCCAAGTCTATCTAGGATAGAAGTATAGACAACTTGAAAGGATGGAACAAAAAAGACATGTGTATATATTCCATAGCAAATAAAAAGGATAAGTCACACTCCATGTCAAAGTGTAAAAGGAAAATGAAACAAAATTTATCAATAGTGGAAAATATTCTCAAGCATGATATGGGTCATTCAAGTCTTAGGATGAGTATAATAATAAGAAGATTTGTTTATAGTAATCCAATCAAACAAAACATATGAATTGCTTAATAGAATACATATGTAGTTCCACGACATGCCTCTTGGATTTTGAGATCTACAACCAAAAGATTTTTTAATAGTACAAGATCGTTGAAAGACACTTTCAAAATTAATTAAGCAATAACAAAATTTTTGCAAATGAATTTATTTCTTATGGTTTTGACTTCAACAGGGGGTCGCAAGGATCTAGAAATATTTTGATATTTTAAAATAAAAATGAAGGAAGATGGAATAGAATATAACTCATATTTCCACAATGAAAAATGCATGGATGCAAAGCCCAGAAATAGGAGGATATTATATGCGTGTATCAAAAGTGGAAGATATTACGTACATCCTTTAAAAGAGGAGGATAATTGTCAAACAATAAGAAGGTATGATCAGCATGTGACTTCGTCGGTGGAAAACATGATGATGTCACTTGATAAACATGTTAGATACCTGGGGTAGGGGGTGAATCAATTATCCACAATCCCTTTAAACAAATTTAGTACCAATCAATATTCATAAACATCATAAAATTTTACTCGTTGTATTCACCCAACTGCAAATTAACTCATTCAATCACTTTACTCAAAACTATTCATTTCCAGTTTTGCTTTAACTGATTGACAATAATAAAACTTAGTTATTACCAACCATAAAATTAGTTGCTACCAAGTTACAATAAAATGAAAATAACATGTAAAATAAATTGTAACATAACAACATTCACACAATTAACACCAAGATTTTTAACGTGGAAACCCTATTAAGGGAAAAACCATCGGGGACCAATAACCCAAAAATTTCACTCTTCTAAAGTGAGCTCTTTTAGGAGCCAACCTTGTTAAAGGTTAAAAAACAATGTTAATGTGACCTTTTTAGAGGATATAACCAAAATATCATCTAAACTTTATCACTCCTTGATCTTGTTTAAAGAGTGGCCTACTCTAAATGACTTACAAACACCACTAATCAATGTTACAATATAGGATTTCATAGACTTGTTAGGTTCACTTGGTCTTCAAAATTTTCTACTACAATGATTAGAAAGTAATAGTTTTAAATCATCTATTTAGATATAGAACTACCTTATTTGGTCATATCTCCCTTTTGTTCTTATATTTGTTTAATCTCTATCTTTTGGTCTTCTTTCTCTGTTCTCTTAACTAGTTGATTCACATCTCTTCTTTCTTCTTCCTCGACTGTACTTGGCTCACCCTATTCAACTATTTTCTTTCACTTCCTTCAATAGTTCACACTTTGGTCTCTTTTTCATTTGATCAATATCACCTAATAAAAAACCTAAAATTGTCTTGAATATCTCCTTAAATAGTTATTTTCATGCTTCCATATTCTTCCATCTATTGCCACTTAATCACAATCATTGATCTCAAATTCAATGTACTTAACCACATAGAAAACATAACTTTTCATAGAACTTTGTGCACTTCCTTATCCTTCTTTGATCCCCATCGTCAGATCCTTATTGAATTTTCTCAATCATTGATCTTGCATCAAACTTTTATTCATGCCTTTGACCATCTTGAACATTCCTTTTTTCCATCAAAATTTGATATTAGATTCCATTTCTTTCAACTTGTTCTTTTGGTTGTTACTTGCTAAACATAACATTTCACTTGAGTAATAAAGTACTTGGTTAATATGGCATATGCACCAAGATGGTGTGCAAAAAAGTGGACACCATAAAAAAAGGTCAAAACTACACATAACACAATCAAGTTATGTGTACTTTTGATCAAATCTCAAAATGGGCCTTGGCTAGTTAATGAACCAAGAAAAAAAATTATAAATTGAAAAATTTACAATAATGTGATCGGGTTATGAAGAACCAAAAATAATGAGAGTGATGTATCTATATATATATATATATATATATATATATATATATATATATATATATATATATATATATATATATATATATATATATATATATATATATATATATATATATATATAGAGAGAGAGAGAGAGAGAGAGAGAGAGAGAGAGAGAGAGAGAGAGAGAGAGAGAGAGAGAGAGGGGGGGGGGGGGGCAGTGGGATGATAGAGTTAATATTGCTTTATGGATAATTCCATAACACTTGTCACTTTTCTATCTAAATATTTTGTTTTCAAGGGGAGAATCCCCAAAGGAGATGTCCTAGCCCCCAAAAAAAAAACCACACAGCAGAAACAAAACAAAAAAGCAAGATCTGATACCAAATCACAATTATTTATTGATAAAATAACTATTTTACATGTAATATGCTAGGCTATAAGGGCTTTTGGGTTAGGGCCAAATACAACAATAGTTACAATAACAATTCTGCAAGATCCCACAAGATCCAATCCAAACCCTATCTAGTCTATATCCATAACTGGATAAGAACACCAAGAAGAATCTATACTTGTACCCTCAGGTCCACTAAGAAATCCTCTTATTTTCAAGCCTCGTCTATTAGCCCTACTAAAATACTCACAACTCCACCGTAATCTTACTGTAAACTACCTCACATTCGACACTTTATCCATAGACATAGGAAAAATCTCCCTTTAGCTACTCCATACTAAACTCAAAATCTACACCTCTAAATGAATTAAATGCTTAAAGACTCCACAAAACCCCCTATTTATACCCAACTAAGTAATAAGTCAGTCCAATTCATTATAAATTAAATTAAATCCCTTACATTAGATATATGTTGAGCCACAAGTTGGCTACAACATAAATTAAATACCCAAAGTCAGCTACAACACAAATTAAATACCCAAAGTCAGCTCACTAACAACTTGACACCATAGGAACCAAGACCAAGCCAAGTGTCAAAGAAACCAAGTTGAGCATTAGCCTAACCACAAGCATTATCGAGCTTCCAGTGCATGTTGAGCACCTGATATCTATCGAGCAACCAATACATGTCAAGAACAAAAAATATGTTGAGCTCCAATAATGACAGAGCCCCCTTCAATGACTGAGCACCTTGGCCAACACCACATCTAGTAGTGTCCAAGCACCACTCCTTTGATCAAGCACCAAGCTTATCCACCAAGCCCATTCAGTCAAGCCTCCAATTAAAAACACCATAGAGATGATCAAGCACCTCCATCTTTCCATAAAAAAAATTGAATCCTCAAGAACCTTAGATGCCTCTACATCAAACTCCTAGGGTACAAACAAAAGTGTGTCCCACACTTTGATGCCTAATGAAAAATCCACAACCATCTTCATCTTCACCAAAGGCTTCCAATCCAATAGGGACAAGAAAACCAACATGAAAATCATCCACATCTACATCCATTTGACAAATACTAGAATCTCAACCATCCAATCAACATGCTCACTCTCAACAACAAACTTAAAATAATGGTTCATTAGCAAAACCACATTCACATAAGCAACTAGTGAATCTACACCAACAACAACAAACTCCATATCAGAAGCAATAGGTAGATCTCCATCAACACATTCCAAACTCTTAACACTAGCAATCTCATTTCTCACAACAACATGCTCTGTGACATACAACTCACCACCAATAGCAACCAGATCATCCACCACCAAGTGCTCTGTAATTTCCATGTCAAGCTCAATTGATTGATCATGAAAACCAATCTCCATCCCATCATCAACAAGGTTAGGGATATCCTTAACAAAAAACTCCAATTGCTTTGTAGGTTCTATATGAGACTCCACAAATTGATCGACAAAACCAAACTCTTCCACCTCGGTCTTGCCATGGCATCTCCTCTCATGAACAAGTCTTCTAACTGGCCAAACAACTCTCTTTCAGATTGGTAGACTCCTATTAGAATGAATGTTGATGATACTACATTGGGGGAGTATCCTAAGTATTAGAGAGTATTAACATGTTGCATTCATGACTGTGTTCAGTCATTGATGTCAACATAACAATGTTTCTATTAGAGATTGGAAGAATAATAGTTAGAGATCTTATGTTGCACACTAACTGAATAAGGATTATGTAATGCATTGTTAAGGACATGTTCCTAAGAGTTTCCTAATAATGTGGTTAAGAGAAAAAAATTAGAATCAAAGATGTATGATAGATGCGTTTGATTTATTGTAAGCAGTGTAGAAATAGGGCATCTATTTGATAGCTTTTGATGTTTACATTATGTCTTTTAGCCAAGATATAAAGAGGCAATGCACAGTAAACTAGTGATAGAGGATAGTTGGGTGATGACATCAACAAGTGTGCAAGATCTGGAGTCACACATGTAAGCTTTGGTATAGACTATGAGCCAACAATGCTATTGTAATTACAATTAATTATATATCTTATTTTAATTAATTGGGAAAGCCTTAAGCCCGACTCAAGGAATTATTATGAAGATATGGTATAAAGGAAAGATGATTTCCTTGATTGTAGGTGTATCAAGTATCTATTGTGCATAATATTTGTGAAGTGTGAAAAGGATCAGAGTGTTGATTGAATGCATGTAAGCAATCCAAGGGATTAGTGGATGCACAATTTGTGATCTAGTTACAAGATCAGAAGGAGAAGAAGTATGGTTGATAGGAAATAGATAGAGGAAGGAAGTACAATTTAGTTCTATTATTTTTCAAGGAATAATACAAAGATCATTTGGACAGTGAGTTCATTGGTCTGATTGTCGAAGCTATTTTGGCAATGGATCTAGCTGTCTTTCACAACTCCTAATAAGGTTGGGATCTCCTAACAGGGATTCAAGGTCTCCTAACAAGGACTCATATTTACTAAATGTATTCGTAGAATCCTAACAAGTTCTATTTTTTGACAAGGAATATTTATATTAGTACATCATCTTGTGGGTACCATCCCCACTAGGATTTTCCCTTTGATCAAGGGTTTCCCTAGTTAACATATCTGGTGTTATTGTGTATGAGTATCTTGTTGTGGTTTAAATTTACATTAATCATATGGTTAAGATTGTTTAAAGTTGGTATTGATGTTAATAGTTGTATAACTAATTCATGCCCCCCTCTCAGTTATATCAGTAGACTATATATTCTAACAATTGGTATTAGAGAATCAAGTCCTTGAAGGATAAGCTTAACAGCTTTGGGAGATCGATGGTGAATCTTTTCAAAAAGGATGGTCCTAGATTTGATGGGGCCAACTATGAAAATTGGAAGGAGAAGATGAAGACACATCTATTGTGCATGGGTCTAGGATATTGGATCTTGACAAAGGGAAAGAAGAAAATCATTGAAGAAACAAAGCTAGAAGACTACAGTGAAGAAGAAAGAGATGTGTTCATGTGTAACATGAGAGAAAGAGAAGCTCTACTATCAACCCTTCCAAATAATGAATATAGTCAAGTGAAGTCACTTGAAACATCTCATGAAATTTGGAAAGCATTAGAATCTACTTTTGAAGGTGATGATCATACTAAGAGAATGAGGTTACAAAGTTGGATATGTGCATATCAAGATGCTAAGATTATGGAATATGAATTTGTAAGAAGTTGTATTGAAAGACGATCAAAATGGTTGTAGGAATTCTATCTCATGGTAGAACCAAAGATGATGATGAATTCATATAGAAGATTTTGAAAAGTTTGACACCGTCATTCAACCCTATAGCTCAAATGATATAGCTAGTGATGTCCTACACTAAGGATTTCACCAAGGAAGCATTACGTGGAAGATTAGAATCAGTAGAAGTAGATCTCAAATAGTCTAGAGAACTTGCAAGAGTTGAAATAGCCTTTAGTGCCCTAAAAATTTGACCTAATTTGACAAGGAGTGTAAGTACCCGTGGAGATTTTGCTAGTAGCAATAGAGCTGATGAGGATAAGAAGATTGAGGAAGGAATATCTCTTCTGGTGAGAAGAGAAAAATATAGTAAGAAAAATTTTAATGTTGGACTTGTAATGAATTTGGTCATTATGCATCTAAATGTCCTAAAAGAGAGAAAAAGTATAAAGGAAATTTTAACTCTAGAAGAGATAGAGATAGAAATTGTTTATATGCAAATAAAGCTGAAGAATCTGATGAAAAAGGTCAAAGTGAAAGTGATGATGAATTAGGATTTGTGATTATCAAGGAAGATGGTCTTGATAGAGTAATTATAGAAGAAAGAGCTCTAGTTACCCAAGTAGAAAAGAAATATGACTGGATAATTGAAAATGGTTGTTCACATCGCATGACTGGTGATATGAATAAGTTTGTTAAGTTCAAGAATCATGATGGAGGTATTGTTAGATTTGGTAATAATGCAACTTGTCATATAACAGGAATTGGATCCATTACTCTTGATGGTAAAAATAACACTGATGATGTCAATTTTGTTGATGGATTGAAGCATAACTTGTTGAGTGTTAAACAATTGGTGGATAAAGGTTATCAGTTGTAGTTTACTAAGAAGACCTGTACTATAAAAGACAGAGATGGTAAGATGATCAAAACTAGCTCTAGATCCATAGGTAATGTATTTTAGTTGAATCCTACTGAGATGACATGTTTGGTAGCTAAAGTGGATAATAGTTGGTTGTGACATAGAAGATTTTGTCACATAAACTTTGATAAAATTGTGAAGGTTAGTAGTACATTTGCAGTGAGAGATCTTCCTAAGATTGTTAAGCCCACTGACATTGTATGCAAGGAATCTATTTTGGCTAAGTAGAGGAAAGTGTCTTTTCCTAGTAAGTTCTCTACCATAGAGAAGTTGGAGATTGTTCACATAGATCTAAGTGGTCCTACAAGAACTAGAGGATTCTATGAAGAAAGGTATTTTATGATTTTTGTTGATGATTTCACTAGAATGATGTGGGTAGCATTTCTTAAAGAGAAATCTGAAGCTTTTGAGAAGTTTAAGATATTTAAGAATAGAATTGAGAATGAATCTGGTGTTAAGATTAAATGTTTGAGATCAAATAGAAGAGAAGAATTTACCTCTAGAGAATTTAACATAATCTATGAAGAAAATGGAATCAAAAGATAACTATCTACACCTAGAACACCTGAGAAAAATGGGATTGCAGAGAGAATAAGTAAATCTATAGCAAAATTAGCTAGAAAAATCTTATTTGAGAATGATGTTTCTAAGACATTCTAGAGAGAAGTAGTGAATACAACAATATATACCCTAAATAGAGTAAAAATCAGAAAAGGTATGGAAAAGAGACCTTATGAGCTATGGTTTGGACATTCACCATTAGTCAAATATTTTAGAATATTTGGGAGAAAATGTTATATTAAGAGAAATGATGACATTGGTAAGTTTTATCCAAGAAGTGATGAAGGTATGTTTCTTGGCTACTCTTTGAAAAGTAAGTCTTATAGATGCCTTAACTATAGAACTAAGACAATAGTTAAGTGCACAAATATAAGGATTGATGAGAAGTTTGGAACCAAAGAAAAGATTATAGATTATAATTTAGATGAAGAAGTGGATAACTCTAGAATTTTTAGACAGAATGCTAAAGTTTTTGTTAAGACTAACAATGACTTGTAGAATGATGTGCAAATTGTTGAACAAAGAGAAGCACACATATCTGAACCTAGAGAAGAGATAAGAGTTGACATCTCAACTCTTACCCCTAACAAAAATTTGACAAGGAATCACCCTCCTGAGTAGATAATTGGAATTAAGGACAAAGGAGTAATGACAAGAAATAGAGTAAATGAGGAGATATGTTTGATATTTCAAGTTGAACCAAAGTACATAGATGAAGTAGTCAAGGATAATCATTGGATCCAAGAAATGAAGGAAGAATTGGATCAGATAGTAAAGAATGACATGTGGGAATCAATTCATAGACCAAAGGACAAGAATGTGATAAGAACAAAATGGGTTTTCAAAAATAAGATGAATGAGCAAGGAGAAGTTGTGACAAACAAGGCCAAACTTGTTTGTAAAGGTTATTCATAACAAGAAGGCATTGATTATGAGGAAACATATGCACTTGTAGCAAGAATGGAAGTAGTAAGGATGTTCCTAGCTTATTCAGTGAACGAGAAATTCAAGATTTATTAGATGGATGTTAAGTCTACATTTCTGAATAGAAAACTAGAAGAAGAAGTCTATATTGAGAAAACTAAAAGTTTTCCTTTATCGAAAGACAAAGACATGGTATGTAAATTGAAGAAATCTCTTTATGATCTGAAGCAAGCCCCAAGAACCTAGTATGCGAGGTTGGACAATTACTTGGTAAAGCTTGGATTTGCTAAAGGTATGACAGAAAATAACTAGTATCTAAAAGAAATTGAAGATGCTTTATTTATCATTGTAATATTTGTTGATGACATCATTTTTGGAGGCAATGTTTAAGCTAGTGACAAATTTTGTGAAGATATGAAGAATGAATTTGAAATGAGCATGATAGGAGAAATGAAGTTATTCTTAGGATTGTAGATTGTGTAGAATAATGATGGTATATTCATCTCACAAACTAAGTACTTGAAAGACTTATTGAAAAGGTTTGGTTTGGAAAGTTGTAAACCTATTGGTACACCCATGATAACTGGTCATAACTTATCTAGCAAAGATGAGACACCTATAGTAGAATAGAAGAAGTATAGATCAATGATTGGAGGTTTGTAGTATCTGACTCACACAAGATCATATCTAGAAAATGCAATTTGGATAGTGGCTAGATTTCAAGGTGATCCTAAAGAATACCATTTTGTAGCAGTAAAGAAAATATTCAGATACCTAAAAGGGACATATGACTATGAAATTTGGTATGAAAGATCAAATGATTTCACTTAATGTGCATATACTAATATTGATTGGATAGGCAATATGGATAATAGAAAGAGAACCAGTGGTAGAGCATTCTTTCTTGGAGAAAGACTAGTTTCTTGGTTAAGCAAGAAGCAAGATTGTATTTTGTAGAGTATTGTTGAAGTGGAGTATGTTGTAGCAACAAACAACTATAATCAAGTTATGTGGATGAAGAAAATGTTGAAGGATGTTATAATTGAGATTGAAGAACAGGTTATCATTTACTATAATAACATAAGTACAGTGAGTATGCCTAAGAATCATGTTTTGCATTCTAAAACAAATCATATATCTATTAAGTAGCATGTGCTGAGAGAGAAAGAAACACAAAAGGAGATGAGATTGGAGTATGTAAGTAACAAAGATCATATTGTAGATATTTTTACAAAGCCTTTGCCTAAAGATACTTTTGAGTACTTGAGAGGTATGCTTGGGGTTATGCCCTTGCCTACTTATGAGTAGGAGATATAGAGAGTACATCAGTCTAGTGGTACAAAGCACTACTATTTGACTAGACTAAATGTTGATGCTTCCTAAATGGGGGAGTATTTGGTATCTACTAAGTCATAAAGGACTCTTGACATTTGGTATATGGCATTGAACAGTGTCTTTGGACACTCGAGCTAGTTTATAATTGAGCAACTAATTAGAAATTGCTATTTAAAAATTGGTATTCTAATTGAAACCTTTGACATTGATGTCAATGGGGGACAGATATGAATGAAAAACATCTCTTAAGGCACAGAGGAGAGTGTTCATGGAGAGTACTCCTAAGCAATGGGGAGAGATATCTCTTTAGAGAGATTTAGAAAGATTCATCTAAAGATACAAAAATATACACATGTTTTATTGTGAATTGTTTAGTGTAAAGTAAAAAATTGATGTCTAAAGATGAATAGAGGAGTGTTCTAGAGGATTTCAAATTTTATTGATGAAGAGGATTTGAGAAGATGAGAACAGTAAGCAACAACAAATGTTTACTTGGTATTCTTGGAACTTAAATAGTTTTTCATCTATGTTGCCATCAATGCCAAAGGGTGAAATTTTTAGCATGAATGTTGATGATACCACATTTCGGGGAGTATCATAAGCATTGAAGAGTATTGATATGTTGCATTCATGATTGTGTTTGTCATTTATGTCAACATAGCAATGTTTATGTTAGAGACTAGAAGAATAATAGTAAGAGATCTTATGTTGCATAGTAACTAAGCAAGGGTTAAGTAATGTAAAATTAAGGACATGTTTTTGAGAGTGTCTTGATTACACGATTAAGAGGAAAAAGTCAGAATCAAAGATGTATGACAATTGTGTTTGATTTACTATAAGCGGCATACAAATAGAGAATTTGTTTGACAACTTCTGATGTTTGCATTATATCTTTTGGCCAAGATATAAAGAGGTGATGCATAGTCAAATAGTGATAGAGGATATTCAAGTGATGATATCAGCAAGTGCGCAAGACCTAGAGTGACATGTGTAAAGTTATGTATAGATTGTGAGCTGATAGCATTATTATAATCATAATTAATTATATATCTTATTTTAATTAATTGGGAAAGCCTTAAGGTTGACTCAAGGAATTATTATGAAGATATGATATAAAAGAAAGATGGTTTCCTTGATTGTAAGTGTATCAAGTATATATTATGCATTGTATTTGTGAAGTGCAAAAAGGAGCAGAGTGTTGATTAAATGCATGTAAGCAATCCAAGGGATTATTGGATGCACAGTTTGTGATTTGGTTACAAGATTAGAAGGAACAAAAGTTTGGTTGACAAGACAGAGATAGAGGAAGGAAGTACAATTCAGTTCTATTATTCTACAAGGAATAATAAAAAGATCATTTGGACAGTAAGTTCATTGGTCTTGCCCTCGAACTTGTTTGGGTAGTGGGTCCAACTATCTTCAACAACTCCTAACAGGGTTGGCACAACTCCCAATAGGGTTGGAATCTCCTAACATGGATTTAAAGTCTCCTAATAGGAACTTGTATATACTGAATGTATTCATAGACTTTTAACATGGTCCATTCTCTAACAAGGAATATTTATATTAGTACATCATCTTGGGGGTACCATCCCCACCAAGGTTTTCCCTCTGATCAAGGGTTTCTATAATTAACATATCTGGTGTGATGTGTATGAGTATCTTGTTGTGGTTTCAGTTTACATTACTCATATGGTTAAGATTTTTTAAATTTGGTATTGATGTTAATAGTTGTATAACTAATTCACCCCCCTCTCAATTATATCATTGGACTATATATTCGAACAACTCTAACTTCAAAAACATCTATGGAATGCCTTCCTCATCCTGTCCTTAACTTGATCAGCCAAACTAGCTTCAAACCAAGTAGACAACTCCTTAGCTCAATCGACCAAACTAGCTTCAAACTAAGTAGACACCTCAGAAAGCCTCCTCTCCACCACATCATGGAGATTCACAATTATCCTAGGCTCTAATCCTCTTAAAGCCATCTCCCAAGATATTCGTAAACCCTCTACGGTAAATCCTTCCCATGTTCCTTGTGATAAAATTGAATTGTTTGCAAGTCATATCACAACCTACCACCTCACACAATAACCAAGAACAAATCAAAAATTTAGGAACATGAATTTGCAACATCACACAAACTCTCTGTGATCATACCTCAACAAGATCAATCTTTCATCTTCACATTCATCGATCCATCTGCAAGCCCTATGGAATTGCAAGTCAAAACCACAATCTACCACCTTACAACCAAAAGATTTAGGACTCCAAAAAGAACAATCCACCACCAGATCAAGATCTTCTTAGATCAACTTCTCTCGACCTAAGGTGATAGTGCAAACTGTCTCAACTTTTGTGCTTGGTTTACACACTTAGGAACACCTTCTCTTTGATACCATCTGATGTAGTACAAGGAAAGAGAATCCCCAAAGGAGTTTCCCTAGCCCCCAAAAAAAAACCACACCAGAGAAACACAACAAAAAAGTAAGATCTAATACCAAATCAAAATTCTTTATTCATAAAGTAACTAATTAATGCAATATGCCTAAATGTAAAGCCTTTCGGATTAGGGCCAAATACAACAACAATTACAATATCAATTTTCCAAGATCCCTCAACATCCAATCCAAACCCTAGCTAGTCCAAATCCACAACTGGATAAGAACACTAAGAAGAATCTACACTTGTACCCTCAAGTCCACTAAGTAATATGTTGGTTCTCAAGCCTTAGCTAGTAGCCCTACTCACAAACTCACAAATCCACCACAATCCTACTTTAAACTACCTCACATTCGACACTTTTTCCACAAACTCAGGAAAACTCGTCCTTCAGCTACTCTACATTGAACTCATGATCCACCCCTTTGAATGAAATGAATGCCTAAAGACTCCACAAGACCCCCTATTTATACCCAACTAAGCCACAAGTTGGCCTAGTTTATTACAAATTAATTTAAATCCCTTGCATTAAATATATGTTGAGCCACAGGTCAACTATAACACAAATTAGATACCCAAAGTTGGCTACAACACGAATTAAATACCCAAATTCAGCTCACTGATAACTGAACACTATATGAACCAAGACCAAGCCGAGCATCAGATAAACCAAGTTAAGCATCAACCAAACCACAAGCATTGTCGAGCTCCCAGTGCATGTCAATCACCTAGTATCTTTCGAGAAACCAACACATGTCGAGCACATAGAAGATGTTGAGCTCCAACAATGATTGAGTCCCCTTCAATGACTAAGCACCTTAGCCAACATCACATCTAGTAGTGATTGAGCACCACAACTCCTTCTTGGATTGAACACCAAGCTTATCCACCAAGCCCATTTGGTCAAGCCTCCAATCGAAAACACCATATAGATTACCAAGAACCTTCATTTTTCCATGAAAATACCTGAATCCTTAGGAACCTCAGATGCCCTTGCATCAATGCACTAAAGACCTTTTATCACTACTTGAGCTACTAGTAGATGGTGAGTATTCATCATCACCATCACCATTTGACATAGGCTAACATGCATATCTTACTTCTTTCCTTTGTTGCTTTCCCCTTTCTAGCTCTTTAGGTCCTTATTTAATAACTTCTATCATGGATCCAAGAAGCTCTTCCTACCCTTTTACATTAAAGTATAAATCTAAAGTTTGATGATAAGATATACAAACCTTATAGGAAGGATGACAACATATAAATCATTCTAGTTATCAAAAACCATATCAAAACCAACTTGATTCAAAAAAACATTTGTATCTTGACTTGATACCTCTATCCATCTGTAGGCCACTCTATTCTTGTTCTTTCTCTTTCCATTCTAAAGAATTTTGTGAATTAGGATTTGATGGTTATATAAAGACTTTATGAGAAATCTAATACCCTATTAACATGTAAAGTCATAACTACATACTTAAACCCAAATACTTATAAAGACATTTGGTACAATGGAAACAAGCTCATGTATATAGGTGACAAAATGATTGCAAATTATGAAATTAAGTGTACTATATAGGAAAATGATGGCTACATTTCCATACCCTCCAAATTTAATCGTGGTGGCATATTGACAGGATCTGATGAATGTTAAGATTGTTGAGACTAAGAAGACCTAGTTAACATTCACCTTGGTTTCACATAAGACATGATATGCATGTGAGACCATGTCAAATGATGATGATGAATACTCACCATCTACTAGTAGGTCACATAATGACATAAGGTCTTTAGTGCACCTCCAATTACTAGACTATAATAGAAAACTTGTGATAAAGATGGCATCTCCACTTAACAGACTATCATGGAAAATGTGTGATGAAGATGACCCCAACAACTAATGGAATATCATGGAAAGCTTGTGATGAAGATGACACCTCCAACTAATAGAAAATCATGGAAAAATTATGATGTAAATGGAATCTCTAACTATTAGTCTTTCGTGGAAAACTTGTGATGGAGATGGCACCTGCAACTACAAGACTGTCATGGAAAGTGTATGATGAAGATGACACATGAAACTACTAGACTATCATGGAAAAATTGTGATGAAGATGGAACCTCCAACTACTAGTCTTTTCATAGAAAAATTGTGATGAAGATGGGCCCTGCAACTACTAGACTATCATGGAAAACTTGTGATGAAGATGGCACTCCAACTACTAGAGTATCATGAAAAACTTGTGATGAAGATGACACTTGTAACTACTGAACTGGCATGGAAAAATTGTGATGAAGGTGGAACCTCCAACTACACGCCTGTCATGAAATTTTTTTGATGAAGATGGTAATTGAAACTGCTAGACTTTCATGAAAAACTTGTGCTGAAGATGACACTTCCAACTACTAGACTATCATGAAAAACTTGTGATGAAGATGACATCTCCAACTACTAGAATGTCATGGGATTTTTTATCTCTCTTATTTCAAATTGGGTGGAGAGAGAGGGAGAGTGATAAATTGGGGCACCTCCATAATTATATCCATACATTCACTAGAGCACTTATCAACATGTTTCATTGTTTCAAAATCTACACTAAATTGGCTATCAATATCGAGCATCAATGTTTCTTTTATCTTGGCAAGAGCTCCAATAATTTGTCTAGCCATTTGAGATGAATATTGTTGTAGGTTTCCTTTTTGGTCATGGTAATGCACCCTTGGCTTAATTTCAGACCCTTCTTCCTCCTATTCTTGACACACACATAGAAAAAACCCATCACTGAATTTTCCTGATGTTAAAAATCAAAGAGAAAGTTGGGTTAAATGAATCGAGATACCTTAGAGCCTTCACAAAAAGTCTCTGTCATTTATTTGGAAGATGATTTATCTTCTGGTTCAACCACAAAAATCTCTCTCCTATATCCTGGCCTTGCATTATGTTTTTGCATTGAAATTAGGTCTACCCTATAAGGGTTGCCATTTGGATGAACAACAAAATGAATGATTCCAAGATCCACCGTCTAAGTTCCAGAAGCTAAAATTTCCTTGATAGAATTGGCATTTGAATCTTTTTATAAAACCCACTATGCATCGTCTCTCCACCACACTCTTTCTCTTGTAGGATTTGGGAATTCTTTGGTAATACACATGTTTTCCTTACAATGTTTTTTTCTAATTACTCTCACAATATTTTGAGCCAGATGATGAAGCAATTGAAAAATTTGATGGTTCTAATGTGTCCCATGCATGGCTCATTCAAAGTGGAAACTCAAGATGATATTTTATAGTGCCCTAGCTAATCTAATCATTTATTTGATGAAATTAATCCATTTTTTGGTAGTTGCTTCATTAACTGGGCCTCTTAAAAATTGACTAAACTTTTACATAGAAATAACACAATCGTGTTATGTCTATTATAGTCATACTAGACATAACACAATTGTGTTATGTCTAGTATGATAGTTTAGTCATACAAAGCATAACATGATCACATTTAGGTATGCAACTATGTTTGTTTAACTATGCAAAGGCTTGGGTTGATGTTTCCCCTCCATTTTTCATTGTTTTAGACATTTTTCATCTTCTAAGATCAATTCTCATCTTTGACTTCATCAAGTTTGCAAATGGTGAAGTTGGTATCTCAAAAATTACCACCATAATCTCACACATTTTCTTACCTTTCTAACCATATTTAAAATTAAAAAATTGGCTAACATTAGCATTGTGAAGTTGATTATTCTATATTAGTGTCTTGACATTCCTCTCAGACATATGTCTACCAATTTTTAATAACTTTGATCTACTTAACCAAATGAAAAATAAATTACATATTATTGTTCTACACTTGATTCTATACACTTTTAAAAACAAGTGTTGATTTTAGATTATTTTGATGTAAGTTATGTCCAATGCAAGAAGATGTACCACAATTTTAGGATGAAGTCTCTTAAAAAATTCATAGAAAAAAAACTACTCATTAGACAATTATGAAAAATACACAACTTCTAGATCTCACTCTTACCTATCATCCTACCAAAGGGTTTTTCAATATACTAAATATAACTATATGTTTTTTTGAGTGCACAAAAAATAGCTATGTTGCATTTTTAGACAAAAAATAGGAACAACTATTCGTACACACGGGGTTTGAATCTCTTAATCTTATCTATTTTTTAAAAACCTTCATAGTTTAGAAACTAGATTTAGAGTACTACAATTTTTATGTTTTACACATTTTCTCATTTTGAGGGTAGTCTTCCAAGATCAGGTTTACATGAGATTAGAAAAAAGGTGTTCACTTATACCCCCATTTTTACACACCATCTTGGTGTATACACCCAATACCAAACTCACTTGGGGAATACTGAATTTTCTCCTTAGTTTTCCATTTTCTTGGTTAATATTATAGTCACTTGGTGAATATAGTCTGCCTTTGTTACCCTTGTCCCTCGGTTATGCTTGCATAGCTCAATACATTACAATATTACATGATTATAAAATAATCAAACCAAAATTACGTTATCACTATCCAAATCCTTCAAGTTCTCATTGTATACCATACTTATCAATTCTCTCTTTAACATACTTTCTTCAAATTCTCTTCATCAACCAAATCTTCTTCATCAATCATAATGATATATCACTCTAATGAGTTAGCATAATGTCTAGCCAACTACGACTTTGACATCAATGAAAACATAACAACTGATATGACTCTTTTACATACATTAATAGCATTACAAATTATATTATAACTTGGGGCTAACAATCTCCCCCTTTGACATTGATGGAAATACACAACATAAGATTTTACATTACAAAACATTACATAAGATAATCAAATGTATGCATTATCAACAATAAAACTTTTTAACTCTTTATCTTCATCAACAAGTTCTCTATAACTCAGTATGTACCTTTAGCAACAACAATCTTCAAATTCTTTCCCTTTTGGGTATACTTCACCATTTGATAATCTTCTTCTACTTCTGCTTCTTTTGTACTCTTCTGCCCCTTTGATATTCTTCTCCCTTTTTGTTCAACAACTTTGATATTCTTCTTTACTATTTCTCTCATCTCTTTTTCTTACACCTATTTTTGTACTTCTCCATTTTTTTATATGCTTTACTTCTCCCCCTTCGAAAATAATACCAAAGGATATTATAACTTTCAATATGAAACTTATAAAATCTTCTAGTTATCCATGTACTTTACATGTGTTAGAAATATAAGAGGAGTAATTGAGAGGGGAGGGGTGAATTAGTTACCACTAAAATAAATCCTAGATCCCTTAGATGTCATTACAGAATACAAAACTTCATTAAAAATATTGATGCTCGATAAACACATAGGTGCTCGATTTACACTAGTAAATGATGTAACTCGGTAAGCATTGAAATAGCAACTGTAACTCAAAAAATGCTTAGCATGCAAATCTTAAGATATTATTTTTGATTAACCTTGCTTAACTTAGTTGCATACATATAAAAGACATAGCATGAACACAAGTGACACCAAGATTTAACATGAAAACCCAATTTGGGAAAAACCACCAATTGCAACTACTTACTAATTTTTACTCTTCTAAAGTGAGCCCTTTTAGGAGCCAACCCTGCTAAAGGTTACAATACACACTATTAGGTGTGACCTTGTTAGAGGATTTAATCACCCTATTAGGAGTGGCCTTGTTAGAGGTATTCAGACACTTCAATCTAGAAATGCCACCTTGTTAGAGGATTTACAAATAGTTGTTAAGTTAGCTTTGTTAAGAGATTTAGATCACTTCTATAATGGTTAGAGAGTAACAATGAGATGACCTAATTTTTGATGCAACTGAATTGTTGATTACAAATCTCAATTCTAGCTTGTATTCTTGATCCTTTATGATCGAATGTATCTTTGTAGCTCCACAAGGATATTCTGCTTATCCTTCTAATTCACTTCCTCCAAGCATATTCAAATCTTTTGTTCACTTGTACATATTCAATCCTCAACTTGACCTTATATTTATATTATACACATTGTCAAGTCAACTTGAATACAACTTAGAATAATTAATATTCATCTCCTCAATTGGCAACAACCAACAAACAAATCTATTGAACTCAATATGCCAAAACAAGAAAATCCTTTGTTAGCCAACCCTACTCGGTATACACTAACTCAAAAATAATTTTCCTATGTTAACCAAGTGAACTTGGTTAACATTACATTTTCAGAAAGTTCCTTTGGTAATTGAGTGAGCTTGATTAACACTGGTTCCAAATTTTCCTTCATTAACTGAGTGAGCTTGGTTAACATTGGTTCCATCCAGCTTTTCTTTCATTAACTGAGTGAGCTTGCTTAACACTCAACTTCTGTGAACTTCTCTTTGTCACCCAAGTAAACTCAGTAGACACTATCTTCTAAACTTGGAAAACTTTGGAATGCTTGGCAGATATAGGAAACTATCTTCAATGCCCAAATGAGCTCGGCATACACTGACTAGTAAAGATATGATATTTTGTGTAACATCAAAGATAATACACAATTAACCAATTGTTTTCAATAATCTCCCTCTTTGGCATTGATGGAAACACAACATGTCTTGCCCCGGCTAAATCAAATGAGGAGAGGAACAAGACAGATGAAAAAATCTAACTCAAATTGGTAAGTCATAGTCCCTCTTCTGATTTAGACAACTTGTGTGAAAATATCAAGAATAATGTTGATTTAAGTGGATTTACACGTTGAGTTTGATAAATAGAGAGAAACATTAGAGAGACTACACTTGCAAAAGTGATGCTAAATTTGGACAAATCTGACATGACAAAGGCTATTAACAATTATAAGGGAAGATTTGCTCCAAAGTATCAAGCTTTTAATATTTTATAGAACAAAATTGAAGCTAATGTTTAGCAAAGCACATAAATATGGAAGGTGATCAATGGGTTGACAACACAAAAGGCTATTGAGCAGGAACCTATAGAAGTAGGTGAAAATAAAGCATAATAAGAGGTAATTGAAGTAACTAATGATGAATCTATAAAGGAAGTACATGGGGAAGGTACTACATAGGCAACAACTAGGGATGAGAAATAGCAAGACCAAAGTGTACCAAAATTACAAATGTCAAGTACCAGTCCACAAGCAGACACAATAAAGATTAAGGATGTCTCTAATAGTAATTTTTGGAACATCAATCCCCTAACAGAGGAGGATATGTAGAAAATATTGATTGACTCCACCACCAAGATACAACTATGCCTCCATCCTATTTTGATGAGTGTGGATAAGATTGAGAAAGCATAATTGGCATTTGTAGGGGAGAAAACACAAGCATTATCCATTCGCCCCCACCCCCTCAATCTACAGAGGTGCAACCTACAATGTCTATTTTAGTATACAAAAGAAAGGACACAATGTCATCACATATCAAGACCAAGGTATGAAAAGTTTCAGTACTAGAAATTACAACAATTGAGAAAGAAGGGACACTAGTCCAAACAGGTCAGAAAGCTAGTCCTACACCTACACCACAAGCACAAGGTGGAGTAGAAACTATAGTAAAGGAGAAGGATAGGACTAAAGATTTAGTCTTGAATATGAAATTAGAGGAAGTAATATCTATTCAAATATTGGTTAACTTACTAGATACTGCTACTCCTACTCCTAGTTAAGCACTTCATAGGCCGAGTACAGAAGCTACCCCATTGCAAGCATCAAGGCCCAATCCTAGCACATATGAGGTTGATGAGGTGATTGAGTTACCAAAGTTTGATCTTACATCAATCACAATAGATCAAATGAGCATATTGTAGGATGCTCTAGCAAGGAAGAAACACCAAGAACTACTCAAAAGGGAGCATAGGCAAAAACAAACACTTCATAACATCAAGGACATATTTCTTGATGCATTTAGCCTCCCTACACCTAATGAAGCCAAGCCAATCATTGAGAAATTGGAAAATATTGTGGAAAAGATCAATGATGAAGACCTAGATACTAATGTTAAATTACTGGAGTGGTCTGAGAAGAAATTTCAAACAAAGGTGAATAAATAGATATAAAATGCTATTGCACTACACTAGGTTGAGTTAGCAACCAAAATTGAGGGTGTAAAGAAGATGTTGGAGAATATTTTCTCTCTTCACACCAAGCTATATGATGTTCCCCTCTTCACACAAGAACTTCAAAGATATATTGACCATCTAGAGGGTGATTTGAAAAAAATAGGTAACATTCTCCAGCAATCCCTTGGTCAAGATCAGTCTCATTTTAGAAATTTTTTATTAGCACAAGGTCAGTTAGCAGCTTTACAAGCTCAAGATGCAAATATTAGGGCTACACTAATCAACATCTAGTCTATGTTAACCCCTCACATAGAAGTGTTACACAAGGAACTAGCCTATGCAGAGACATCAATGAAGAAAGATCCCCATATTTCTACTCATGAAGGCTTACTCACCCTTGCTGCCAAGTTAGACATTTAGGTCAAATCTTTGGAGGTAGTGTGTGACAACTAGGATGCAACACTGAAAAATCATAATGGAGGTCCATAAACCATTATTGGATAAACACACAATTCATGTACCACCCATGACATAAGTTTCAAAAGGGAAAGAGAATGAAGAAAGGGAGAGAATGAATCAAAGAAGAGCATAAATTCTAGAGACTATAGTATAGAACCAAAAATAAAGTGATTTATTTAGCATGAGTATTCAGTTTTAAAATTAGAATAGACCAATCAACTTAGGGGGAGTTATAGAATTTTAAGGTATGACTATTAAGTCATAAGTGTTTAGCAAAATTTTGAAAATTTGAAATTTTGTATGTAAGTCAAGTATTGAAATGAAGATTATCTAAGTTATGCTTAAAGGCTAAGGTTATTCATGCATGACCAAGTGTTTTTCCCACTCATGTCAAAGGGGGAGATTGTTAATCTTAGATTGGTTTGACATATGAGTGATAACACACTTAAGTCATTTTCTTAGTTCATGTCGAACAAGTAGTGTATGTTAAGCATAATTTGTCAGATATATAGTATGTGTCGAGTAACTAGTAAGTGCCAAGTTACTCAAATATCAAGCAGATAGTATATGCCAAGTGATTAATGGATGTCGAGTCATTCAAAGGCTGAGTTACATCATTGAAGATTTAGTGGATGCCGAGCATCAGACACTTCAAGTGTCGAGTAAATAGTTTTGGACATAGTTGTTTGTAATGGCACAAACTTCTGTGTAAGCCATTTTTTATCCAACTTAAGGATTTTTTTATGATTCTAAGATGATAAGGATGAATCTTTATTGAAGATCCCTATGAAGTACATGCAACTAATTAGGTGAAGGGATGTTTTAAGTGGCAAAATGGGTGAATCACAATCGTTGATTCATACCTAACCCTAAGTCACCTAAATCTTCATAAGAAGAAAAAACCCTAAAAGAATGCAATAGTGGAATGCAAGAAGAGAGAAGTTTGTATGTGAAAATAAAGCATTCATGGTGGCTAAGGAGTTGTGAATTGAAATATATCACAGAATTAGTTAGAGGAAAGGAGTTAGAGGACAAAAGTGATACATTTGATCTAAGAGGATCAAGTACACATCAAGAAAGAGGTGATCTATTATCTAGCAGTAGAGTGTTAACTGCAGGATCATTGCTGAGATATTATAGTAGGTGAATCAGTTAAATTTCTTAACAAAGTAGTCCTAATAGGCTACTATAAATACTTTAACATGATGCTTACTTCATTGTAAGTTTTAAGTCATTTAATCAAGCACACTTCTAATAGGGTGTTGAAATCCTTTAAAAAGGTAAGATCTAAAAATCTCGTAAGCCTTTAATAGGGTAGATCTTTCACAGTGTAGATCATATTTTATGATCAAACAATGTAGCCTTCATTGGATATACTTTATTACTGTAGTAGTGAAGATTTGTGGGTGTCATCCCCACCCCAATTTTACCTTCTCATTGGAGGGTTTCTAGGTAACCAAATATCTTGTTTCATATATGTGTTGAATGTTATTTGCTTTCATACTATGGATGAATATGTTTAGCTAGCTATTTTAGTTTACATGCAAATTGTGAGATGGATGTGTGGTGAAAGATTTTATGGTTAAAGTTTTAAAGGACTGATTCACACCCCCCCTTAGAGTTTACTTTCCCTATTGTATTTCCAACAGGTCGTAACCGGGAAGGCCTTACAACCATATTGCATGTAATTAGTAATTTTATGAATAAAGAGCTGTGATTTGGTATCGGGTCTTGCTTTATTCTTATATTTTTGTTGTGTGGTTATTTTATGGGGGCTAGGACATCTCCTTTGGGGATTATCCTATCTTGCACTACATCAATTTTAACTCCAAATGCCAAGCAAAAAAAGTTAATTCTATCAGGGGCCTTAGTAAAATTAGATTCAGAAAGCTCTAGAAATAATGTAGTGTCATCAACAAACCAAGCATTAATGAATTCCTTCGAGTTGGGGGGAGTAATGCCTATTATAACAGAACCAAAGAAGTAATCTATGAGAATATAAAAAAATGCATCAAAAACAATAAAAAAAGGGAGGGGGCAATGGGACACCCTTTCCTTGTGAATCTTTGAAGGAAAATAGGTTCAGAAATCTCCCCATTCACATCAATCGCTATAGAAGAATATTTGAAAAAAATTATAATCCACTTACAAAAGTATGGAGGAAACCTAAAAGCTTTGAGCATGCCAATAATTAATGGCCATTCAACCCATCATATGACTTCTCAAAATCAAGTAAGAGCATGGCCACATTTTTCCCCACTTCCTTTGCCTAATGGATGACTTCCCAACTGGTGATAAGATTCTCCAAAATGTATCTACCCTTAATGAATCCTATTTGTGTAATAGAAACAAAGTTCTTTATGATTTTAGTGAATATTTTGAGATAATACTTTTGCAATGATTTTATAAGACAGATTGAGAAGGGTAATGGGTCTTCAATTCTTTACCAAGGATTTGTCTCCACTTTTGGGAAGCAATTTAGTGACACCTCTATTCAGAATAGTGCCCAAAGAGCCACAATAAAAAGCATCATTATACAAAATCATTAATTCCTCTCCTATCCATTTTTTATTATGTTTATAAGTTTCTACTAGGATTCCATCTAGTCCCGATAATTTCTCATTAAACATTAACTTAATGGCTCCTGTTATTTCTTCTAATGTAATGCTTCTGCTAAGATTGTCAATGTCTAGTGTTAATAGCTTTTTAGAGAGCATATTCAAACAACTGTTTAGAGCCTCTTTCTATTATTGGTTATACTCAGAGAAAAATAACTCAACATAGAACTTAAATAAATCCCCTCTAATCAAAACAAGGTCATTAGTTTTAACCTCATCAATCTAAATATCTTCAATCATCTCTCTCTTGTCCTTGGTTTGAATGATATCAAAAATATATCTTGATCCTATATCCCCTTCTTTTAACCAATTCATTTTGGCTTGAATTATTTGGCCTTGTATCCTATATCTTTGAAGAAATCTAAGTTGATGCTTAATAGAAAAAAATATGTTGTTCTAACATGGCATCTTCCCCTTTAGTTTGCAGCTTTAATCTAGTCTCATTGAGCTTAACTTGTAGTTCATTTTCAACATAATTTATTTCATTTTCAAGTTTTTTTCCACCAAGTTAATAAACTTTCCTTCGAGCATCAACTAAATAGTCCCATTGCTCACGTGGTCTCTTAGACTAAACACACAACTTAGACAAGTATGTCACCATTCTAATTACATCTTTAGCATTAGAGTCCTTTAAAAGAGATGAGTTCAACTTAAAGACTTTGGCTCTAGATTGTCTACTATTTTCAATTTCATTATGGTCAAAATAAATCACATTTTTAAATGGAGAATGATCAAATAGAGAGGTAGGGCATACCTCCACTAGAGAGTACCCTCCCATAGACTAAAAAGAGAAGAATCAGGAGCACCCATAAACATGTCTAGTCTACATAATACTTTGTTCTTGCCCCCTTGATTATTACACCGTGTATACCATATATCCTTCAAATATTTTTTCCTCAATTCAAGAGGGTCAAGGAGTTGAAACTCCTTTTGAATTTTAGCCATAAGTATTTATCATTACCCTCCAAGAGTGCTTTAGCCCTCCTTGCTTATCAAAACCAAATTCCACCATGTTAAATTCTCCAACAAAGTGTAATGCCTCACTTGATAACCGAAAAGAAATAAATATAATATGTTACAAAGTGTATTGAACTATTTTTCTAAAGTTTTAACAATATCAAAGTAACAATGTGATTATGCCACTAATGAGAGATGAAAGATCTTTAATCTTGGCAAGATAATGAAAGCAATCTTGCTGTTTTGAATTTTCCTTCGTCTGCAATCTTGCCACCCTTTTACATTTTGAATTTTGAATGATGGCAGACCCTAAGCCTCTGAATCCACCACCATGCCTGGACCTACAACTCATGCTTGTAGTATGCAGAGACTTGGTTGATCCACTGAATAGTTGTGGGTTCATTGGTTTTGATGGGCTATCTTGTGTTGACAATTCTACTTTGGAGGCTGGGCTGTCATGTGATGACATTGCTGCTTTGGGGGGTGGAATCTCTACTTGCTGTCAGTTGGGGGGAGCCCAAAAGTTAGATGTTGGTTCTTTGTCAGGGTGGAAGAGTGCACTTGTGGGTACCCCAATGATTAGTCTCAATATAGAGAATTCCAAGATAACTTGTGGTCAAGATGGCCTAGTGATTGCACTTCCTGATAGTATTATGGACAATGTGACTTTTGCCTTCAAACTTTGTGTTGTTGGTAGATTTTTTGCTTTTTGTCCTACTATTGAAATGGTATGGAAATGGGTGGATTAGAAGTGGAAGGTCAAAGGCAGTGTAAGTGTTTTTTCTATGCCTAGTGGACTATTCTATTTCAAATTTACCACGGAAGAGGATTTCAATACTGTTCTCTCTAGGACTTGGTATTTTGGGAAGCATTGTCTAGCTCTGACTAGATGGCATCTGGGCTTTGATGCTAGCTTGGAGCTAAAAAAACTTGCCCCTATCTAGGTAAGATTACCGAGTCTCCCCATAGAAATTTGCGATGAAAAGATATTAGGGTGGGTGCGAAATTCTTTCATTTATTTTGTCACTATTGATAAGGTGACAATGCAAAAATTGAGGTTGGTCTATGCTAGATTTTGTGTGAATGTAGTTCTAAATAGAACACTACCTACTCTTGTTACATTGAAGACTAAATGGGGTGAGAGAGTTCAGCCCATAGAGTATGAGAATGTAGGTTTGTATTGCCAAAGATGTGGGCAATTTGGCCACCTTATAGTGGATTGTAAAGCTAAAATACAGAAAGATAAACAAAAGGAGGGCTCACCATGTATTGTTATTGAAACCTTGGGGGAACCTTCTAAAGTGTCCGAGAAGGTAGTAAAGACACCCTTTAAGGATTTCTCCACTATGCTCCCCACTCAGGAAAATGGTTTGATTCCTTGGGGGAGGGTTGCTATGGAGGATAAGAAGGACTCGGATGAATACCCTTTCAAAAGAGATCTGGAGGATCTTCTATGCTCACCTAAGGTGAGGTCTTCGGAGGAGACATTATTAGAAGAAGAGGAAATTGAGGTATCCCACTCTCTCCCAGGTTCCTCAACAACTTAGAAAGGGGACGACCAGCAGGATACTCCTTCCAAGGAAATGGGGGTATCCCACTTTTTCCTGGGCTCCTCAACAACATAGGTTGGGGATTGCCAGCTAATAATGCCTTCCAAGGGATGTGAAAATAGGGAGACGATTTGCACCCCTCTGAGGATGGTTAAAGCTTCTCAAGCTGAGATGATTGCAAAATTACTGGCAAGTATTGATAAGATGGATAAGGAGATGAGCCCTTCTTTGCCTCAAGAGGAGGATAATGGAGAATGGGAAGTGCAAAATAAGAAGAGGAGGGGGGGAGAAAACTAGATATAGGTGCCTTAGGGACAACTCGAAGACCATCGAGTAAAGTAACCAAGACAAAGCAAACTGCTAGGGATGTGGCCAGTGGTAAGCAATCTATACTAGAGACAGTAACAAAAGGTAAAAAATGAAATTCCTTCCTAGAATATGAGGGGATTAAATAATCCCCAAAAGCAATATGCTCTCAAACAAATGATTTTTCAGGAAAAAATTGACTGTGTGCTAATACAAGAAACAAAAATGTCTAGTGCAAGTTTTGTTAAAATAGTAAGTTATATCTGGTTGGGGGCTGGGTACTTACATATGGATGTGGATGGAGCCTCAAGGGGTATTGCCACCATGTGGAACCTGAACTCCATGAAGGTGTATGAGGTCTGGAAGGAAAAAAATTTCATTATCAACTATTTCCAATCTAATAGTCATTGTTGGACGCTAATCAATATCTATGCCTCTAATAGTAGAATTGGGAGGAAGGAAACGTATGATAAGCCAACTAGGATTACTAAAACTATGAAGGAAGAGAAATGGATGTGTATGGGTGATTTAAATACTCCCCTTTACCATTCAAAAAAGCTAGGTGGTAACAAAGAATGTCCAGAGAGCTTGCAAGACCTTAATGAATTCATGAGGAAGTAGGATTTAATGGATGTGGAGTTGTGAGGAAACCCATATACTTGGACTAATAATAGGAAAGGAGAGGATTTTATCTAGGTTAAGCTGGATAGACTATTAGTGTCAGGGAATTGGAGCAGAATGGGTAATTCCTATCTTGAGAATTTCACCAGAATGGTTTCATACCACTCCCCCATTTTATTCCATTGGGAGGATGGTTTTAAAGGGGGACATAAACCTTTTAGATATGAAATAATGTGGGAGTCTCACCTGAAATTTAGACAAAGACTTCAAGATTGGTGGAACATAAGGATAGATGGTACTGTGATGTACAAGCTTACTCAAAAACTTGATAATATTCGAAGGAATGTCAGAGCTTGGGCTAAAAGTTCATTTGGTGTCTTATTTAAAATTAAAGGTGAAGTGGACGAAAAGCTCAAAAAACTCCACGGTGTCATTGCAGAAGGGAATAATTTAGAGGAGAATATTCAGGAAGAAGGGAGGTATAGAAAGAAGTAGAAAGAGATCCTTCAAAGGGAGGAAATCTTCTAGAAACAAAGATCTAGAATCCAATGGCTAAAGGAAGGGGATAAAAATACTACTTTTTTTCACAGGTCAGCATCCAACCACTAAAGAAGAAATGCTATATCAAGACTAAATGATGTAGGGGGAAGGGTTTTGAAAGAGCAGGAGGAGATGGGTAAAAATGTGGTAGAACACTTTAGTAAACACTTGAGAAAGACAACTTTACTAGGAACCTAGTTATCAGGAGAAGTTTGATTAATTCTATCCCAAGGATTCTTGGAGAAGAGGAAAATAGTCTAATCCTTGGTAATATCATGGAAGAGAAAGTAAAAAGGGCTATGTTTTCTATGAAAGCCTTTAAGGCCCCGAGACCAGATGGATTCCCTCTGGCATTTTTCCAGCATTTCTGAGAGGTGGTTAAATCAGATGTGATTTGGGCCAGTAGGGATTTTTTTAGAACAGGTAAACTTTTAAGGAGAATAAATAAGACCTTTATTGCCTTAGTTCCAAAAAGTTCAAATCCTCTGAGCTTGCTTGAATTTAGACCTATAAGTTTATGTAATACTATTTATAAGATCTTTGCCAAGGTTTTAGTGAATAGATTAAAGCCTTTCTTGGAAAGAATCATTGGAAGTCCTCAGAAGGGATTTGTGATAGGAAGACAGCTATTAGATGTAGCTATACCCACCCATGAGGTTATCCATTCAATGGAAAAGAGTAGGCAACCTGGGATGGCATTCAAGTTGGACATTTCCAAAGCGTATGATAAGGTCAATTGGGACTTCCTTCATGATGTGCTAGAAAGAATAGGATCATTAACGTGATCATGATGATGGTGGGCTTAGTACAGTATTCTGTCCTGCTAAATGGTTCCCCCCTAAGGCAACTTGAATGTAGAGAAAGGCTTAAGAGAGGGCGACCCACTTTCTCTTTATCTTTTTATTATGATAGCTGAAGTTTTAGGAAGGTCTTTCTTGAAATTAGTTAATACAAGCTATATTAAAGGTGTTAAACCAACTACTAATGTTGTAACTGAGGTTATATAGCAATTTGTGGATGATACCTTCCTATTTCGAGAATCTTCACTTATGGAGGCAGAAGCTTGGAAGATGATTTTACACAATTATGAAGAAATCTCAGGGCAGCGGGTGAATTACCATAAGAGTAAGATTTATTTCTTTAACACTGAAGCCTCGCTTCAAAGAAGGATTAGGAAAATCTTGGATTGCCAATTTGCTTGCCTCCCGGACACTTATCTAGGTCTTCCCCTTACTACTTAGGAAGTAACTAATGAATTTTGGAACACGATTGTGGAGAGAATTCAAAGGAAGCTTGCAAGTTGGAAAGGGAAGATATTAAGTAATGCTAGAAAATTACAACTATTCACTACTGCTCTTCAGCGAATCCCTATCTACTTCTTATCCATTTTCAAAATCAACCAAAACATGGTAGAGATAATTCAGAGAATTCAAAGGCATTTCCCCTGGTCAGGGACAAAGGATAAAAATTAATTGAGTCTAGTCAACTAGGAGGAGGTGTGTAAACCAAAATTTAAGGGGGGGTTAGGGGTTAGAAGGCTAAAGGATCTTAATAAAGCTCTCCTCAAAAAAATTGGTTGGAGACTGGCAGAAGGAAACATGGGATGGGGAAATATCATGAGGGCTAAATATTTTTCTAATACCTCCTTTAAGTAGAACCTATATAATAATGACCTCCCTGGAGGTTCAAAGATTTGGTAGAATATTGTTAGGAATAGAGGTTTGCTGAGAGAAGGATTGAGGTGGATTGTGGGGAATGGCTTCAATATTAGATTTTGGGAAGACAGGTGGATGGATGGGAAACCATTGGCCTTGAGTAAATATAGTGGTTTAATGGAACTTCTCAAAGAGGATAAAGGGGGAAAAGTTGGGGACTATATTGATCAGGACATAGGAGGGCTACTCACATGAGGATGTTGTTCTCTTAAAGGAACTGGAAGAATTGATAAAAGAATAGAGACTCCCCTTACTACCTCAGGAGGATATAATGGCTTGGGACTTAACCACAAATTGGAACTTCACTATAAAATATGCATATACTTTCATGTTTAGTAAGGATCCTAGCCCAATTCTATGGCGTAAGGTATGGATTACTAACCTTATTCCTAAAATCAATTTCTTTTGGTGGACGACACAGCATGGAAAAAATTTAACACTTGACAATTTGAAAAAAAAGAGGGTTCTATATAACAAGCCATTGTTGTCTGTGTAAGGAAAAGGAAGAAAGTATTTCCAACCTTTTCATAGAATGTCAGTTTGCTTTAGAGATCTAGACTAAGGTTTGGGAAAGATTTTGTGTGGCTTGGGTTATGAAGGATAACTTGGGCCAGTTTTTGGAGTGTTGGGATTGCCCCTTTGACCACCCAAGATTAGTTTTTTTATTGAATATTATTCCACCATATGTTTGTTGGCACATATGGAAAGAAAGAAATAACAAGATATTTAGGGAGGAAAGTAATACAATGGAAGTGGTTTTTGGAATAATGAATAAATTGTTAAAGGAAAATTTAAGAGTGGCTAAATGTAAAATGCCAAAGGAGGAGCTAGGTAGACTTGAAGGCCTGGTGGTTGAAAATTGGGGTTGTCAAGAGGATGTCTTTCTTTTTGATAACTTAGCTAGGAGGAGACAACAAACAAAATGGAGACCTCCCACCATAACAAAGTATAAACTAAACTTTGATGGTGCTGCAAAAGGAGGATTTGGAGCAGTTGGAGGTGTGCTATGAGGCAAGAATGGTGATGTGATGTTGGTTTATGCAGGTAAGGTGGGGAATGGTAGAAATAATTTGGTAGAGGCTATGGCATTATTATGGGGTCTTCAACTCTCTAGGGAAAGAAAAATAATGGAGTTAACAATAGAAGGGGACTCCAAATTAGTTATTATTTTGGTTAAGGGGGAGGCTAGATCAGGATGGAAGATTAGAAATATCATCTTGGATATTAAGCAAATCTTGAATGAATTGAAAATGGCCCACCTGCAGCACATCTATAGGGAGGGCAATCAGGTGGTAGACACGATAGCTATCATGGGGTTTAATGCAATGGCAATCATGTGTTGGGAGAATTTAACTAATATCAACGAAGATTTGAGGGTGTTGATATCCAAGGAAAGAGGTGGGATAAATTCAAGATGAAGTCTATAAACTTTAAAAGTAAGGCCAAATTTGGCAAGATGGCAATTTTAGTCGCTAAATTAAACTATTGCATTTTGGAAGTAAAGGGCAGACGTGGCCATACAAACGGCAAGTAGATTGATTACGAATTAAGAAAAATGTCTTTTTGTAATTATGGAAACCCTTTGCGAGTTTCAAATTTCTCTCCAAAGGGAAGTACGAAAGATATTATTAATCAGGGTGTCAAAAATCGTCGGGGTGAGAAAATTATATTTTTCACATCCACGAATCCCATAATAACTCAGTATGGGATTTTGGAGCTCATCAAACATGGGTCTGCACTTTTTATTTTCATCTTTCCAAAATAGTTAAGAAGGAGAGTAGTTGCAAAAAGATCGAAGCCAAAAAGTTCAAATGTGTATTTCTGAAGAAGGGGAGTCAGAAAAGTGAGAAATTGAAATGGCGGGGGGGGGACCTGAATTGGTTAGAGCCAACAAAAATGGAGACTTTAAGGACAGAATGGCTACCTGTTTTTTACTGAAGGAAGGGGGTTTTTTTCCCTACATGATGTCAATGGTTGGATATGATGAGAATTGCGTGCACCAGTTTGTGAATAGCTAGAATGATAGGAAGGTTACCATCAATGGTATCACCTTCCATGTCATAGAGGAAATAATCACCATGGCGACTGGCCTCTCCATGAAGGGCAAAAAATGGAGGAAAGTTACCAAAATTACTTATGAGGCCAGCATGAATATCTTTTTCGTGGAAGGTGAGGAGCCGATTTGTTACAGAGGTGGGTTTAAAAGAGATAAGTTACCCGCTCCCTGGGATGATGTGTGCCTAGTCCTTATGAGGTATCTGACACTGGAGGGCAGGTTTGGTGTATGCTATTACTACCATTTTCCTCTGTTGAATCATTTCAGATATAGGGACTTCATTTCTATTCCTTTTTTTCTTCTACACTCTCTTGAAGACATGGTTGCTAAAGTTAGGGAAAAAAAGAGTAAAGGTTTAAATTTTACCATAATTCATCAAGGCTTAATTTTTTGCCTTTATTAGTTTCACCTCGCCTTGTGTCCCCCCAAAGAGGTGGTTGTGGAAAACCCATGCCATGGTCAGAACTCCCCCCCGAGCTGAAGTACAAGGACAAAAATGCACACCCCCAGGCCATCCCCTAGTAAGGAAACTAAGAAAAAGAAAAAAATTGACATAGCCTTAGAACAAAAGGGAAACAAGAAGATTAAAATTGAAAAATTAGTGGAGGTTTTTGGAGAGGATTCGGGGGAGGATAATGGGGGTAAACCTAGAAGGAGGTCTAGTAGGCTTGCCCAATCCCAGGCTAGGTGCAAACAGAAGTCCCTTAGATACCCAGTGGAGGATGTTTAAGAAGTTAGCTCTGGCAAAAAAAGTGATAGAAGGGAGGAGGAAGATATTCCCAACTACAAGAAGGATGATGGTAATGAGGAGGGGGAGAAAATTTTTAACGCTGGGAAAAATTCGGTGGATGATACTCAAACCCAGGCGTCTGATGAAAAAGCTGGGAAAACTGAGACCACCTATGTGTCTGCAAACTTCTCCCTCAAACCTATTACCTTTTGTGAAGAGAATAGCAAGAAGGATAATTCCCCCATAACCATTTCATCCCCTGTTAAGGAGAATTCGAAGCTTTCCTCTAACCCACAGGTGTAGCAAGATAAATCATAGGTGCAAAAAATGAAGAAGGTTTCTGCAAAGGGATACGCGGGGCCTAAAGATAGGACCGAGGTGATGGATGAGCGATACATGCATCTGGAAAGAAGGGTCAAAGCTTTGGAGGAGGGGTTCTTCACCTTCTCCAAATTTAGCCTTAAAGTTACCCATGATGTGGCAACAACCCTTCAATTGCTGGCACAGGAAAAGGAGGACACGGGTTTGGACATGGAGGACCAGAAGTTGCTCTTCAAGTTTCTTGCTAATGACTGGGCCTAGATCCTACTACATGCAAATGGGAAGGGGAAAAAAGAAAACTAAGTTTTTTATGTTCTTATCAGTTACTGGGATCTTTGGATCCAAAGACTTTTAATACTTTACTGGCAGTATTGGTTTTGCTGGTTATCAGCTGTAATTAAGACTTGGGTTGGCTTGGGTACCTTTTTGGATAGTGTGGAAATCTAGTAGTTAGTTGGTCTCCTTTTTTATTTTAGCTTAGTTGCTAGTCTTTGTTCGTGGTTGCAGACTTTTGGATCTTTGCTTAGTTAATTTTTTGACTACTGGTGTTTTTGGCTGGTAATGTGTTTGTTACCAGCGTTTTGATTATATTTGGGCTGACCCCCTTGCTTTTGGTCGCTTTTAATTTCAAAAACAATGTGAAAGAATATACAAAAACACAACATTTACACAAATGTAATTGCAATACAAATTTCATTCCTGAAGGGACGTTCATTAGCATTGAGTGACATTTAAGAATGTTTTACTAATAATTTGAAGTCTCAATTATAATGTCCATAACCATAAAATGAATAAACACATACATAATCTCATCAAAACCAACTGATATGATAAAGCACATTCAAATAACATCCTCCATTGCACATGTCATAGGGTACACAATAATAAATACAAGTACATCAATACACATGATATGTGATATACATATACAACATTTGAATAAAAGTCTCCAAGACAAGAACAAAAATAGTAAAAGGTACAACATCAATGAACATCCAACATTTGTCAATCCGACGGGTACCCAAATGGTAAGAAGTCACTACCTCCCGACTGTGTGATCACCTAATCAAGCTTCCACTCTCACCATTTAGGAGAGATAATGAATGATCCACACAAAGATAATCAAATCATAAAACAATCCTAGGCAAGGATCTTGATAGCCAAATCTATCTCAAGGGTACATAAACTATTGATAATCAAAATTCAAAAGACACTCATCCAAACCAATATCACATACCAAAATCAACAACAGATACTAAGTACAAATCAAATATCAAAACCAAAAAGATGCAACTACCTCCAAATTATTGTTAAGTGTCACAAGCACAATAAGCAACATATAACAACTATCATCAATAAAATTAAACCACCAATCACTCACTCCAACAATTAAAAACACCAGCAATGAATAATAGACAATCATTAATAAAAATCAACTGTCAACAATAAAAGACATCTAATCAATAAATGATAACTCACAATAAATGTACCATCAAAAGTAACATCCAACAATTACACCACCAATAAATACACTACCAAAGAAAAATATTAAAAAATCATGAAGGATTCTTAGGCTACATACTATGGAGTTTCATCACATAATCCATCTCTAAGCTTATCATGGTAGTCTCTTAGGACCCTGACCCCCTAATAACTCTATGCAGAACCAAAATACCCCCTCTTGAAGATGAGGAAACTAATCATACCTTTCAAGGTATCATCTTGTTCCTATCCTTAGCCTATACAAGCACTCAAGGCATGGGTGAGGCAAAATCTCTAACTTATCTTTTTTATTTATCTCAAGGTATGGGCAAGGCAAGATTTTTAATTACTATGTTGTCACTTGTTACAAAACTTACAATGAGTTACATTGGCAGCCACTTTGGGCCCCACCCTCATTGCAAGTCACTCCCATAGACATGTACCTAAACTACATTTCCAAACTCACAAACCACAATTGTGTTCCATACCACAAAAGTAATATTGGTCAAATTTGGTTCCTTAATAGGCAACCCCAAAATAATATTGGTTTTCAAAACGCAAGTTCTCATAAATGCCCGTCAAAAGAAATATCATAAGATAAATCTCAATTTAAATCATAAAGTACATCATGACATACATTCAAATAATCACAAAAGAAATCTTGAAAATGCTTGTAGTGCACATCCCAAATTAGCCAACTAAATAACCACAAAGAAAACCATCACAAGACTATAAATAGAATATTTAAGAAAACAAATAGTTTTCAGCCATATGATTTAATTCTATCATTTTGTCTTACTTAGTTTGGGCCATAAAGATGTGTTTAAAAATAAAGTAAGAATATACACGTTAATATAAATCGTTATGCTAATAAACTTATTTAAATCAATAAGTATCTAAATGTCAAATCTCTCTGTGCATATGAAATATCATACAATATTATCATGTTATTTATTTAAATAATTTTAAATCATGAGTGATTTAATTAATAACATATATGTATATTATTAGATTAAATATTAATATCAATTCCATTTCTAAAATATTAATAGGACTTCTATATAATCTAATATTAATATTTACTTTTCTTTTATTTCATAATACAACTAGAGATAACTCAATCTTGAAATTATAATTTTAATTAAGTTATTTACAATTTCTTTCATAATATTTAAATATTAACAACTAGATGATTATATAGTGAACTACACTATAAATTCTCTTTAAATATAACTACATTATAAATATATATTTATTAACTTATTACTCCATTTGCATTAATAAATATATAACAAGTTATAATCCACTAAGAGTTTTAAAAAGAATTAATATTAAAAGCCCACTTAAAAGAGAATAAGTAGTATTTATTTATTTATTTTTCAAAATAAACAAATAATATAATTTTTTTAATGAATTTATTTCCGAAATTAATAATTAATCATTAAAAAATGATTTTTTTAATTTTATTTTTAAGTAAATCTGAAAACTAAATTATATTTTTATAAAATAAAGTTAAATATGCAATTAGAAATCATACAACCATAATATGCTTAATTTCATAACTTTAGTATATTTGTTTTCACATTTATGTATAAGTTTAGTTACAACATGCTCTCGTCTCAATTAATCTTTTGCTTTTCTAATAAATTTTGCAATTAAATTATTTTAGATTTAAGAAGAATAATTATCTTTATTTAGAAAATCCATGATTATCACATGGTTCTAATGACAAATTCAATGTTGAAACTTTAGCTTTCAATTTGTTGTTTTCTTCCAATTTTCTATAGTCAAATTTTTCCTATATTATAAAGGGTTTTTAAAAGAATACAATCATAATAATTTTATAAAATTTTCTACAGCTTTCCTCAGTCAAGTTTTCTTGATTAATAAATTTTCCTTTTCAAAATCTACACCATAATTTTTTATCCAAAAATTAATGCAATAAATTAATAAGCATTATGCAAGCACCCCAGAAGACACAGAGTTTACAGATCTTTCAATTAAATTCTACAATGGGTTTTCAAACCCTACCTCAAAACTACAACTAAAATCAAAGATAACTTGTGAATGCGTGCAAATCGAAACCCTCTAAAACTTTCAACAATTATTTTGCTCTAATTCTGAATTTTGCTCCCCAAAACATGTGTCCCTCAAATGAACTACAAACCCTTTAATAAAGAACCATAACCTTAACTAGGGTTTCTATTCTCTTATTACTAAAAGTCACTAACTTTATTAAATAATAATTACTTTAATTATTTAATGCTTCAATACACACTTAAAGAAATTTTTAATTAAAATATTCTTTTATTTTCTTTTCCTCCACTTCATTAATCAGTGCAAGCACTATTTAAAGCGTAGTTAATTTTTTAAATTGATAATAATAATAACTAAAACTCATTATTTAAATGCAACTCTAATTCATTTTTTATTAATTAAATAATTGTAATAAAGCAATATTAAATCTTTAATATTTTAATTTTCTTTTTATCCAACTTCTTAAATTATACTTTTAAATTAAATCTTTTAAACTAAAGCACATTTTTAATTAATTTCAATTTTTTTTTTTTTTTTTTGCAAAAGTGGACGAGCCATAGAATATATATATATATATACACACACACACACACACACACACACACACACTAATAAAAATTGGTTCAAGAGCTCAACTGGGAAAGAACTAGAAAGAAAACCCAGCATCGTCACAAAATGTACAAGTGACAAGCATCGATATTTACAACATATTATATCAATGAGCAAATCTAGATTACAAAATGTAGGAGCATTCCCCCCAAAAATCAAAATTTATCAAATTATTACATTTTCAAAACCAAATCGAGTAACAAGCATGGAGGACTCAAAGTTCAACCAAAAATACCAACATTTTTAAACATGCCTGATGTTTGGAAAAGTTAAACACAAAAAATAAGGTAGCCTTTATACTATCATTCTTCCATATCCTCACAAGAGGCACCCTCAACAGAAGTGGAAGGCATACCAAGTTGCAGAGAATAACCCCAACCAAAATTCGAGCATAGTAAAGGAGTAGCCTCCCAACCCAAACCTAAACCTTCAACGATGATAGCAGAATTACCAGTGGAAGAAGGCACACTCCAAACTGTGGCATTGGTGTAACCTGACTAAGAATGTCAATTTGTGTCTTGTGTGGCAAGGTGTTCTGAGCCAAGAGCATTAGAAGCCGGGGCAAACCAAACACCTGGTTCATAAACAAACTAGTTTGGGGAGGCGAAAGGCCTCATCATGTGAGAAAAAAGTGCATGTGTGTCAGATATTGGTAAGCCCAAAATATCGAGCAATGCAAATCCCATTTTCTTCACACCCTCAACCAATTGATGACCTAGCACTCGTGCTGTGACTTGCAAAGTCTTTGTCAAGAACTGAGGGTTATGCTTTTCAAAAGAATTTTGTAACCCTCAAATGTCATCATAGCCTCATGTTTCTGCATGAGTAGGGATCTTGGAAATAATCCATCCAACAGGGCATTTTTGACCCACGAATCATAGCTCTACATCACCCATTTCAACTTATTATCAGCCCAAAATTCCAGTCAGACCACCTTGATTGCAATAATTTCAAGCCATGATGTTGATTGTATTAGGTCCATAGTATTGGACAAGAATATCGAGATCAAGTTTCAAGGAAACAACACATGTATTGAGGTTGCAGAGAAGAAATCCTCCCCAATGATGGTGTGAATCGCACTGCAAGTAGAGTAAGAGTGCATAATGAACATGATATCTAGCACCGCATCATCCAAGGAAAGAGAAAGTGCATCTTCTTCCAATGCCGGTTGAAGTTTAATTCTAAATTTTTTGGGGAGGATGGTTCGGTGATACTATTAGCAAGAATCACATTTCACACAAGCATCATATGGGAAGGACATCCTAAGAACAAGTGAGATGGTAGGCACATAAAGCAGGAAAGACGAAATTATGAAAAGGATCCATTTTTTGCATATAGATAAATCCCCCACCACATGCTTGAAGGAAATGAAGTACCTATTCCCATGTGAGGAATAAAGAGAATGCCACTAAAATTAGAACCCAATTGCAACTTTGATTGACAAAGTACAAAACTGACACCCCCGAAATAGAGAGTTTTCATATTGATCTTGCCATGTACAAAACCACATGGCCAAATTGAAGTGAAATCATACTTAGGTGACACCTACAAACATGAGACTGGAAGGAATTTTTAGAACTTACCATAATATCAGACATGCTAGAATGAATTCAATAATTAATGATCAGTACTTAATTGTGGCTCATACTTAAGTTGCCAAGTTGATTACAACTTGATGACAACTAGTCACTCAGCCAACATTACCCCCTCGGTCATAACTACCGCTCACTGTCATCACACTTCTACTTGATGTCCAACAATAACTCGGTCAATCATACCACCACTTGGTACCCAACAAAAATCTCAGTCATTACTGACTGAGTCACTTGGCAAGTCACTTATGATCAAACAACTCGAATGCTAATAAGCTTGAGATCACTCAATAAGCACTATGCTAAAGTAATATGGCAAGAGCATCACCCTACCTTGCTTAGAAAGCACCTAACAGAAACTCGATCAACACATCGCCACTTGATGCCTATAGACACTCAGTTGCCATTGATCCAAGTTAGTTGGTAAGATAGTATGATCCAACAACTCAGTCAACACTAAGCCTGAGCTCACTTGGTAAACACTATGCCCGAATAGCTCAGAAAATACATCACCTTACCAAGCTCTGCAAGTACTGAAACTTGGCAAGTATTGGAACACACTAGGTGCTGAAGCTCAGCAATAGTATTGGGGCTCAACAAAGACTGAGCATTCACCACCAATATAAGTATAAGAAATAACCAATTACTACTGATAGTCCACAATCTCATTAGAAATCAATTTCTACAAATCTTTGTAATGCTCAATGAATTCAGAAGGTTGTACTGTAAAAGTTGTGATCCCATTACAACTTAAATTGGAGAGATAATCAACAACTTTGTTTCCCTCTCTATATGTGTATGATAAGGTAACCTCATGAAACTGATCAATTAGATTCCAAATTTGCTGAAGCACATACTTAAGTTGCCAAGAAGACGATTGTCTCTTGATACAAGCTGAGATTATAAGTTGAGAATCACCTTCTATCTGCACATGATGGCAATTCCCTTTCTTGGCAAGAATTAATACTAAAGGCAATGACTGAGCCTTAGCCATATTATTAGTTCCTATGGGTAAGGCTGTCATTGTAATTGCCAGTACTTTACCAATGCAATCTCTAATGCATGCTCCCAAACCTGATTGGCCTAGATTACCTCTAGATGCCCCATCAAAGTTGAGCTTGACAAATCCAGACATAGGGGGTTGCCATTTAACTATAGATCTATCTATACTTGTTTGTAATCTTGTAGATGTGCCAAATCCTAATGGAATAAATATTGATTTCCATTCCCGAATGATACCTCCATCCCAAGAAGTGATAACTGGATTAAATTTCAAAATAATTAAATATCATCATATTTTAATTTCTCTTTAACCAATTTTCCAAATTAGACTTGAAAATTAAACCTTTTAAATTAAAGCACATATTTAAATAGTTTTTAATTAATTAAACATTCTCATATTTTAATATATATTTTTTAATCAAATAATATTTAACGATATTCAATATTTTTATGATTAACTCAAATATTATAATTAAATCATTTACCAAATAAATCACATAGCCAAATCCACATAGAAATAGCATTACAAAAACTCAAAATTAAACAACATAGGCAAAAATAAACTCATGGGTTTAAAAGGGTGGAAATTCAAATACATGACCTAATTCTTAGATTAGACCTTTCTTACCATTGAGTTATTGTGATAGTGCACACTCATCTTGACAATTCAAGTAAAATCAATGCCCAATACCTGCAAGTCTATATAAAAGATGAGCATGTACATGGGCATATATATTTAAGCTAAACATGCAATAGCAAGGAGTGGCACATTGTGTAGATCTTGACTAGCAGGTGACTATGACTCCCTCCCTCAACCATATCAAGCACGTCAAACATAAATATAAAATACACACACACACACACACACACACACACACACACACACACACACACACACACACACACACACACACACACACACACACCATATGCATGCAAGTATTGGGTGTATAATAGAAAATCCTAAATATAAATAACATCATATTCTAACATGAACATATCATCATCATGAGGGCATAATAAACATCTTTCTAAGACACATCATTTGACAATATCATAAAGTAAATTCATTAACTGACTAAGAGCAATTAAAGCATCATCATTGCAAGTAGGAAAATGTTACAACCTAACATAATCAATTACTCAATATATCATAGTATTGCATTTCAAATATCAAATAAGGGCTAACACATCTATAGAACTTCAAAAACTAAGTATACAATGATAGAAAAAGATCTAGGTATTACGCAAAGATCCAATATGCTTTGGGGAATCCTGAAGAGCACCACTCCCAAGCCTTAGCTATCTCTCTATAATCATTGGTGACATAAATGTTGTAGAACCCAACCAAAGCTTCTTTATATTTGAATATCACACACAACACTCTCTGACATGGGGAGCATCCCTTATCCAAAATATTGTCAGCCCAATTAGGGCCTATAAGGATGACAATACCACTTTCCCTCCCTCATGATTGGAAAAAATAATTCTAGAGCTTTTTCCCAAAGGAGTTTTAGCATACAAGAAGCTTGAAAACCAACCACTTTAATTTCTTATAGAGAGATAATATCTTTTTCTTTTAACTTATTACACAAACCCTTGACAACTTACCTCATATATGTCATTTCAAGCCCTCTCACATTCCAACTATGTAAATGTAACTTCATAGAAATTATTTATTTGGAAGAAGGTTTCTAGATTTTATAAATCCAATTAAAACAATTAGGAATATTATTCTTGTTTCTATCATTATTTGAGAGAGAACTTATCGCATAAGCTTTCCTTGTTTCCTTACTACTTATGTGAATTGTTCTCTAGAGTGTAAACTTAAGTCCTTTGGAGTCTCAAGTGAGGGAATAATAATCTCCTTTGGGGAAAAAATAACACGTTTGATCTTATTAGCTTTCTAAGAGATTGACTTAATAGCCAATTGTTGAGCATTCAATCTAGTGAGGACACTAATTCTATTGGCCTCATTAAGATCTAATTATCTATCTATAGCAAGGGTCAGAGGATGATTCTCAAAAGAATTAGGGTTATTGTGATCATTCAGGATCACCACAACATCTCTATCATATAAAATATTATAGAGAGTGATAAACTCACCTTTATCAATGTCGGAAATACAATAGGGAAAGTAAACTTTGAGAGGGTGGGGGGCGGGGGGGGGCGGGCGAGGGGGGTTGAATCAACACTTAAAACCATCAACCTTAAAATCATTCACCACACATCCATCTCACAATTTATATATGTAAATTGAAATACCAAATTAAGCATATATATCCATAGCATGAAAGCAAAAACATTCAACACATGTATGACACAAGATTTTTGGTTACCAAGAAACCCTCCAAGGAGAAGGTAAAACTAGGGTGGAGATGACACCCACAAATCTCCACTGTTGCAGTAATAGAGTGTATCCAATGAAGGTTACAATGTTTTTATCATCAAACATGATCTACCCTGTGAAAGGTTTTCCCTGTTAAAGGCTTACAAGATTGTTAGATCTTACCCTGTTAAAGGATTTCAACACCCTATTAGAAGTGTGCCTGGTAAAAGGACTTTAACTTACAATGAAGTAATCACCCTGTTAAGGATTTACAATAGCCTATTAAGACTACTATGTTAAGAGATTTTCTTGATGATAGATCACCTCTTTCCTAATGTGTACTTAATCCTTTCTTATTAGATGTATGTTTGTTGTCTTCTAATTCCTTTCCTCTGTTCTCCTCTAACTAATTCTACTATGTATCACAACTCCTTAGTCACCATGAATGCTCTGTTTATGCATGAAAACTTCTCTCTTTTCTCATTACTACTTTTATAAAATATTTAGGGTTTGTCCTCCTTAAGAAGACCTAGGTGACTTAGGTTTAGGTATGAATCAACAATTTTGATTCACCCATATTGTCGCTTAATTCTTTCCTTTTTATGATTATTGCATGTAATGTATAGGGATTACAATAAAGATTCGTTCTTATCATCTAAGATTACAAAACAATCCTTAAGTCAGCTAAAAAATTGTTTACATAGAAGTTTGTGCCATTACAAACAACTATGTCAAAATTGTATTACTCGACACTTGAAGTCCTTGATGCTCGGCATCAACTGCAACTTCAATGTTATAACTCAACCTTTGAATGACTTAGCATCCATTGATCACTTGACGTCTGAATAACTCAGCACATACTATCTACTCGACACTTGAGTGACTCAACACTTACTAGTTACTCGACACATACTATCTAACAACTTGTGCTTGACATGTATTACTTGTTTGGCATGAACTAATTAAACGACTTAAGTATATTTTCACTCATATGTCAAAACCAATATGAGATTAAAAATATCTTCCTTTGACATGAGTGGGAAAATACTTGGTCATGCATGAATAACCTTAAGTCTTTCAAGCATAACTCAGATAATATCCACTTACATACAAAATTTCAAAACTTTAAAATTTTGCAAAAACTTATGACTCATTAGTCATACCTCAAAATTCAATAACGCCCCCTAAGTTAATTGTGTCGTTCTATATTTGAACCAAAAGCATTCCTCTAACTGAGTAGATTTGCATAAGCTAATCTATGTACTTTGTTTCTGTCATTAACTCCCCCTTTATCAAAAATAGTAACTCCCCAAAAATATTATCTCCTTCATTATCTCTCCCATACTTCTTTTCTCTTATTTATCTCCCTTTTTGATACTTATGTCAAAGGGTTATACACTTACAATGTGTTTGTCCAAAAATATTTTATGGACCTCAAGCATAATTTTCAAAGCAGCATCCCAATTGTCACAAGCTACCTCCAATGATTTGATTTGGATAGCCAGCTTGACAGCAAGGTGTACTAGGCCTTCATGAGTAGAAAGATTTGGATCTTTATTCATGATTGTTTCAGAAAAGGCTAGTTCCTTTTGAAATATCTCCATATGTGGAGTTAGTATAGACTAGATGCCAATCAATTTAGCCTTTATGTTTGCTTCATCTGCATGTAGCACTACTAACTCACTCTGGGAGTTCAGGAGATTCCTAAAATGTTTCTCACTCTAGGTTGGAGACCTTGGTAGAGTTATGCCAGTTGAATACATATGACTCTCCAAATTTATTATGTGGCTCTTGACTTCCTGTGTGAGAAGTGTTTGATTGCACAATTTGGTGTATAAAGAGAAAATGTTCTCTAGTACCTTCTTAATATTGTCAACTTTGGTTGCTAACTCAACTTGTGATAGTGCAATAGCACTTGATATCTTTTCATTAACCTTATTTTGAAACTTTCTTTTAGACCATTCAAGTAATTTCACATTTGATTCTAGGTCTATGTCATTAACCTTCTCAATTAAGTTGGTTAACTTCTATGATAGGCTTTGTTTCTTCTGGTGTTGGCAAGCTAAATGCATCAAGAAAAATTTAATTGATATCTAGCAAAGCTTACTTCTACCTATGCTCCCTTCTAAGTAGTTCTTGGTTTTTCTTCTTTGCAAGAGCATCCTATAGTATGCTCATATGTTCTATAGTGATGGTTGCAAGAACAAACTTTGGCAACTCAATCACTCTATCCAAGTTCACATCACCAAATGATGTAACTCCATCTACCTTGGATATGCTTGGACTCGGCCTTGATGATTGTAAAGGTATAGCTTATATACTTAGCCTATGAAGAGCTTGACTTGGAGTAGTAGTTTCTAGCAAATTCACCAGTGTTTGTATTGCTAGTTGCTCCTTGGGTTTTGCAGTCAAACCTAGCCCTTTATTCCTATCCTTTGCTTGCTCTATATTCTCAATTGCACCTTGATCTTGTGTTACAGTTGTAGGATTGACATCCTATCCTATTTGTGCTTGTGTTCCTTCATTCTCTCCTTTTTCATCTTTTTTCTCTCCATTTGTCTCATCCTTGTCATTTTATTTTTCCCTTTCATTGCCTGAGACTAGAGCACTTTGTACCAATGTACTGACAGTAGAAGTTGTTTCCTCCTTGCTTTGATATACTACAATGGGTAATGTAGCTTGTACCATTGTGGATTGAGGAGGGATTGTAGATGTCTTTTGTGTCTAAATTTCCTCCCGTACAAATGCCTTATATGACTTCTCAATCTCATCAACACTTACTAGTATAGGATTTTCACAAAGTTTTTCCTAGGTAGTGGATTCTATCAGTATCTTTTTTAAGTCTTCCTCTATAAGGGGGTTGATGTTCTGAATGATAGTAGCAAAAAGATCCTTAATATTTACAGTATTAGTGTCTATATTCAACTCATGTTGAGGACTGGCACTCAGCACTAGTGTATCTAGTGCACTCTATTTTGTCTATTGCTCAACCTTAGCTGGAGCCTGTGTGTCTATGTTCATTTTAATGCCTTCCACAACTGTATCTTTTTCATGTCTTCTTTGGTAACCTTAGTTACTTGTTGTTGTTCATCTTTTTCCTCACCTACCTCAATAGGTGATGAAGGGTGCTCCCTTAATACCATAAACCATAACAGAAAACAAAGAAACAACAACAAATATGAGAACAAAATATGGACTTCTTATTTGTGCCGCAAATGCAGAATTGCAAAATTAACAAATACAATATCCTAACCCACATGGGCACCTTCATTACTATAATTTGCAAGACAAGCTATGAACTATCACCCAAAGCTATCTTAGACAATGTTTGGGCTTTTCTTAAATAGGCAATTTTATGCCACCCGGGAAGGTTCTAGATGCTCAAAATTAATACCTAGGACCAACAAACCCTAACAATACATATAGACTCAGCTAAATACATCTTTAAAATTATTTTAGAAACTTCGATAGCCCAACTTCCAAAGGCCATAACTCATGAACCATTGCTCTGATTGGCTATTATAACCGCTTTTTGGAAATGCCAACTCGTGATCTACAAAGTCAAAGTCGCATAAGTGCCCTTCTGTCAAGTTTTCAAACCTCATTTGGGAACTCTAAGGCTTCCAACGATGAGCTTGAAGAATTTTCTGCAATTTTTTCCACCAAAAATCCATAATAACTTCTCTGATACTTAAGCTGGAGCAATGAGATTTTTATGGTAGCCTTATAACTCTAAAATGAACCTTCATGTAGAAAATGAGAACATTCTGAGCTTGAATGAGAGACTTACTAAAAGTAGAAAGTTCCCATAAATAGTAACCACCCTATCTACTAGCCCTTATTAAAATAGAAAAGACTAAAATGAAAATATTTTTGGGTGATGCAAGATTGCTCTTACACCCAGGATGTTCCTGCATCAATATGTGTCTTCCCTATTGCCTTGGGTGTTGTCAAACCATATAATGACTTCCACAACTGGGTGGTGTTCTATACAACATTCTTAATATTATTCTGCAATATGTTGAATACTTTGTATACATAGTGTAAATGCATATTCATGAAACTTTAATGTAGAATGTAGATAGATTGACAACGAACTAGACTAAACCCAAGAAATCATTATCAAAATGTAAATTCTACAAACATCTCATGTTTTCCTAACTGCAACTGCTAAGAAAGCTCTCAAACCAACATCTCAATGATAGTTCTAGAACGGGCGTATGTTTAGAATGCAGATCTATAAGAATGCATGCAAGATCCATGACTATAATGTAGATTAGATGAAGATAACAACTCTTAAAATGCTATGAAAATGGACATACAATTATATAGCATGTAATAAATGATGCTAAATGACATTTAAAAAATTCTAGAATTCTATGAATTTGCTAGAATGATAATGCTAAAATGATAACTCAAAGTGTGCCTATACTGCATAAGCCTAAAACTTGGGTCCTTTAGCTCTTGGATTTCCCTCCTATTTATAGGATTTCGGAAGGGGTTGGGTTAAGAATAAGGATTTTTACCTTTGACTGGTGGATGAAATTGAAAGTAAAAATATCTCATAAGAGACCAGGAGGAAGAATCCAATAGACTTGGTTTTGAGGATAAATGGGGATATTTCTAATTCTTTTAACTGAAAAAGGGAGATTTTCTCTTTTGTGAGGATAATTTATTTAATAAATGTTTATTTATTTCCAACACTTTGTCTTTTTTTTCCTCCCTTTTTGAATTTCATTTTATGAATTTGAATTGTTTTTCTCCTCTTTTAAAGTTGATTTAGGTCTTGTCGATTTGATAGATAATTAATGACCTGATGTGATTTTGATTTGAAAGTTTTTTGTGTACTTTTGATTTTCTCCTCGATTTACATTGATTGATCAGAATTTCCTAATTCAGGTCTTTGCTAATTTTTTGGTGTCTATAAATTCCCCTCCTTGAGCTAATATGTGAAGCATATTAGTTCAAAGACTACCTTGATTTTTTGATTTAGGTCAAATTTTGATGATTGAAATGATGTTGATCAATGATGTTTTGATGTTTCGAGATTGATAATGTTGATGATTTAATGTCCAATCATCGATGGTTTTATGTCTTGATTGTCATTGATTTTGTTGATTAATGTTGTAATGTTTTTACTTGGATACCTTGGTTTTGGTTAATTTGATGTTTGAAATTTTGGCTAGGGTAGAACGTTTTTTATTGTTTTCAAAAAAAATTGATGCCCCAGCTTGGATGTCCTGGTTTGATATGGATATACTACCCCATCATAAATGAAATTGGAAAAAAAATGAAATTGTGAAAAATAAGAGGTTCCAATTTTATTTCTGAAATGTTGGGTAATTGATAGATAAAGGTGGTCAAGTTGATCTTAGTGCAATACCCAATTCACAAAAGGGAGCAAAAAGATTCTAATGTTGGGAAAATAGGGTGAAAAGGTGATATAAATGCCCCTAAGGAGGGTTAAATAGGTCACAAGACCTTTTACCATTGTCATTTTCACACTCTCCTTTGACATTTGGCATTTTGGAGCTCTGAGCTAGCGAGGATGGTTGTCCCTTTACGAGAGTACAGATTCAAGAGGGGTCATCAATATGAATACCCAATGGACTACGATGCCCCGATAAGTCATCGAGATCCTCCATTTTTGAGATTTTTGCATTTGTACCTATATTTTTAGAATTTTGCGCAATTTTTTATGATAAATTTGGTAGTTTCAATCTTTTAGCGCATTTACTTTTTTTGTTAATTCTTTTGAAATATTTTAGCGCATTTAAATGATCATTTAGTGCATGTGTAGGACAAAACAATGTATTCAAAAACCTAGTTTTGCGGCCAATTAGTGCATATAGGAAAATTGTAATGCATTTAGTTTTTTTAGTAGCACATATGCACATTTTAGTGCATTCGACTGGTCTTATAGCACATGCATCTAACATTTTAATGCATTTGTGTATAATAGCGCTTCTGCCTTGTAGAATAGCACATGTGATCATTTTAATAGCACATAGACATACTTTAGTGCATATGATATGGAAAAGAGCGCTTTTGAATGTTACAGAAGTGCATTTGCCTATTTTAATGTATTTGATTGATTTGCTAGTGTGTATGTCCTAGGAAATAGTGCAAATGATTATTGAAGTGAAAAATTGAGTGTAGGGCCTTAGTTGAGTGTAAGGTAATGCAAAAGGCTAGATTCTACGTTTGTCAGCCAGGGATTGTTAGAATGAGTGAACCATAGGAATTAGGTATTTTGAAGTGATGTTTTAAGATTAGTCTTGATGATAGATAGGTAAAGAGTGATGCCCCAACTCAAGATACAGAGTAGGGAAAATAAACTGGTCTGAATCAGGATAGAGAGGGATGCAAGATAGAACCAGTAGCTGAGTAGCTAGATATAGATAGCAGACTAATGTATGATGATCGCTCAGGATGAAAACTGATGTTGTTGTTTGTTTAATAAAAAATAGGTATGTGGGTGAAGCTCATGGTACAAGCACTGTATCTATAACCTTTAGAGGAAGTAGGCTAATTGTTAGGTGCAAACTACCAGGTGATAGACAGATATGGGTTTATGCATTTTCTATAGATGCCCCAATTCTGAGTGAATAGGGGGCTATTGATAGTTGTGGCCGAGCAATGGAACTTGGACCACAACACCTTTCATTTACTGATGGGGGAGATGACAATGACTCCGAAGGATTTATACCAAATATTTGGGATCCTAAAAGTAGGGGATTTGGTGTACTATGATAAGACCACCAATGGTACTACTTTTTGAGACTTTTTTGGGGATGACAGCATTGGTGATTACAACATATCATGGTTTTAGATGCTGCAGTATGAGGCATTGTTGATAGTTTTGGCTAGTTTGATAGGAGGATTTTTGTTGCTAGACAAGGGCAAGGATCTCCAGTTGGATGGGGTGGATTGATACAGGATATGATTGGGCAACCACAAAGATTTGCATGGGGCAGTTGCATTTTGGCCCATTTATATCATGATGTACATCAAGTTGTGTATTTCAGAGCCTTGTCACTATTAGCTGGGGTGATTTTGCTACAGGTATGAACATGGGAGCATTTAGAGAGAGCAGTGTGGGGTCTAACTTTGGAGTATGAGGCTTGTCTATAGGCCTTTTTGCAGATGATAGACACACCAAAGCCATGGGCATTGTGGGATGGGGTGGCAAATGCAGGGATGGAGGGGGATTATGCATGGTGGTTTTGGCAGCATCCCTTCCCTAGATACATAGATCTGGTCGAGCCTATTCCTAGGATTGATGAGCCATCAAGTAGGGCATAGGATGAGGATGATGAGGGTGGTCTAGGGAGAGGTAGAGGGAAATGGCAGGCCAGAGTTAGGGTGAGAGGTGTGGTTAGAGCACGAGGGAGGAGAGGCCAAGTAGTCATGGTGGTACCATAGAGGGGTGTGGCATGAGCTCTAGTGCAGGGACTAGTAGGTGCAAGGAGGGTTGGAGGGATTCGAGGTCATGGTGGTGTGAAGGTGAGAGGAGGGATGGTTGGTGGGGTGGGAGTTGGGCAGTAGGATAGAGGTGTAGAGCAGGTGAGGGTCAGGTTGTCAGAGGATGTGCAATTTGTCCAATGACAAATGCCATAGGTGCAAGCACTTATTGGGGATCTACAAGAGGCATAGCCACAAGTATCATAGGTGCCACCAAATGGATAGCTACCACCAAAAAGGCCAGGGGGATTGACTGATTTGGAGGCTAGGATGAGTGCCATAGAGGCTTGTATGAGTGAGGTGCTAAGTACATTACAAGTCTTTATAGCTGTAGTGACACTGAGGCCACCACTGCCACCATCGAGGATAGATGGGGCATCAACTAGTTAGATAGTCGATGTTGCACCAATAATAGATGTGAAAGTGTAGGCACTCTGAGAGGATACGAGTTCCCCCAGTGAGTAGGGACTGTCGGATTAGGCACCTAGACATAGATGAGTTTGATATTATGTGTTATAACCATATTCCTCATTATGTATGGTTATTCTTTTGATGTTCATTTGATACTCATGTTGATGTACTTGGTTGATCCCTGGATGTTCATGTGGATAGATGTTGTGACTTATTGACATTCATGTTATTATATCTATTGGATGTTCTTATTGATGCAGTTTATCTAATATTCATGTTGATCTTGGCCTATGGATGTATTGTTTGATTATTGGTTTTTTTTATGAGATATTCAAGCTTATAGACATTCAGATGTGTGAACTTGTAATATCATGGACTCATGTATGTATGTGATGGTTTGATTTGATGTATATGGTAGTAGTAGATGTTGATGTGTATATAGGTGAATGATAAATGTAGCATGACATATGGATAATGATTAAACTAAATGACATGGCAAGAATGATGCGATGAAAAGATGATGTGATAATATGAGTGTAATGACATGAAATGAAATATGGTAAAATAAAATTGGATTTAATGAAATGAGATGTAATGGAATGTATTAAAATGGAATATAATGAAATGAAATATGGTGTAATGTAACATGATGTAATGAAATGTAATGTGATTTAAGAAGATCAAATTTCCACAATCCATTGTATTGTGCTGATATGTTTTTGGATTTGATTGTGTTAATATTTTTACCATCAACATTTTGAATCACACTATGTGATCCATCAGTAGGATGAAGAGCAAGAGATGCTACTTTGTTTAACATCTCTTGCTCTTCATCCTGATGATGGATCACGTAGTGTGACTCAAAACGTTGATGGTAAAAATCTTAACACAATCAAATCCAAAAACATATTAGAACAATGTAATGTGATGTTATAAAGTGATTTTTAATGTAATGAAATGAATTGTAATGGGATGAATGTTGTGGTAATGTAATGAAAATTTGATAAAATGTGGAAAGGAATGATATGTGGTGAAAAGAAATAGGTAATGAAATGTCTAATGAAAGAAATGATATGTGTTGAAATGAATAGGTAATGAAATTAATATGATGCAATGAGAGAAAATATCATATGAGGTATGATAAAATAAGATTGTATGTAATGGAATAAAAATGAATGTAATGTGATGTAAGGTAATGATACATAATGAAACGAAATTTGTTGTGATGTGATGCAATGTAATGAAATGAAATTTGAAAGGAAAATAAAAATGTAAATGAACAAATGTGGGGCAAAGTGTCATGGAATGGAATATGATAAAATGAGAATAAAAATGTGAAGAGGGGATGTAATGACATGAACTGATAAATAAAAATGGGGGAAAATGTAATGGGAATGTAATGAAATAAAATGTAATAAATTGTAATGTGACAAATGGAATGTGAATGAAGGTGAAAAATGGAAGGAAATGAAAGTGTGTTAGATTCAAAAGTTATGAGATGGGATGTCAACTTTTGGAATTTAAAAGCCATGAAATGAACTAGATGAGATGCACGGATTAAAGTAATGTGATGAAGAACATGAAATGAAAGTCACAAATATAGAAAAATAGGAAGAGTGAAATTTAATAAAAAATGAAACAAATTGTGATATGTAGGGAAATGAAATGGGAGGGGAATGAATGACGTCTAATGTAGTGAATTATGATGAATGAAAAGGAAATGAAATGGGATGTGATGAAATGAGATTCAAAAGTCCTGTAATGCAGTAGATGATGGGGCATGATGAGGAATGAAATTTGATACAAGGCAATAGTGACTAGAATTTTTTGGGATTCAAAAGCCACATAATGCAATAGGTGGAATGAAAATATAAGATGATTACATAAAAAAATGAAGTGTGATGCATGGTGGCAATATTGGGAGGAGACAAAGTCCGTGGTAGTTGAGTGCTAAAAGCTCGCCTTGATGTTGATGTTGTTGTCTGTTATTGGATAGCCAGTCATGAATTTGTTGAATGATGTTGTGAAGGCCTTCTTGTGTAATCTTAGTTTATGTACCAACCATTTGTTTTTAAAGAATCCAACATGAAAATGCAAACTAAATGAATGCAACTAACTATCACTTTATAAAGAGATGCAAAATTAATTATCATAATAGAGCATTTAATAAAAAGTGACTAAGTACAATCACCACTAGCTTAGCTATGGTGATATGAATACTATGTCACACTAAGGAGTACCAGCAAACATGAACAATGTACATGAAAAATATGAAAATGATTAGAAAACAAATTTATATCTGCAGAAGCATAAAAATAGGCATGCAAATAGTCACATGTCAGATGAAAAACCAATAAAATATCATGACTTCATCTTGGCACCTCTAGTAAAACACATCATCAAGGCATTAGAAGTACATAATAGTGAAAAAAAAAGCATTATTTATGGACCAAGCATGCTACCAGTTGTGCGTCATAGCATCCAGTTTGTTCTATTCTGCTGGGGAGCAACTGTTGTACTAGTCAGATAAGAAAGCATTGGATGTTTCAGTGGTAATTTAGCAGCATTCTGTCTGGTGATGTGCGTAAGTAGCAATTATGGTGGCTGAATGTAAAAGCCAAGGGTCAATTTTATTGAGTACCAATGCAGTAGGATGCAAAGAGTAGATACGTGGTAAGACCACTAAAGAATAAGTCTCAGGTGAGTAGCAGTTATAAGTAAGCAGATATCATGGGAATGGAACAAGGCGAGGTGGAGAGTAGAACATGACTAGTGGAGATATTGAGAAGTTGCAGGAAATTTGCAAGTGGAAGTACGTTGGGCTCACTAGATCAGTTGTAGAAAGAGGGTGATGTTAGCTAGGGAAGGTGGACAAGGCAAGGGTGAAGAGCGAAGCACATTTGGTGAACCTTTAAGGAATTGGTGTATTAGTCAAAACTACAAGTGGTAATTCTGGAGCCAGTGAAGTGAGTCATGCAAGATAGGGGTCAACACAACCCAAAGAGGTGGGGAGCAGGGTAGAAGAAATGCCCTTGTTGACATTAATGATTTTGTTAGGGGCTACAGTGCAACAAGCGTTGTAAGTGCTATTGGATGATGAGCCAATGATGCAAGTGGACAATAGTCTATCTGGGAATACAAAGAATATGTTGGGAGCAGAGGAGGAGATGAGAAAGATAAAATATCCTAAAAATTCCATGGGAGAAGCTCTAAAGGATGCGAGAAGCATTAGTGGGGTGAGGAGTTAATCATGTTAGTTAATTATCCTTAGGATTTTAGGATAAAGGTCAATGGAAGGGGAGGCAAGTAGTGTAAATGTGGAAGAGCCCTAGCTAGGAGTAGGGGGTGGAGATCAAGCATTAAGTGATGTGGAAGAATTACGAAGAATTTTAGCCACAAAGAGAGTCCTAGCAGAGAATGTAGAGTAGGACGTCACATTTTTACTAGGATTGACGGAGAAGGCACAGGAAGATAGAGTGTAAACAGAGGCAAGACGGCTGCAAGTAGTGGTGGATGTAGAATGGGCATAGGTGCAATCACTAGAAGCAAAAGCTATGTGTGGAGAAATCATGGTCGGAGGGAAATGACATAGGAATGCAAGCAAAGTGGTTGCAAGCTCAGAGGTTGTAGGAATCTCGAAAGATGGTGCAAGTGGGTTTAGAAAGAGCATAGAACAAGCTGGTGTTGTTGTAGTCATAGTCTGAATCATTTAGGGAGGTGATTGTGAAAGAAAACTCCCTGTCATTGAAGCTGCAAGAGCGGTTAGCATTGAGTAAGGGGAATGTTAGATAGTTGCGGCAGCATTTGGGCGAGGCAAAAGTAGATGTGGAGCGCTGGCAAATGGTAATTGATCAAATGTAACAAGAGCAAGATGTGGCCCAATGAGCAATCACTACACTAGGAGTAAACAAGCTAGTGGAGAATGTGTTTGTCAAAATGCATTAGATGACAAAGGTACATCGAGAAGCCACTTATTATATGGGATTATTTCATTAGGTGTTCTCGAATGAGGATCGATGAGAGATGCAGTTCATGGATAGGGAATTCACACAACTATTAAATACACAATTACATGGTGGGAGGTTTCTAATTCCCATGGATGCGGTATGGGTACACAAAGGATTAATGCCAGGAGCTTCCTCTTATGGAGCTAGGTTAGAAGAAACACCATTGGTTGGACACCTCATCTTGCCACCTGCTACAGGGAGGTTAGAATAAATAATCCGCCAAACATTTATCGAATGTAAAGTTGTTGTTGCCATTGTAGTAGAATAAAAGTTTGTGCTTATTGTAGCAAGAAAAGGGATAACTAATGTTGATTGTAATATATTTTCATGTTTGTGTTTGATATTTTTGGAATATATTTGAATGTTTTTGGGATTTTTGATAGATATTTGAATGTTTTTGTGATTTTTGGAAAATGTTAGAAAGGTTTTAATGTTCGTAAAAGTGGGAACAATATGATCCGTAGAGGAAGGAAAACCTTTACTCATTGGCAGGGAACTGAATGTCTGTGTGGGCTCGTGATGAAAGATGAGTAGAGATTTGCATAATATTTGGAGAGTCATGATATGTAAGGCATAATTTTGTGTATGTTAGTAGCTATTACAGATGATTACAAAGCCAACATTGGGATGTTTCTTGAGGTTTGTTCTAAGATAGAAACTCTCAAGGCCTATGGAAAGGAGTTTGGGGGCCTAATAAAGGCACTTGAGGGGCCTGAAAAAGGTGTTTGGGCCTAAAGGCACTTGAGGGGCCTGAAAAAGGTGTTTAGGCCTAAAAAAGCACTTGAGGAGCCAAAAAAAGGCGCTTGGGCCTAAAAAAGGCACTTAGGCCTAAAAATGCATTTGAGGGGCCTAAAAAATGTGCTTGGGCCTAAAAAGGCACTTAAGGGGCCTAAAAAAGGTGCTTGAGGGGCCTAAAACGTGTTGTAGGGGGGCTAAGCCCTCACGTTTATGCTCACTTGTTCTATGCCCCCAATTAACTGAGGATGAAAGATTCTGATGGATATCTGGGCTTTTGAGATAGCATTGATATATTTGTTGAAGGGGGCTAGACCAGTCATGGCCACTACAACATAAATAAGACTAATGATCCATTGGGAATTGTTGTTCGTGACAAGAGGAAGGAAAATGGGGCATCTCTCGTGCCATTCGCATTGTGCAAAATTTTCCAAAGCCCAGTGAGATTTTTTAGGATATTACTATGCTGCTTCTTAATATCAGTGAGGCATGTTGGATTCAAATGTTTTATTTCCTATCATATAGCCTAATTGAGCTAAAGTGAGTCGCGTTTGATAGGAATTTTGAGGTGTTGTTAATTTTTTGAGCTCTCGCAGCTATGTTTGGAAATTATGACACCCTTTTGAATTTGTTGATAATTTTGGACAAATTTTGAGTTTTTTTTATACTTTTTGATAATTTTTGACTTTTTTTTGATAATTCCTGACAATTGCTGAATTTTTTTGATAATTTTTTACAACTTTTCAATTTTTTTGATAATTTTTTACAATTTTTTGAATTTTTTTGATAATTTTGGATGATTTTTGGATCTGTGGGGGTGGAACAGAGAATGTGAGTGAGATTTTTTGGAATACAGGGGTAACCACGGCCATGTGAGCTACCTAAAGAGGCAATGAAGGGAGTTTGGGACATCAAATAGGTTGATTAAGGGCTAAAGTAAACATTGGGGATCATTGGTCAAGGTGGATAGTTGAGATGTGCATTGATTTTTCTACAATTCATGTCTATGGTATCTCAATACATAATCTAACTCCATGTTTCTCCGATCTATTATGCTTCTCTTTGGCACTATTTTACTAGTTGTCTCTGTTGCAGTGAACTACATCTGAGGCCAAAGAACCACTAAACGGTAACTCACAAGTGTTTCTCAATTGGGTATGTGTGAAATTAACTCGACTGTGCTAGATAGGCCTTAAACAAGCAAAATTTGTCACAGAGATAGTTGGTTGAGTACTGTCTTGATTTTTTTTCTAGCATTGAAGGACTTGTGTTGTTTAGGGAAGTCCAAAGGTTCTATCTCTCACTCCTTTTCAAACCAAAGGTGACATTCTCACTTCTTTTGTACCAATTTTTTTTTTGGGGTATTTTTGAGTTTTGTTGATTTTTTTGGTATCTTTAATGTGCTTCTCAAGGCTCTAAACATAAAATCTCTTTAGATGGATGCTATTAATGGGTTCTGCTAGGTTTGTACCATCACAATTTAAAAATCTATAAGTACTAGTCCCAAAGGACTTTGTGATAATATAAGGACCAATCCAATTAGCTTCCCACTTTCCTTTCTTTTCTCTAGCTACTTGGTCCTTAGGGTTTTCTCGAAGTACTAGGTCAGCAATCTGAAAAGCACATGGTTTGACGTTTTTGTTGTAATGTCTTGACAACCTATTCTAATACACTTTGAGATGTTCATGTGCTACACGTTGATGTTCTTCTAACAACTCTAGCTGCTCTAGACGGGCCACTCTATAATCCTCATCTGATAGAACATCCCAAAGAGTAACTCTCAAGGATGGGATCTCAACCTCTAAAGGAAGAATAGCTTCACAACCATAAACCAAGGAGAAGGGCATTGTGCCTATAGGTGTCATAATACTTGTCCTATAGGCCCAAAGGGCAGGGTTCAACTATTAATGCCAATCTCTAACAATATCATTGACGGTCCTTTTGAGGATGTTGATAATGGTTTTGTTGGTGGCCTCTACTTTGCCATTGCCTTGGGGATAATAGATTGACAAGGAGTGGTGTATAATGTGAAATTTTTCACATAATTCATCAATTATTTGATTTTTAAAGTACAAGGCATTGTTTGTGAGAATGGCATGAGGTATGCCAAACTGACAAATGATATGGTTTAGAATGAAGGAAGAGATTTGTTTTCCCATAGAGTCAGCAAGTGGCACCACTTCGACCCACTTGGTAAAGTATTCTATGGCAATGATAATCCATTTATGTTCACCAAAGGAAGGTGGATGGATGGCTCCAATCAAATCAAATCCCCACTGATAAAAAGGCCATGGTGTGGCCAAAAGGTTGAGCTCTTGTGCTAGCGTGTGAACAAGTTTACCATGGATTTGACATTTTTTGCAAGTTTTGACATAGTCGATAGAATCCTTTTCCATAGTTGGCCAAAAATAACCCATCCTAAGAACCTTCTTTGCTAGTGTAAGCCCATTAGGGTGTGACCCACAAATCCTTGCATGGACTTCCTATAGAGTGACTCTAGACTTGTCATTTTCAAGACATCTAAACAAAGTACCATCAAGAACCTTCCCATACAGTGCATCGGCCACCAAAGTGTAATGTGAGGTTTTTCATATGAAATTTCATTTTTGGTTACGTAAGAGGTCAGATGGAATGGTGTTATCATGGAGGCAAGTGATGATGGGGTTATACCAAAGGGAATCAGGAGTGTCTAAGTGGCAAATGATAAGGGAATTGAGTTTAATAAACATGGTTTGAACCATCTCTTCTACCAAGTACTCATACTACTCGTGTTGCTCTAGGAGCTACAGTAAGGAGGCCAAGGTAGCCATAGCATCTACTGCTATATTTTTATCTCTAGGAATTTGTTCAAAGGTAATATGAACAAAAACATGCCTTGAGGGTGTCAACCATATGTTTGTAAGGCAATAACTTTTCATCTTTGGTCTAATAAGTGTCAATGACTTGATTGATGATCAACTAGGAGTCTCCATAAACCTCTAGTGTTGTTAGTTTCCACTCTAAAGCTAGTTTGAGACCCAAGACCAAAGCTTCATATTTTTCCATGTTGTTGGTGTAGGGGAAAAGTAGTTTGTAAGACTTAGGGATGGTAACACCTAGTGGCGTGATGAAAAAAATACCAGCACTTGATCCATGATGTGTGTAGGAACCATCAAAATAGAATTTCCATGTTATTGGCTCTATCTGAAGAATGTGCATGTCTGGAAAATCAGCTAGGATAGGATTTAAACTCTCTATAGGTACCTCTACCAATTGATCGGCAATGGCCTATCCTTTTATTGCTTTCCTATCAATGTACTCAATGTAAAATTCACTTAGGATCATCACCCATTTGGCCAATCTTTTTGTTAATGTTGTTTTGCTAAGAAGATATTTGAGGGGGTCAATTTTGGAGATGAGCTTGACTTTGTGTGTTAGAAGATAATGACGTAGCTTTTGGGAAGCAAAAACTATAGCTAGACATTCCTTTTCAATAAAAGAGTAATTGAGCTCATAATTGACCAAGGTATGACTTATGTAATAGATGGCATGTTCCTTTCCTTGGTCATCTTCTTGTGCTAGGAGGGCTTCAATTGATTTATCCATTAGAGAAATGTCTAGTAACAAAGGTTTGTATAATACTAGAGGTACCAACATGGGTGGATTCATCAAGTAGGTTTTGAGTAAGTCAAAAGCTTTTTGGCACTGATCATCCCACTAAAAAATTATATCTTTGTGTAGTAAGTGGGTGAAAGGTACACACTTTTCTGCCAACTGAATGGATTGAAGCCTACCTTGAAGAGAGCATAACTAACTTAGGTTCTTTGGAGGTTGCATACTGATTATGACTTGTACCTTTTTGGGGTCAACTTTTATTCCTTTGGCTAAGACAATGTATCCTAGAAGCTTGCCTAATTTGACGTGCATTTCTTATGATTAAGCCTAACTTTGAATGCTTCCAGGTGGGTAAATATCTTGGTCAGTATGGGGAGATGTTCTTCTCGACTATTGGATTTGGCAAGGATGTCATCCACATAATCTTCCATAAAGATATGCATCATATCATGAAAGATAGTGATCATAGCCTGTTGGTAGGTAGCCCCAACATTCTTTAGCCCAAAGGGCATCACATTCCAGAAAAATGTGCCCCATGCACAAGTAAAAGTTGTTTTCTCTTGATCTTCTAGTGCTATCTTGATCTAATTATACCCTAAAAACTCATCCATGAGTGAAAACATGGAATGGTTTGCTTTCAGGTCTACAATAGTGTTGATGTTGGGAAGAGGGAAATCATCTTTGGGACATGCTTTGTTTAAATCCCAGAAATCAATGCAGATGCATATGCTACCATTCTTCTTTGATATGGGAACAATGTTGGATATCCATGATGCATATGCCAAGGTCCAGATGAAATTAGTGTTGATCAACTTCTTTAAATCTATTTTGACTAGTAGAGCTATATGGGGATGCATCTTTCTAAGCTTTTGTTTTACTGGCTTGACCTCTGCAGAAAATTTGAGATGGTGGAGGATTAAAGTTGGGTCTAATTCAGGCATGTCTGCATAATACCATGCAAATTTTTTCTATCTTCCTTCAAAGAAGTGATCAAATGCATTTCTTTCTTTTGTGCTTAGGGACTATGCTAAATAAATGACCCTCAGTTCTTGCTCTGTGCCAATATTGATCTGTTATGTTGGTTCAATCAAAATAAAAGATCTTTCCTCAAAGTGTTCGGGTAAGGTATCAATCACCCCATCCATGGGTGCTATAGTTGGGTTTTCACTTTGGGATGCATCACTTCTATTTATTTCCATTTTTTTCTTGAGATCAGCTACAACTTGGCAGTGATCATTAAGGCCATGAAATGCCTAACCTATTCTAGCATGACTGAGGTTATTGATATCAAACCCAACTACATGCATCTCTTTTGTTCTTTGTTGATGAGATAGTTCAACCATGTTAAGGTAGATGAAAATGTGATGGTCAGTGTCAAAATGAGGAATATGGTGAGGCTCAGTTGTATCCCAACTAATAAGTTCAGGATGGACTAGGTAGAGTTGTTCATAATATGGAAAGGGTTCAGTGGGGTTTAATGAAATGACTTCATTGGATGGCTCATACCTTGTATCTGTTAGATCTATGACATGAGCTTCTTCTAGAGTATCAAGAAAAGTAGAGCTTTTGAGAGGCTCATAATAGTCATCTTCAACTTCTATTGAAGGTAGTAAATAGGGTTTGAAACCAAAAACTTTCAACATGCCCATCATTTCTAAGTTGCTCTGTTGTATACTAACTCTTAGTGAAGTGGGTCTTGGACAGAGGTCATTCCTTGTGTAGCTAGACTATTCAATGCAGGTATGTGAACAATATCACATTCTTTATCATGGAGAGACTCCTCAGATAATGATTCAAATTCCCATTTAGTGGAATCATCATCATCTTTGTTATGGGTGGGACGTGAACCTGAGAGGGGTAGATTTACATTTATGATGTCATTTGTTGTCTGGCTATTATCATCACTTTGTTTAGGTACCCAAACCAAGGTGGGAGAGGATGAATCACTATGCTTAGGACAAGCCTTGAAAGAGATTTGTGTCTGGTCTTGTTCACCATACCCACACTTATTTTGGACCTATTGGACCTAAATTGTTCTATAAGAGGTTTCACAATGCCTGTCCCTTGCCCTAAGGGACCATCTCCCATATAGCCCATTTTTTTATGAGATCAAAATATTTTTCGTGTAGGTGGGGGGAGATGTCAATGTTTCTTTAACTAATTTCTTCTATTGAACTTGAAGGTGCTCCACTTGCTTTGATAAAATGTGTGTGATAAGGCTTAGTGGTGGATGATGGTTTCCCATGAGATTTCAGAGAAAATAGGGGATCAAATAAGGAGACTGAGTACTCACCCACCCCTTTGCATTGCAATTTGCACTTTCTATAAAATTATTTCATCAATCTATCCATTTCTTCATAGTGTGATTGTTTAGGGTCTTTGGATGATGATGGTGAAGGAAGGGAAGGACCTGAACAAACAACTTTCTCTTTTCCCTTAGTTGATGTTGATGAGTGTTTTTCATTTCGACCAGTAGAGCATGAAGTATTTATGAATGTGGACTGGCTGATGTTATCTACGAGTATGCCAGTTTCTTCCATATTACGAGGGACAAGGGAATTACAATATTGAGCAAAATGTTGATCTCTAGGTATGGTCACCTCTTGACCCATGTAAGGAAATTTAAAACACTGATGGTAGGTAGAGGAGACGTCCTACATGTCATGAATCCACGGTTTTCCTAACAAGATGTTATAAGTTAATTGTAGCTCTAAGACTTGACAAATAGTTTCTTTCAAAACTAGTCCTACTCTGATTGGTAGAATAACCATGTCTTTGAAAGATCTCTCCACATTGTCATAGGCTTTCATGGTGATTTTATTTCTTGGGTCAACAACATCCTCTTCATACCCTAGGGATTTTATTAGATTGAGTATGCAAATATTGAGGCTTGCCCCACCATCGACCAATGCTCTTTTAACTCTATTTCTGTGGATAAAGACCTCAATATGCAAAGGAGAGTTCTTTGGTTGAATGACAAACATGTCATCTTGGGCTAAAAAATATACATATTGAGGGGCAACCAGATTGCTAATCATGTTCTAAAATCTACTCACATCTAGGTCATTTGGCACTAAGGCTTTGGTGAGTATTTCTTTATGCTCTGGGGAGATTTGCAATAGTTCAAAAATAGAGATGTGGGCCAGAGTCTTGAGTAATTAGTTGACCAAGTTGTACTTGGGCAAGGAGGAACTTGTAGTTGCATGATCAGGATTTCTCATAGGTCCTAATAAGATAACTTTAGAGGCTTGGCCTTAGGTAATGGTGTTTGAGGGTTGTTTTTTATTTTTCTCCTTAACTATGATAACATTCACTACATTGACAAAATTGGAGATCATGTTAATTGTGTTGTCATAATGATGTGCATAATTAACCTTAATCTATTTAGCTTTATAGAATTCCCCATTTTCATGGCTCATGAAGGGGTTCTTAAAGGTTGTGTGGTCTTCATTGTTGATAAGATTATTTGCTTTGATGGTTCTATCATTGATTAATTGTTGTATTGCTCCCTTAAGGGCAAAACAATTATTTGTTAGGTGCCCCCTATTTTGATGATAGGCACAAATGTCCTTGTCATTCCACCTCTTCAGCTTGACTTGGGGTTCATAGGGTTTGGCCTTAGGAAGTACAATGAGCTTATCATCCAAGAGGGTTTTCAAGGCACTCTCATACGACACCCTGATAGGAATATACTCCTTGGGTATATTGGAGGATTGATATATGCAGGGAGGAGGAGCTTGATTGTAAGCAACTTGTTGATTGGACATCAAGGGAGTTTCTGCATTATGTCAATAGAATGGGTGGGCATTGTCTTGTCGGGGTGTGTTGTGGAGTTGGTATTGTTGATGATGGGATATGGTTAACTTAGGTTGGTTTCAGGTTTGACATGGTTAGCTTTGACCATCCCGTCATTGACGGTGTTCTTATTGTTGTTTCTCCACCATGACTTTTGTTTATCAATTGTTCGATCAAAGGAATTATGAGTCTGTGTGGAGTTGTTTGAAAAGCCCTTACCATCTTTTGATAGTTTAATGATGTCATTATTTAGTAAGGTCTCTTCTACCTTAGCAACATTCTCTAAAGTATTTTTGAAATCTTTAGGCCCTTGGAGTTGGAGCTAGTAATTCATCAGTTTGGAGAGACTATTAATGAAGATTTCAATCTTCTCTTTTTTTAGTATGTCTCTATGATACTTTGCAAATGTGTGTCTCTACCATTGTAGGAAGGTCTTAAATGACTCGCGAAGGAGTTGTTTCATGTTGCATAAGTTGATCATTGTGACTTCTCTTTCGATATTGTAGGAATATTGGGAGATGAATACAAGAGCTAGTTGGTCAAAGGTTTTGATATCGGAGGGTAGCTTTGAGAACCAATCCATGGCTTGCCCTCCAAGGCTTCTAGGGAATAGTCACATCAGGTACATTGTGTCATGAACAAATTCCATACTCAGGGTATAGAATTGTCTAAGGTGGTCTTGTGGATCTGATGTGCCAAACTAATTATCATATTTTGGTATTTGTACATTTTATGGGAAAGGTGTGAAGGTAATGTTCTTATCGAAAGGGAGAGGACACACCTTTTTGAGACTGAATTCTGCAAGTTGTGTGTTTTTCCTCTCTTTATTCTTTACATTTCTATTTGTAGTTCTTGTAACTTTTGTATGACAACATCTAGGGGTGACTCTTCTTTGTCTGATTTCAAGTTGGTCATATCAAAATTGGATGGCAATTTTGCACCTTGTTGTGCTAATCCTAGTATATGACGTTCCTTATGTTTCTCGAGTATCTTGTCCATGATGTCGACAAGTTCAAGATTTTGTTAAAAATCTTCAATTTTAGTTTCAATACTCTTGTCATCCCATATGTTAGATGAACCCATTGTGGCTAAAGATTTCGGATTTCAATTGAATGGGGGTGACTTGTGAATAATTTCATTCTATGAGCAATCTATTGTTGTAGTAGGTTCAAGGAGGTTGAGAGGTTTTCTGTGTTTGATGGTTCTACTAGCTATTCTAGCACTCATTCGCATAGGTGATCATTTTGATTTTGTAGCTATATTGGTTTTATGCAGTGGCATGAAATTTGAATTGGATTCCTTTAGTTCTTAGGCATTTTTGAAATGTGAGGGTTTTTATTGACTGTTATTCATTTGTAGTAACAAACTAGGTTGGAGAAGGTGTTTGCTAATATTAATAGGACAAGTTTCACTTTTGTAAAGTCAAGTAAATGACAGATGTATGTCTTTGAATGTCTCTGGCTTGATGTGTGAAATGAAGCAATGATAATTGTTGGGTTGATAATGATTTTTGTAGCTTTACTTGTTTCGAAAAGATGTTTTTAATCAATTATGGAATCTCTTCGACTCATAAAATAATAGCGAGGAAAAGGGTATCCAAATTTCTCACTTGTTCACAATTATCATACATGCAAATGGCCTCTATTTTATGTTTTTTCTCAAATGCATCATAGGATTGGTCAAATGCACTATTTTACTGACCATATGTGCTTTTTAAATGCTTAGATGTGTTATTCTAATTGTCATATGCATTGTTTAATGTTTCATATGTGTTTTTGTACTATGCAAATGTATTTTTTAAAGGCTCAGATGCATTGTTTTGCAGGAACATACATTATAACAGAGATCAAAAGCATCATAGGAGTGTTCAATTATGTTGTTTCATGCAGTATATGTGCTACTTTAGGATTGTTTAGAAATGTTCTTGTTTTGAACTTGGTTTCTCAATGTTCAATTTGAAGTTGCATCTTTTGAAAGGACAGTGATCTGCATTGGTGCTCCTTATTAAATTTTTAAGACACACCCAAGAAAAATAGCAGTATAAATCGAAGTAAAACATAAAACTACATACACCTATAAAGTGAAAGGAAATAGCTTCCTAACAAGGTTATCTAAAGCCGGTGACTAGTGGGTATTAGTGTTTAACCATGTTTGGATTTACCTAACTTGTGATAGAGAGCTTCCCACCAATGCGAAGGAAGTTTGGTGTAATCCCTTATGGGACTACTGGAGGAAGGCTATATTCTGAACATGGGTAGCTTACATTAGATTGGAAATACAAGATTGGAAGGCAATCCCTCTCATTGGCCCTGCTAAGGTAACTTGGGAGATAGCCTTTCTATGGCTAGATAATCTTACCTAGTGGAAAGCAGGAAATGCAAATCACAAACAAGTTTGGGAATCTGATCACTCAAGAAGAGTGAGAGCACATCCCTATTATTTGGCTTTCCAAACATAACAGACACAAAGTTTTAATTACAAGCCCTTATACTACTGAAGATAGAGGGGCTCCTATTTAAGCTATGTGTGGATTCTTTCCTCGTTCAATTGTAACTGATCTTTATAGAAGGTCAGGCATTTTGATCAACTCGAAGGAGTTGAGAGCATAAGCCTACTTCTGTTTTGGATCAACGAGATTGAACGCTTCTATTAAGCTATGTTTGGAACTTTGAAATGTCACACTTTATATTAACAAGAGCCGAGGTCCACTTATCTGATTTGGAGCTAGCAAAGGCTAGGCACATTTAAGAGGGTCTTCATTCTTGTTGCACGTTGTCTGCAATCTAAGAGCTTTTGTTAACTCAAAAGGGACCTGTAAGCAAACGATATTCAGATCTGGAAGTTAGATTCAGGAAATAGTAATTTTTATTAAATGCATTATAGAAATACCTATATGTTTTATAAAGAGTCTCATATGCATTATTTAATCTAGCAAATGCACTATAGTAAAATCAAATGTGTTATAAAATAGTTTATATGCACTTTAGAAATAATCATATGAGTTAAGAAATCTTTATAAGCGCTACAAAAATATTCAAATGCATTATAGAACTATTTAAAAGAACTTCAAAAGGATTAAATGCATTAAAATAGAGTTCAAAAGTGTTAGAATACCTTTCAAAAGCATTAAAATAGAGCTCAAAAGCATCAAAAGATTTAGAGCCGACCCTTGTGTGTTCGAGAAAGACTTTGGGACTTTATTCTTGCTGATACAAAGCCTCTAGAACACTATAGAACCTATAATCTATCAGATCTACACAAGGAAATAGCAAGAAACATAGATCTATACTAAAAATGAAAGATTAGACTAAAAGATTTTAAGATAGAGAGGCTTTGAGCTCAAGCCCCACGGTGGGCACGAATTTGTACATAGTGTAAATGCGTAGTCATGAAACTTTAATGTAGAATGCAGATAGACTAAAAATGAACTAGACTAAACCCAAGAAATCATTATCAAAATGTAAATTTTATAAATGTCTCATGTTTCCCTAACTAAAACTACTAAGAAAGCTCTTAGACCAACACCTTAGTGACAGTTCTAGAATGGGAGTATGCTTAGAATGCAGATCTACAAGAATGCATGCAAGATCTATGACTATAATGAAGATTATATGAAGATAACAACTCTTTAAATGCTATTACAATGGACATACAATGATCTAACTTGTAATAAATGATGCTAAATAACATATTTGCTAGAATGATAATGCTAAAATAATAACTCAAAGTGTGCCTATAGAGTAAATGCCTAAAACTTGGGTCCTTTGGCTCTTGGATTTCCCCCCTATTTATAGGATTTTGGAAGGGTTTGGGGTAAGAATTAGAATTTTTACCTTTGACTTGTGGATGAAAGTGAAAGTGAAAATATCTCATAAGAGACCAGGAGGAAGAATCCGACAGACTTGGTTTTGAGGATAAATGGGGATATTTCTAATTCTTTTAAATGAAAAAGAGAGATTTTCTCTTTTCTAAGGATAATTGATTTAATAAATGTTTATTTATTTCCAACACTTTGTTTTTATCTTCCTCCCCTTTTGAATTTCATTTTATGAATTTGAATTTTTTTTCTCCTCTTTTAAAGTTGATTTAGGTCTTGTCGATTTGATAAATAACTAATGACCTGATGTGATTTTGATTTGAAAGTATGTTGTGTACTTTTGATTTTCTCCTCGATTTGTATTGATTGATCAGAATTGTGTATTTCAAGTCTTTGCCAAGTTTTGGTGTCTACACTCTATATTTAGGTGCAAATTTCCCTGTCTGCTTCTTTATTGCCTTTGTCATTGTTGCCCTATCCAATTTTGGCATCACTTATGCAAGTGTAGCCTCTCTGATTTGTCTTTCTATATTGAGACTAGATTGCCACTTTTTCTCAACTCTGTCATATAGATCTTTTGGTAATGAGTTGGCAATCTCAATCAGAATCTATTTGAATGTTTTCATCATGGCATATATTGACTCCTCTACTTGGTTCATCTCAATTTTTCCAAGTTTATCAAACTCAACATGTGTGAAACTAGATAAGTCAACATTATTCTTTATGTTTTCACACATATTGTCTAAATCTAAGGAAGAATAGTGACTTACCACTTTGAATTGGCTATTGTCATCATATTTTGTCCTCTCTTCATCAAATTCAACTAGATCTATATACTTTCTCCTTGGTCTCTTCTCAGGCTCTTCTTCTTTACTAGCTCATCTAGCCCTCTTCTATTTTAGGATTTTTTCTTCTTGAGCCTTTTTAATAGTAGCTCTTGTGGTTTCCCTAGTAGTAGGAACTATAGGCTTAGGTTGTGTGGGTTTTACAACCTTCTTTCTCTTGCTCGCTACTAGAATCTTAACTTTTCTCTTCTTTTTTATCAAGGGTTGTAGGTGCTTCATTGACTTCTTCTCCCTTGGCACCTTCTTCAATTTCTACCTCTTCTTCTTGGTTGTCACCTTGACCTTGAGTAATGACCAATGGTGCTTGGGTAGGTACATCTTCACCTTCTTCTTTTTCATTATCTTCTCCTTCTTCTTTCCCCTCATCAAATTTCTCCTTGAGTTTCTTGACCCTTTTATTCTTCTTTCTCGTAATTGAGGTAGTCTTTAAATACATTATAATTTTAGATTTAGCCACATCATAATTTCCAAAGGTTTTAGCCTTCTTATCTATTTCTTCTACAAGTTGTGTTGTAATAGTTGCAGAGGCTTCATCCACATTAATCTCATGGCCTAGTGGTCTTAGCCATCTTAATCTTGGGCCTGCAGCCTCTACATATGTGAAATCAATGTCAACTAGAAAGAAAACATCATTGAAATTTTTCTCAACTAGTGAAACTGGTATCCTCTGTCTTTTCTTCATTGACTACTTAAAATCTTCAAAGTAGCTAGTCATTACAAACTCAAAATTTTCTCCAAGTTGCTCAATAAATTCACCTATTTGCACTGCAATAGATCTGTTTGTCTTCCATGCAACTTTACCAAAAGTAGGGAATGTATTATGTACATAGAAGAATATACATATAAGAATTGAACCAAATTTGCATTGTGCACTCTTGGTCTTCCTTATTGCTCCCAATTTTTTTGTCAATTGTTGCAACTACAACTCGGCAAGATCATAAGTATGATTCTTCTTAACTATCTTGTAGCCCATGTCAATAGCAATATAAGGTACACTATTAAGCTTGTTGGATTGATAGAATTTTTTTTCTATAATTCTTGCTGCAAAAGAAATTAGGGGATCTGAGATAGTGTCAATTGCCATTCCTCTTTTATTCCACATTGCCCCTGTATTCTTCTCCATAACTTATTTTTCTTCACTCCTCATGGTTATAGGTTGGTCTAGGGTTGGATACCCAATTACTCTATGTATAATCCTCTTTGTGATCTTCACCAGTCCATTTTCCAACCATATAGAATTATCATGAATTTTGCTCAAAACTATCTTTATCCATTATGTTTTGAAGATGGAGAAATCTAGGGCACAAGTTAACCCTTTTCTCTCTACAATTTTGAATTCATCTTTTAATACTCATTTTTTGTATAGTTTCCCATAGGTTTCTCTAATCTCCATGTCACCTATGCTACCCACCTTACATGTGTAGCAACATCTCACATCTTGAATCATTAAAACTTGTGGTGGTATCATCAATAATGCACTAGATGGATCTTGCTTCTAAGCAATATCAGGAATAGCTCTAAAGTTTTGTTATTTGATCTCATTGCTTATCAATTGTACATTCAAAACTTCCTTGCCCTCTTTAACCTTAGTATTTGAAGAACTAGATGCCATTACGAAAACCTAGGGTTTGCAAAAATTCAAACTGCATAGCTCGGCACATGATAAATACCTTTGTAAATTTGTTGAGATGGTGTTGAGCAACTATTGTATCATGTTTGCAAATGCTTGGAATGATCTCTTCAATTTGCCTTTAGCTCTTTGTGCTCTTCTTCAAATTTGAATGATGTCAAATGTGTAGAAATCAATTATATAACCCTTAAAATGTTGCATTTAATGATAAATGCTTACACAACTGTAAGCTCAGCTTTAATAGAAATTATGACTCACTCAGCTTCCATGTGATTTTCCTCATGCTTGAAAACTAATATGAGCTTGGAAACACTATCGCCTTTGATAGCTTGGCATCAACCAACATTTTACTTGACAGCTAAAGTGAAATTCTTCATTCTCAATGGTAACATGAAAATTGACAAAATTTAAAGATTTCTTCTAGATTCTTAATAACACTTTGAGTCTTTCTCCATGAAAATATAATATTTTTAGAGCTACACCCTTGGAACTAATGTATAGTATGTCTTTTAAATATCAATCCCACACATACCTCTTGATTGCTTAATTGGAGGTGGTATGATAACTTGACCCATTGGGTGAAGTGATCCCATATGAACTTGATGTGTTGCAATCGTCCTTTCTCTTCCATGTCTTGTTCATCTCATCTCTAATATTTTCAACATTTGTCTTTCCTTTTCCTTTGTTAAACTCACTACTCAATGCCTTTGACCTTGTTGGACAATTCCTGCTTATGTGACCAATCTTTAAACAACTAAAACATGTAATTTGACTCAACCATCTTTTGTAGTCACTTCTGAAATGTGTTCTTATGCAATTTTTAGCAACATATCTATATTGTTGATAATAGTGACAACTATACCTAGTATTATAATCCCAACTATAAGAGTTGTCATTGTTCTTTACCTTTGTTTGCTTGTTTGATAACCATTTAGGCTTGGATCTGCCCTCATATGCTCTATGTCCATACTTCTGACAGTTATAGCAATATCCTTCAAATCATTGGGTGCTTATGGTCTTGGCTTTGCATTCATATACTTAATGTCCTTTTTTGCTGCATTTGTGACAATGACCTATGAACTTTTGCTTAGGATTCTAATTTGTAGTCTTGCTCCTGCAAAAATTGGTAGTCTGACCTATCTTACCACAATTATGAAAAGTAGGTTTGGAGTTCTTACCTTTGTTACTTCTTTCTTCACCACTTTTTGATGATTCTCCCTCTTCAGTACTAGTGTAACCCAATCCAAAAGTATCATTGTTGGATCTAGGAGATCTCATCAATTGCTCAAACTACTTGATAGCTTCACTAGGTCTATTGAAGCTTTCAATAAACTCATTTTCTCTTTTCAGATCATTTCTCAGTTGTTCATTCTACAACTTTGGTGTTGTGATCTTAATATATTTTCTATTTAGTTCATGATTTGTAATCATCATTTGATTCAATGTTTCCAATTGCATGTGAGAAATACTATTGACCTCTAATATTTTCTCTTCTAATATATTGGTCAATATCCTTTTGTCATCTCCAATCATGACTTTGTCCTCTTCAACTTTCTTCTTTTTCTCAGTCAACTCACATAACAATACTGATTGGACTTCTTGTTCTCTCTTGAGATTTATGACCTCTTTAGCTAGGGCTCCATTATTTTTCATCAGATTTACAACTGTTGCATCAAATTCACTCGTGTTTCCATCTGTAAATAATTCAGTAGTGTCAATCTCTTGGTAATGTGTGTCATTCTCTTCAATAGCTATTTCCTGTTTTCTCCTCAGTGATCAATTTAACTCATTTCTTGCTTCATTTGGCTAATGTAAGGAAAGTTGTATTTCAATCCTCTGGTTCTCAATAGTCTTTCCCAACTTGTAGACTTCCATTTTCAAGATCGTTCCTCAAAATTGCAAAGCTATACTTTCAGAGAACCTTGCTCCAATACCAATTGTTGGAGATAAAATAGGGAAAGTAAACTCTGAGAGGGTGGGTGGGGGGTGAATCAAAACTTAAAATGTCAACATTAAAATCATTCACCATACATCCATCTCACAATTTATATATGTAAATTGAAATACCAAATTAAGCATATACATCCATAGCATGAAAGTAAAAACATTCAACACATGTATAACACAAGATTTTTGGTTACTAGAAACCCTCCAAGGAGAAGATAAAATATGGGTGAGGATGACACCCACAAATCTCCACTATTGTAGTAATAAAGTGTATCCAATGAAGGTTACAATTTTTTGATCATGAAACATGATCTACCCTGTGAAAGGTCTGCCTTGTTGAAGGCTTACAAGATTGTTAGATCTTACCCTATTAAAGGATTTCAACACCCTATTAGAAGTGTGGCTGGTAAAAGGACTTTAACTTACAATAAATTAACCACCCTATTAAAGGATTTACAATAGCCTATTAAGACTACTCTATTAAGAGATTTAATTGATTCACCTATTAGAATGTCTCAACAATGATACTTCGATTAGCACTCTATTGCTTGATGATAGAATACCTCTTTCCTAATGTGTACTTGATCCTTTCTGATCAGATGTATGTTTGTTACTTCTAATTGCTTTCCTCTATTATCCTCTAACTGATTCTACTATGTATCACAACTCCTTAGTCACCATGAATGATTTGTTTGCACATGAAAACTTCTCTTTTTTCTCATTACTACTTTCATAAAAAGTTTAGGATTTGTCCTCCTTAAGAAGACCTAGGTGACTTAGGGTTAAGTATGAATCAACGATTTTGATTTACCCATATTGTTGCTTAATCCTTCCCTTTTTTTGATTCGCTACATGTAATACATAGGGATTCACAATAAATATTTTCTCTTATCATCTAATATTACAAAATAATCCTTAAGTCGGCTAAAAAATGGTTTATATAGAGGTTTGTGCCATTACAAACTACTATGGAAAAATTTTATTACTTGGCACTTGAAGTCCCTAATGCTTGCCATCAACTACAACTTTAATGTTGTAACTCAACCTCTGAATGACTCAACATCCATTGATCACTTGACATCTAAATAACTCAACACATACTATCTGCTCGACACTTGAGTGACTCGGCACTTACTAGTTACTCGACACATACTATCTGACAACTTATGCTTAGTATGTATTACTTCTTCGGAATGAATTAAGTATATTATCACTCATATGTCAAAACCAATCTAAGATTAACAATAAATTGTATCTATTTCAGGAGAGTTACCCATTAGCATTGATTGAGGTGAACTAGGGATACCTTTAGCCTCATTAATCAACTTATTATTCAAGTTATTAGGGGCACTCTCCTATGGTATATGTTTTTGGGTGCCATCTTTAGCCAGTTCAATATTCACCTTAACCTTATCAAATTGTTCTTTAATCATCGGCCAGTCTTTTTTAACATGCTCATTATGCTTGCAATGAAAGCAAGCATGTTGGTTACCTAATAGAGCAATCTCCTAGGAGAGATTTTCTCCTTCCAAATCAATGAATATAATTTTTGTAAAATCAACTTCAGGTAATAATTAGGACACTTGCATTTAAATAAGGTAATGTTTCCCTAGATTCCTCAATTTGCAATACATACCCAAGTGGACTTAAAATATGAGCAATAAAGGGCCAAAATTCCACTTGGAGATTTTTAATTTCAACCCAATTTGGATGAGACCTTTCTACAACCTTATCAAAATTCCCTTTTGGTGACCATACAAAAGTGCAGAATAAATATTGGGTGGCATTATAGAAACCCTTTTTAAGGATTCTTTATGACATACTATGACATTTCAAGAAAATAACAAACAAACCTTTTTGAATCATTTGGTAGAAACTAACATGAATTCCAAGTTTCTTTCCCCAAACAGAATGAATGCAATCATGAAAATGAATTTCAAGAAAGAAAAGCTTTGCAATATAAATAAACAAAAAAATGCAATATTTTTCAAATGGCTTTTCTATGTCCTAACTACTCTAATCATATCTTTATTGGGAGATGGGGTAAGAGTTTGCAAACCAAAAGAAGAAGCCCTACCATCATTTTCTCCATTTTCAACCTCATCTCCATTTCCCCGTCTATCTCCATTGCCTATCAATCCTCCCACTCCTTTCAGTAACCTACAACATATCTCCTTTTAAATTTTCAATTAAAATAAGTAGAAGCCAAACAAACTAGTGAAGAATCCTCGACCACCATTGCTTTCTAAGAAGGTTTCTCCCTAATAGTTTCAAGGCTGGTCTTGCCACCATTATGAGATACTCCAAGAACCCTATCCTCCTTATCATCACTTGACACTTCTTGCTCACACAATATATTATCATTAATTGGTGCTTCATTCACATTCTATGGATTGCAAGAGTCATGTTTAATATCTTCCATCAACCTTGGCTCACAAGCACAAACTAGAGTAAGGAAAAAATTGCCCTACCCAAATTGGCACATAGGAACACAAGATAGAAAAAAAAAACACAAATTAGACTTCAATGAGAAAATAAAATAAAACTAAGCTCACGCAAGGACACACAAGGTCACCATGAAATGCCAAGCAATCCCACACACTCTCCAATAAGGTGAGATGATATCCCTCACCAAAGCAGTATAAAGTTGCAGAGCATCCAATTATCCACAAACAATATTCAATTATTTAGTCACTATCCATAATATTCATATAGATAAATATCAATATTAATACTAAGCTTGTTGGAAACTAAAATTGAAACAATTGTTATGTTTTCATTGTGTCAAATCTATTGGTGAGATAGTTTGCTTCTTGATCTAAGTGTCATATCTATTTGATCGATGAAGAGGATTTGAGAGGTTGTTCATAAAAAAATCATCTAAAGGATAGGTTGAGTTATGAAGAAGAAACTATTGGCAATATTGTCCCTTAGATGTCTTGATATTTTTCATTTATGGCAACATATATTTAACATTTCATTTATGCATTTAGAGTTAGAAAACTGTCTAAGAGTTAGACAATTTGTAGCAACACAAAGATAGATTTGATGTGCACAGACGACACACTTTGAATTAGCTTATGTTCAGTTGAGGATAACATTATGACAATGTCTTGATGATGTGGTTAAGTGTGCAAATGTGTATGTACACTATGACACAAGTTACAGTTGAAATACAGGTACGAGTATTTAATAAAGCAGAACAAACCATAGCAAAGAATTGAGTTACATGACTTAAGGAATTATTTTGGTAACAAAATAATTACTAAGTCATGATGAGATAACTTTGTGGATATTAATCCATAAGTTTTTTTATATTATATCAAGTGTGTGAAGACATGAAGATCGACTAAGCAGAGAATTACTAATTTGTGAAGTATAAGTAAAGATCTTATCGTGCGCAAAGAAAGTGAAGTTGATGTGATGAGATATGATATGTGAACTATTGTACAGAAATTTTGAAAGATATATGATCATAGGAAGTGTGAATTACAACAGTGAGAAATTATTGTATGTATATCTATTCTTGTGAAGTACTTTATTGTATAAATTGAATGCTAGGGCAGTAGGCTCTTCTTGCATAAATTGTATTTGATCTACCAACTCCTAACAAGGTTGAAGCAACTCCTAATAGGGTTGAGGCTTATAACAAGGCCTAGTCCTCTAACAATGACTTGAGACACTATATGTAATTCATAGACTCTTAACAAGGTCAATATGTTAGAAATAGGGATTACTGAGAGGGGGGATGAATCAGTAATCTAAAAACTTTAGTCACCAATTGGATATTATTACTTACTTTAAACCATGCATAATAAAGTAATAAAGTAATGTTAAACAATAATAGTAACAATCCACAAAGATAACTCATAACACCATATTTTGTTAACTAGGGAAAAACTCGAGACACTATATGTAATTTATAGACTCCTAACAGGGTCAATATGTTAGAAATAGGGATTACTAAGAGGGGGGGTTGAATCAGTAATCTACAAACTTTAGTCACCAACTAGATATTATTACTTACTTTAAATCATGCATAACAAAGAAATAAAGTAATGTTGGACAGTAACAACAAAAATGCACAAAGATAACTCATAACACCATATTTTGTTAACTAAGGAAACCCTAGCCAAGGGAAAACCCTAGTGGGGATGATACCCGCTAGATAATATATTGATATATATGTTCCTTATTAGAGGATGGACCTTGTTAGGATTCAATGAGTAAACTCAGTATATGCAATCCCTATTAGGAGACTTTGAATTCCTATTAGGAGATTCCAACCCTATGAGGAGTTGTGCCAACCCTATTAGGAGTTGTAGAGTAATGTATGCAAGATGAGCCCACTACCCAAACATGAAATTTCAACTACAAGAGGATCTCACTGCTCAAAAAAGTAATCTACTATTATTTTCCTTCCTTTTTAGCTCGATCTCAGATCGCCAGATAGTTCATACAAAACTTCACATATATCACTTTCACAAAAGTTTGCTCACTTCGCAATTCACAATTTCATAATCATGAGCACTAACACACTTCTTATCACATGAAGTCCTTTGTATAAATACCATGCCTTTACATAAAATACTACTGGGTTGGCTAAGACCACAATTCACTTTTCCAAGTTAGAGTAAACGTCTAAGATATCGGCCCTAATTGGACAAGTAATTGTTTTGCAATCAAAACAATTATTTCTTGTTGTTTCATTGTCTTGCTTCAACAAAACATGATTAACTTTGTTCTGTATAGTCCATACAAACTTTCAAGGTTACACATGTCATCATCAACATGTATACTATCTCCATGTAACTTCGCTTGCCATAATATGATGTCTGCAACATGTTATAAACAAAACAATACACTGTTGTAGACCAAGTTCTATACTTAGACTATTTTCTGATAACCAAACACAACATATCTTTATTTATGAGATTTCCTGTCAATATGTACATCATGTGTTACCATTAATGACAAAAATTACATATCACAATTAGCCAATTGTCAATAATCTCCCCCTTTGGCATTGATGGCAACAAAATAGGTAAAATTGGCTAAGTGACAAAAACAAAAGTAAATAACACCTTACATTTAATAGTTAAGTTTTTACATATGCTCCCCCTTACAATATACTTCATACTACACATGTATTTCTCCCAACAATCTCAATATACTACTTTTCAATTTTCTCTGCTATTACTCCCCCTTTGACATCAATGAAAAAGGTCTCAAAATGTCAAGATTCTATCAAAAAATATCAAAACTATTGTCCTTGCCTTTATGCTTAAATTATCTTCATACAATCTTCAAAAATAGTCTTCAAGCTATTGACATCTTTTTTCCATGTCTCTTTTGTAGACTCAGCTGATGTGAGAATTGCACATAATGCATATGATGCAATCTTAACTGCATTGATATATAAATACAAAAAGTTTGTATATGTTTCCTTGGCCTTGACACATTCTTCTAGCTACTTCTCTACTTTCTCTTAAATCAGATGTTCTCTTCAATATCTGGTCTTCTGAAGTTCCAATTTCCTGATCTTGCTATGAACATTGGCAACTTGACTCTCAATATCATCAACTTTACTTGATGGGTGATGGATTAGGTTGGATAAAGCCTCAAGTTCATTCATCTTAGCCTCTATTTGACTATCCAAATCCTTAGTTAGTTTGTATGATATGGTACACTTAACATACTAGGCTTTCCCTTCCTATTGACATTTCTGAAGTTCTTTTATGCATGTATCAAGATTGACTAAGTTGTTCTTGATATTTTGGAAAATGGTGATAAACAAGTTAGCATCATGGGAAATTTGAGCTTTTGCCTATGCAACATTCAGCAAATTTGTAAACTTTTCATCAAAGGACTTTAGCGCAACCTATGCTCTTTGTTTGGGATCTGACAAAATGTGTTGTTCTGTCAAAGTATTGTGCAATCTGTCAATCACTTCCATTAGTGATCGTTGTAAACTCTTCACTATCTTATTCTTCTATAGGAGTTTGGATAAGGATGAAATTAAATTAGTCTAATCATCATCATCAATGACCAAACTTGCAAGAGAGAGCAGATTAGATGAACTAGATGGTATAGTTTCATCCTCCATCTATTTCTTTACTACTTCCTTAGCTTTCCTCTCTTCCTCTTCTTTCCTTTCTTTTTCTTCTCTTTCTTTCTTCTCTTCTAATCTTTTATTTTCTTCCCCCTATGTTTTTCTTTTCCTTTCTTCTTCTATAATTCTCCCATTGTCTTCTTTTTCCTTTCTTTTCCTTTCCTCCTCGAGCAATTGTTGCTTGGATTCCTCTATCTTCTACTTTTCAATTTCTATAAGCCTCTTTTCTTCCTCACTTTGCTTCAACTTATCTTCAACATCTTCAGTATCAAGTACATTTGGTTTAGAACCACCAAATGGATTGGTATCATCAATGTTGAGAGTGATATTGGTTTGATTATTCTTTATAATATCACCACTTACTAATACTTCCATGATTCTAGGAGCTGGAGGAGTTGTTGTTTGTGATTCTGACAACATTTGACTAATGGCTATTGTTGTCTCCTTTCTCAACTTATCCTTCTCACCAACCATGAACAAAAATGACCTCAATTTGTTCCTTAAGTATGGTATGAGGTTATTCAACAATCTCTTAATCTCATCTTCATCATCAATCTTGTAGATTGTACTTAGCATGTTCTAAAGTTCAAGGTCTTCTTCCCTTCTTGGAGTCTTCTTTTCTATGAGTCTCTCATAAACCTTTTGGTTCACTAGTCCTTTGATATCCTTCATACTTAAATCATTTGCAATGATATGTCTTACCATAGATATATCAATTTGATCTTTCTCAAAATTATTATAAAGATCATAGAATTTGTTCATCTGAACAAAGCTTCCCTCATTTGCAATTGTTGTGTTTATCTTCTCAATCTTCGGCTTCCATGGTTGTTGAGCTTTACTTGCTCCTTGTTTAGGTGGAGTCACCTTTTCAACTTGCTTGGTTTCCTATTCCTCGACCTCTTCATCTACTAGATTCAATTGTTAATAATGCTTTCTACTTCTTACCAGGTCTTGAAGCCATCTATTTAACTCTCTTTGCCTTTGTTGGTATTGCTTCAACTAATCTCTGTGATTTTCTCTTATGTTAACTAGGCCGAACATTGGATACTATTGCATAAGGTATACTCTGTCCCAAAGTTGTTTCAGCAACTAAAACTGACAAGGGTTGTATATTCAATACACCTTGTTTCATAGTCTATCTCACAACCTCAAATTCACTCTCTAACATTCTGGCCTCAGATAATGCTTTCGTTATAATTGACTCAACTTTCTTGTGAGATGTCTTTCCAAGGTTTCTTGATAAGCATGTTGTGTAATCTCGTCAAGTGTGCCAAATTTGTACTCATCTTTATCTTTGTCAGAATTCAATAATAAATCAATATAGCTAACTGCAACATCATTGCTCAACTCATAACTCAAAGGATCTAGAAATGTCTCCTGAGGTTCTACTACTTGAATGTATGTATAGTCAGCATAACTAAAATACATATGTCCTCCTTGAACCTATCCACAATTGCAGGTGACATCCTAAACCTCTGTTTCATCTCATTTTGTAATGTTCTCATTATCAAATTTCAATTGTCCAATACATTGTCTACATGGTGTCTTCTACATACCTCTGATATCTTCTCCATAGTGCATCTATCACTACTCATTATATCTATTACCGACAAGTAGGGAAATCTCTTCAGCACATGAAAGAATATGTGATTAATCAATGATTGGAATCTAAATACACCATTCCTTGTCCTTTTAATTTTTTCAAGGTTCTCCAAGAGTTGCATCCTCAGAATTTAACTCAAATTCACATGTTCTTTCTCAACACAAATCTTATAAGTTGTATATATAAATCCTACTAAAAGTTCATCTATCTTAGAACTTGCACAAACTAAATAAGTTATTATTTTTCTAAGAAATCTCACATCATCCTGCTTGATGGAGCTGATTATCATAGCCTTACCATTGTAAACTGCCTTACAGTAGCTTTCTACTTTCTTCTTGACCAGTTTCTCTCCTATGGGTACACTACCTTGTTTGCTAAGATCATTTACTTCATGTATAAGGTCGACAGAAATGTCTACTACATTATCTTGCATCCATAACTTTCCATCATGTATCCTACTCAGTATAATTTGAGTCCATTCATCTGTATCTAGTTCACGATAAAAATGATACTTAAACAAGTCCAATTCACTCAAATGTTCAAATCTAGCCTTCACTGTTATGTCGTGGTTAAAGACCAATTCCATATCCTTTTTCATATATTCACTACCAATTGACTCAAACTTACAATTCAAATAGTTTTCTACATCTTCTAGATAGACTACATTGTTTGAGGTGATAGACGATGCAAAATTAGGGTTTCCATCACTAGGTTTTACAAAAACTATCTTAAACTTAGGTATATCTTTATTCTCAACATTGTGAACAGCTGAAATATCCATAATTCTCTATCAACAATATCTTTTACTAAACAAGTATTACGTAAAATCAATAAAATACCTCTTTCCAAAAATATGGCTTTCTTTGAAATCGCTCTGAGAAGTTACTTCAGAATTCTCTTTGCTTTGAATATGTTTGCAATGAAGTAAATCAATTATGTGCTCCATTTGGTTGACTTGCATGCTCAAGAAGAAAATATTTGGGCCACACTAATTAGCATCCAATCCATGTTGACCCCACACATGGAAATACTTCACAAGGAGCTAGCCTTTGTAGAGACACTAATGCAAAAAGATCCCCATCTTTCTATACTAGAAGGCTAAGTTTATCTTGTTGCCAATTTGGCCATCCAAATCAAATCATTGGAGGCAGCTTGTGATAATTGGGATGTAGCTTTGAAGCTAATACTTGAGATCCATTTAATCTTTTTTGGATAAACACACTATCTAGGTATAACCCTTTGACATAAGTGTCAAAAAGGGGGAGTAATAAGATAGGAGGAGAAATAAGAAAGGGGGAGCATAATAAGTTTTTTAGTGACATTGACTCCAAGTGATGAATAGATACAGTTTTGGGGGAGACAAAATAAAGGGGGAGTCAAAGACATAAACAAAGTATAGCATATGCATATTTACTAAGCAATAGTATTGATTCATGATTCAAGATATAATAATCACCTCAAGGGGATTTATAAGATTTTGAGGTATGATAGTAAAGTCAAGTTTTGCAAAATTTTGAAATTTTGAAATTTTGTATTATACTGAGTAAAGATGGTGATTATCTAAGTTATGCTTATAAGTTAAAGATATTCATTCATGACCAAGTGTTTTTTCCACTCATGTCAAAGGGGAATATTGTTAATCTCAAATTGGTTTTGACATATGAGTGTTTATACACTTAAGTCATTTACAAGATTAGTTCATGTCGAACAAGTAATACATTTGGAGCATAACATGTCAGATAGTGCATATCAAGTGAGATTCTTAGTGTACGTTGAGTAAACAGTTAGTGCCAATCCACTCAAGTTTCAAGTAGATAGATGATATTGAGTGATTCAAGAGCTGAGTAATCAAAGGATGTTGAGTTATTCAGACGTTGAGTTCTGGCATTGAAGTTGTAGTTGATGTTGAGCATCAGGGACTTCTAGTGTTGAGTTATATAGTTTTGACATAGTTGTTTGTAATGGCACAAACTCCTATGTAAATTATTTTGGAACCAACTTAAGGATATATTTTGAGATCCTAGATGATAAGAGTGAATCTTGATTGATTATCCCAATGCAACACATGCAACCAATCAGAAAAAAGAGAAGGATTAAGCAATAGGTGAATCACAATCGTTGATTCATACCTAACCCTAAGTCACCAAGATCTTCTTAAGGAGGGTAAACCCTAATATAGAATGTAAGTAAGGAGATGAGTAGAGAGAGAATTTTGTGCATGCAAAAAGAGAATCAAGGTGTGACTAAGGAATTGTGATCTAGAGACGTGAATTATAGAATATGTTAGAGGAGAACATAGTAAAGGAGTTAGAGGATAGAAGAGATACATCTAATCAAAGAAGGATCAAGAATACATGCAAAGAGGTGATCTAACATCAAGTAGTAGAGTTCTAACAAAGGATCATTTTTGAGACATTTTAATAGGTGAATCGTTTAAATCTCTTAACAAAGTAGTCCTAACATGCTGAGATAAATCCTTGAATAGGGTGCTTACTTCATTGTAAGTTGAAGTCCTCTTACTAGGCACACTTCTAATAGGGTCTTGAAATCCTTTAATAGGGTAAGATGTAATAGGCTTTGTAATCCTTTAACAGGGCATACCTTTAATAGGGTAGATCATATTTCATGATCAAACATTGTAACATTCATTGGATATACTTTATAAATGTAGTAGTGAAGATGTATGGGTGTCATTCCCACCCCAATTTTACCTTCTCATTAGAGGGTTTTTGGGTAATCATATCTTGTGTCATATGTGTGAATGTTTATTTACTTTCAAGCTATGAATAGTTATGCTTAATTTGGTATTTTAGTTTACATGCATAGATTGTGAGATGGATGTGTAGTGAATGATTTTAAGGATGAAGTTTTCAAGTATTTTATGGGACTTAGTATTATCTTATATTTATTGACAAACCTCCCTGCAGTAAGTCAATTTCATCAAACACAAAACAAAAAAAGTAATGATTCACTTGACCCCATGTCACATGAATTCTGGGAAGGTTGGCGTCAGCTTGGGACTATAGGGACGTTAAGTGGATTAATGTTATTTGTATGGGGAGATGTATAAGTAAAGAAAAATGTCGTAAATAAAAGATTTGGCTTAAATATTGTTATTTTTTAAAGGATATAAGGGTTAATGGCTAGCGGATAGGGAATTAGTGGTAAAATTAGATAAGGGGTAGTAGGAAGTAAAGCAAGCTATAAGGGATAGTTATAGTATAGTTTAGGAATGGTTAGTAGAAAATGTTAGGAGTAAGGAACCATATATCAGATTACTAATAGAGATTATTTTAATTGATTTAATATTCAAATACTATAAGAAAATAAATTAAACTAAGATAATATACATGTTTATATATATAATAAATATATATATAATTAATAAATTTACAAAAAAGAAAAAAAAACACAAATTATAGCATTTATAACTAGTCACATAATAAAAAATGAGTAGCTCAAATTAATATAAAGATAAGTTAAAAATCATTTTTATCATTACAATACTAATTATTGCATATTCTCATTATTTAATTGAATTAATTTTATCTTAGATGCTAAATATTTATTATAATTTATAAAAAAATTGAAACTAAAACATGCAACATTACAAAGAGAATGGACTAAATTAATACACAAATCTGCACACTTATTTTTCAACTAAATAACTTATTTACAAGAAATATTTTATCTACTCTACATTTCGTAAATATTTTGATGGTCGTACCCCATCATTTTATGTATAAACTATTAATTAAAAATAGTAGTAATATATAAACCCGCTTCTTTCGAAAGTTTTCTACTAAACTATTAAAATAGTCAACAGTCATTATCAAAATTTTAATAATATTTGATATTTTAAAATCACAATGTAGATCGCATTTTCACTATCAAAGTACATTTGGATCGAACAGGACTATCAGAGTACGTTGGGCAGGTCAGAGTACATTTTGTTTTGGATAGTTAACGGATGGAAATGTAACGACACTGGCTACCCGGTGCATTATCATGGCTATTTAGCCAGTGCCATTTTGAAAATGGTTATCGAAACTCGCCATATTGCTAGCCGGGTTTGTTGGTATCTATGCCGGTGGCAATGTAGCAATTGCTCAAAAAATGGTAATGTAATTGAAAATCCTCAAAGGTGGGCCTCGAATGAGTGACGTGATAAGGCTGAGTTGTGCAGATCGAGTTACACGGTGGCATCCCATTGAGCATCTTTGAGCGAGAAGATTTTGATTCGTCAAAACTCACCATATCGCTAGCCGAATTGTTGGTTTTTATGCCAGTAGTGATATAGCGACCCACTTGAAAGTTAGAGACATGGTGAGGCCCAAGACATGTGATGTCATGTAGAGATTAGAAAATATATATATGTGCTAGAGTGTTGAGCCAGCTCAGCGATAGTGATATTATGGACCCACTTCCCATGTACTAGGTACGAAGATTTTTGATCGTGAGATCCAGCCAGGATCAAAGGGTGGCATTGACTCACTATGAAGAAGTGCTCAAAAGTTAAGTATAGCGAGTTAGTGAGTGTGGCCCACCATTGTTGAAGTAAAATTACTGTCCACAAGATCAAGTCTGGATCGACGACGCTCGTTGACTCGCTATAAAGAGATGTGCAAAAATTAGGTGTAGCAAGTTAATGAGCAATGGACCCACCATCATGTTCTTAAAGGTTGTTTCAATTGTCTACCACACGATTAAAATAAGATCAGTGATCATCGCTAGCTCATTGTGGAAAGGTGCTTGAGAATTATGTATAACGAGTTAGCAAGTTGATGACACGTGTTCGTAGTCATCCATGGGCCCGATTTGAAGTGCTAGCCTTGAAGGAAAGGTACAGGTGGAGGTGTTTCATTGGCTTGACTACCAATGTGTTAAGAAGAAAGTTGAGTCAGCTTAGTTGTCATTCCCAGATCATAGGATTTTTCAAGGATCAATGGCACAAGTTCAAAAAAGAAAGTGTGATGCCACTCTTTTTTTTTGTTTGTTGCATTTATGATAAGTGAAAGCTTCACATGTGGGAGAAATAGAGTATAACACATAGATTTTTATTAATTCCAGTCCCACATGAATAGAGATTGCAAATATTTCGAGCACAAGAGCCTGATTGATTATGTCGTGTTAAGCCTGGTAAAGACGTGAAACTATTCTTTTGTTGTTCCAAAGAAATTTTAGAAGTTTAGAGAAGAACAAGTTCATCAAGTCAAGTAAGTACTCATATTATAACCTTTGTGGCATTCCAATTCTCTCAATACTGTCAAAATGCCTCCTAAGAAACCATTCTCTGGGAAAATTAATTATATGGATAGGAATGTCCATGATGATTTATTAGAATTACTCCCAGAATCTACTGTAGAGCCTGCACAAGTTAAAAAGTTAATTTCCTTAAACCTTAGGCTTAAAATTGCGGATGGCCTATATGACAAGGGGAACTGGGTTAGGGATCCAACAACTACTCAAACTAGCCTTATCTTGTTTAAAAAGTGGTTTTCAGAAAGAAAGTTGTTTGCCCCGCATGCTAATGTCTGGAATTTTGATTTGGGAAAGTTAGTAGTCCCAAGTGTTTTCATGGATTATGATTTTATTGAAGCCATTGCTAAGAATTATGACCAAGCCATTAGGGTTGTAAGAATAAAGGATGGTGTGCCTTTGGTCTCAATTACTCCTGAAGAAATTAGAGAGGGTTTTCACCTGGAACCATTATCAGACTACCATGTGCAAATCAATTTGCTAGAATTAGAGAATGAATATAAAGAAAAGAAGGATGTAATTAGGGGAGGTGCACTCAAGGCACATATTGGTACAATAGGAACTTTTCCAGTAATTACTACAGCTTCTAGAGAGCCTTTTAAGAAGAGTCTTTTCACTTCTCCAGATGTAGAGATATACAGGACCTTATGTCGAGTTTTTTGGTGAAGATGAGCAAGAATTTGTGCCCATTGGTTTCATGTACATGATGGTTCAGATTGCTTCCTTCAATGTAGATGTTATTTTTTATTTTGCTTCCTTTTTGGCTGAAGAAATTCACATTGGTTTAGTTGGGATTGCGAATGGCAAGGTGGAAAAAAAATTTGGTCACTACTCTCTATTAATGCATATGTTTTGGTTCAAAGGAGTGACATATTTTGGTAATGAGATGGAACTAAATAGAGAGGAGAATGGGGAAATACTGCTAGTCCAATTGTGGAGTGCAGATATGACTTGGGATGCAAGTAATGCTAGTTTTGTCAGATTTGATAGATATTTTGCTGCTAAATTGAGATGCCTCATATTGAGTGACAATCCCAAAATCCCTAGGGTACTAATGAGTCTCATCAGGCCTATGGATAACCCCCATGACTTGAAAGTTTCACATAATTGGGGAGATATCATCCCCTACCCTATTTCTACTATTTTTAGAATCTATGGTTTCAAGGAGAACCCTCATGTTTTTCCTTACCAAGTTCCTTTGAAGGTGGGAATGGCTGAAGTTTTATGGTAGTTAGGGGGAGTGGAAGAAATGTTTTTGTTGAAAAGGCAATTAGGGTTAATTTTTCCTACTTGCACAGTGGCCCATCAGTTTGTGATTACAAAAGGGGGATGGACCTTTTTGCATAAAATTTTGGAGTAGTATATGATGGTTGTCTCTCATCCCCATTTTTGTGATTTTGATGGATTTTTCAATCAGATGTTGAGGCATAGAATCAAGTTGGGACTGGTCAAGCACGATTCTTATTATCTAGAGGATATTATAAGGAATGAATTATCATTGCAGGAGCAGGAAACTAAAAAGGAAAAATGGAGAGTTTATTCTCGAGTCTTAGAATTCATTCATTGTTTTGATGATAAATATGATCCTTTGGATAATGCTATTATAGAAGCTGACAAAATAAATAAGCTCATGAATACCTTCCCTGAAATAATGGAGGTCATGAATGAAAAGAAATAATTTTTTATTGATTCATATCCTGATAAGGCCAGAGAGGTCATGAGGAGGTTGGCTTTCACTCCAAATGTGAGAATTGATAAAATAATTGTACAAAAGAGGCCCGGATATACTATAATTTAGAATAAAAGGGTTCTTATAGACAAGGGCAAACAAATAATAGGATCTACCAGTATAGCCCAAGAGGAGAGACCTGAAGAGCTTAGTCCTAAGAGGCAAAAGGTAATGACAAAAGAAAGGCCTCAAGATGAGGAATATTCACCCACCCAGTCCCCTTTGAGGATTGGAGAAGAGCAGCTCACTGATGAATAGGTTGAACAAATGGGATCACAGGGAGATATTTTTATTACTCAAGCAGAATTAGATGAGGGTAACCCTCCAGAACTTCCTCTCCCAAGTTTGGATCTAACAATAGTTGATTATAGAGGCAGGGAGTTGGACCCTGTATTAGAGTAGGCAAGTCATCAATTTTTGACTGATGACAGTTTTGTGAAATCAAGGGCTTTTCAGCAGTTTGCATGGAGGACAAACATGAACATTCTCGAGGAGAAATGTAAAAAGGATGAAAACAAAGCATCCAAAAATGGATGAAACTTCTATGCAAAACCAAATTAAAGAAGAAATGATGAAGGAATTGCAAAATATAAGCCCTGAGGAGGGGAGGAAAATGATAAAGGCATCTAACATTTTATTATTGGGCAATTGGGATATTGCAGATGCATTAATTTTCAATTCTGTTTCAAGTAGATTGGAGTTGCAAGACCCAAATAGAAGAGACTTCCAAGGCACTTCATTCATTTACGATCAAGCTGCATTGGTCAGTTGGTCATTGAGAAAGGGATCTAGAGCCACACCATAACAATCAGATGAGTTTGGGTTGATGGAAAATATACTTGTAAGAAGGATTGTTAACACTTCACATGTACAAGCAACATATTGGAATGTGGATTCTTCTAAGTTTCTCTTGGCCACTACTAAGAAGGAGGAACAGGTTATGTCTGAGTTACAGAATAAATATGAAACACTTCTTGAGGCCTATAGTAGGGAGGTAAAAAGGAGAATTGAACTTGAAAACAAGGTAATGGGGAAATCCACAAGGCCAAGAATAACATACCCCCATCCTCTAATGGAACCTTTTATATCCACCACCCTTGTAGAGATACCAGACACACCTCAAAAGCCTGAATATTATACAGCTCAGGAATTTGAAGAAGAGAAGAGCAAACTATTGGCTTTACATGTAGAGTTAAATACGTAGTATGAGGATAAGCTTAGAAAGGCTCTAATGTATTTAGTGGACAAAATTGAGCGGCCCTTATTCTTTGATTAGTTGGTAAAAGTAATAGATATATGGGAGGAATTGAAAACTCATGATGATACCCTCAAGCCTATTGTTAATAAATAGGGAAGAAGGGAAAAGGAAATCACCCTTCTATGTTATTCAGTTATAAAGTCTTCCAATGACCATGTTGAAAAATTGTATGATATTGCTAATGACCTTTCAGATTTTGATAACAGGAGAGTTGCTCTGCAACTAAAAATTGTTTCTTATTTGAATAAGTATAAAAATAAAAAATTTGATCTATTTCCTTGTGCCTTGGATAGAAAGAAATTGAAAAATAAGGAAGAGTAGAGTAAAGAATTGGATGAACTTTTCTGCACAAGGATAAATAAAGTTATTAATGAAAAGGGGCATGCCTGGTGGGACAGCACGACAGAGGAATTGGTTAAAGTCCAATTATTTTTTGATTCTTTGAAGAAAGAATTTTTTGGTTTTGAAAAGGAGGCTAGTTATATTTTAAAAAAGCAAAATGATATCCTACTGTTCAGCTGGCCGGATGATATACAATTTGACACTTGGATGGCAGATCTTCTCTTGGACAAGCAGTTAGAGGAGGACAGTTTAGATGATGATGAGAAACAAGAAGGCAAGCTGCAAGTTATTGACACCTCTGAACTAGAACTGAAAAAAAAAGAAGGGGAAAAGGTAATAATGCCTGCTCAAGGTGAAAGTAGTGAGAACCCACAGGAGAAAATTGATTTGGAGCTATCACAAGATCATCCTTCTTTGGTCAGCTTGGTAGCCACGTATTCTGAGGAGCCAAAATAATGAGAGACAAATCAGAAGTTGATATAGTTGATATAGTTGATATTGGGAATTGGCTAATCCCTAGATTGTGTGAGTCATTTCACTATGATATTAAGCATTTTGTTGCTTGATAGTTTCAACAGTTTGAAATACCAACAGCTCACACACTACTTGAGATCTGAAATAGAACAAGCTTCAGCAATACATTGCAATATATATATATATACATATATATGGATCTTTTGGCATTGTTACTAAAATTGTTTACCTTCTAGGTAAGAACATAAGTTTGTTTCAATATACAAATCTTCAAAAGGAATTTCATATCAGAAAAAAAAAGTAACAAGAAATAAATTAAATTGTAGTGCACTAGGAATAATATAACACGTAATGAATACTAAACCTCAATTGAACAAAAGACTATACAGTGGCTTTAATAAAATTGATGCTACACCTAAACCATCACTTGGAGCAAGCTACTTGAAGATATGTAGTACAAACCATCCCAAAGAACAACCTCTAATTTTTAAGTCTCTTGCTTATTGAGTCTATACATTTGTTTGAAGTTATATACATACATACATATATGTGTGTGTGTGTGTACATACACACGCAATTCACCTACAAGGATTTCCATGCTAAATAGTATATGCATCTTGTCTTCTTTTATTAGACATCAACTATGTGAATGCTTTCTACATTGCTTTCAGTTGACTAAATATATATAATAAAATATGCAGGTTTCTGTGCCAAACTAACTCCAATGTGAACAAATATCTAATAATTGGGATTTAAACTAAGCAAGAACTATATGTTCAAGGAACCAAAAGATGACTGCAATGAGACTATTACAAGCGAAAAAACTTTAGTCTCGTAAAAGAGAATTGGGATGTGTGTTTGAAGACTTAACAAATTTGAGCTTCACTTGGTTTCAAGAATAGTATAATATTCTCTACTTAACAAGGCCAACCATGTGAAGGTGGAAGCTCATCTAGCCTCACCCCCCTCCCCCTAACACCAATCTAAAGTACCCATTATCATTTAATTACATACTTCATTCATTCATTCATCCATTTATGAACTATAACATTCAATCAATACAATCACATAACATTCATTAATATGATATTAAATTCATTAATACACAATACTAATCAAAACTTCATTAACACATAACAATATTCATTAACATAAACTAAAAATCGCTATTAATATGCATCATTCATACAAAATTACTTAAAACAAAGTTCTTTCATTATCCAACAAGGTTTATCAAAGAAGATTTTTAAAACATCATTTTTTTTTTTTGTTTTTCTAAGCTCTCTTAAGAAAAGCACTCATAGGAGCATCCATATCTCCTCCTCTTCTGGCATGTGTAATGTCAAATTATGATGGCTCCTTCTTTTTGGAGGAGTAGGAGGTTGCTGCACTAAAGGGAGCTATGTTGTAAGAACAAGTGAATGTGATAAATTGGCATACTCTTTTTTTTTTTCTAACTGTTACAAGTTTGTAATTAAGTACGAGTACAACATAAAATGCATTTTTCTTACCTGACAATTCCATATCATCTACATTAACATTTTGATCTGCCACCGTGTCAACATGTTGAACACTTGGAACATGGTCCACTGCTTCAGCATGATGTTCAACATGCTCTAAAATATTCAAAAAAAGGATACATGTCAAATTCCAATTGAAGATGTTAAATTGTATTCATAATTGCATAATTAATTTCCAATAGCAAATTAATATCTCCATCACTATAATGCACATCATGGCCTTCGTGAGGAGCAGGTTCTGTGGTAGGATATGAAGGCTGTAGTAAAATGTTATGCACATTGTTATGTAGTCAATTTACATTTAAAACTAATACCAAAAAAGAATCTTCTCAACTATTTAATTTCATTTACTTTTCATCGGACCAATTTACCTGTGAGATATTATTTGGTGCATTGGATTCTTGGGCAAGGCTTATAGATTCTTCACGTAGGCATGTAACCACAACTCTATAGCCTTCCTTCAAGGCAATTTTCCTATCTTCATCTGTGACCTTCACATTGAAATCTGTGCCCTGTGTTTTTTGCTTGATAACGTCAATTTTCCATGTATGGTTTCATTAAACAAAACTGTTTGCAACATTATATTTTAAAAAAATACAAAATTCATTGCTCTACTTACAAGTCGAGATTGTAGATTCATATAGCCACCAGAGCCAAGTTTCTGTTGGCCAACCTTTTCTATTCTCACTTTTGTAGCCACGGACGTGTCCTGCAATCTATGAAAAATTTCAAACATCTTAGATTATATATTTACAAATATCAATAATTAGTGCATAATTAAAATGTACATAATACTATAATGACATACCTCTTTTTTCCCTGTGCTGCTTCATTATCTCTATCTTCACATAACCTTTTCTCCTTTGCATCTTCTATTATTTCATTCCACTCCATCGGTGGAATCATAGGAGGACGGTTGTACTTTGGGTTATCCTTAAGAGCCCTTCTATATTGATCCCTCACAATCTTTATATGCTTTGCTGCTCTTTTCAAAAGTAGGCCAATGTCAAAAATGTTCTTCCCAAATTTCTCCTCAATGGATGCAATCAGCTGATTTTTTAATTCCACAGCTTGTAAATTCCACCTTTTAAAAAATGAATAGATTGTTAGATTAATAACTTGAATATATTACAATAAATAGAAGAAAACAAAAATTATGTAGTAATGATATGAAACTACGTACCTTTTAGTATGGTGTGTCCAAATAGTCTTAATGTCATATGAAAAAGATGTTCAAAGAAAGCATTATTACCTACAAAAACATAAAGGATTTACCAGTCCAAAATGAGTAATGTAAAAGTAAACTAAATTTACACTTTAAATAATATCAATTTTAAAGCACCTGGAAGCTTTCGTTCTCCTAATGGAAACATAGTTTTCTTATTTAGCAACAATGTCCCTCCATACGAACCAGTACTAATCACGCGAACTGCTCTAGGAAATGGATCAGCTTCAGTAGTACTACTCTCTATTGCTCTATCAACTAAAACATCATACAATTAAATGCCAATTTTAGTACTGCTCTCTATTGGTCTACCTCCCTGCCTATGTCCATGTCTCTCTATGTGTGGCTATATATATATATATATAATGTATGTATGTATGTATGTATGCGTGGTGTGTGTATGCAAGCTTCTGTAGACATCATTTAAGCACTAATATGCTACTTCGTTGTTCATCAACTTGTAGAAAGACATTACAAAATATAACACATTACAAAATATAGCAAAACAAGGTTTTATCAGTTCTATTGGGCATAGACAATGATGTTTGCATGGTCCTTGTTGCCGACAATGCAGCAAACAATAGTGGACCACCAACTGAAGGAGGAGTCTGCACTTCATCATGAGCTGAAGAATAGAATATTGTTAGCAAAGAAATTTGCAATGGGTAAATATCAAATGGGATACTAGCAAGAAACATCCACAAAAAAAAAGGTAAGTGTTATAATGTTGATCAAAACAAAAAAAGTGTTACTTACACGAAGGTACTGCGCAACAATCCTAACCATGTTCACCATGTGACCTCGCAACTGGCAAATATGTCTATACAAGAACACATAAAATTAGAGATCATCATCCATAAGATACTATAAAAGATTAATATCTATTGAACTTCTATTACTGCCTACTTTCAAAGATTGGATTCTGTGGTCCAATTCTATTCTCAGTGCCTCTTTCTCCTCACTTCTGTCACCCTTGATGATAATTTTAACAAGCTCATCAGTGTATCTTTGTATAATTTTTTGGGTGATGAATACAGGGTCAGTACTAAGGCCAATGTCATGTAGATATGATGCTCGTATTTCAGATTACATTTGATCAGCAATCATTGTAGCTTTTTCCTATCATTTGTGACATCAAATATTCGTATACTTTCATCAAAATAACTCCAAAGCCATAAAGAAAAGAAAATAATAATAAGACATTTCTTTCTATATTAACATTAAAATTTACAATAATTAGTGTTTACCTCTATTGAAGGTGTTTGAGATGGTGCATCCATATCGCCCTGTGAAAAAAATTAGTAAGTCGTAGAAATCAGCAGCAAAATTAAAGTAATAGACTTACCAAAAAAAAAAATAATAATAAAGTAGATTGCATATGTAAATCATTTGTCTTAAGTTAAAAATTTAACGTAACTAATGTTTATATCTAAAAAAATATTTGACATGTTCTACTTAATGTTTGTATGTGCACATATGGTTTGGAAAGAAATATTTGGTCATACAAGACCCTATCATAGTTGACATTGATTGTATCTGAAGATTTCATTGATCATCATGATCTTCATCCATGTCATCATCATCATCATCATCGTCAAACTTTTCATTTTGATTGTCGTCGTCATCACCACCATCATCCTCTTGATCACTATCATCATCATGACCATCATCGCCATGATCATCACCATCTTCATCACCATGATCATGATTGTCATTGGCATCATCATCATCATTATTTCCATTATCGTTAGCATGACCAAAATCATCACCATCTTCTTCTTCATCATCATTGGGTAATTGTCATTCCTGATAATCATTTACTTCCTCTTGTGCTTCTTCAATATCTTCTTCTTAGATCACATTATACTTTATTGGCCTTACTCTTAGGTCATGTCTAACAACAAATGACCAACTTGGTTTGTCTAGAACACTAAAGTAAAACACTTGCTCGCATTGACTTGCCAAAACATAGGGCTCATCTCTGACTAGCTAAAATGACCTTGTATTAATCATACTAAATCCATTGTCATGTTCAATAACAGTCCTATCGAGATCATTTTGATTCAATCAAAAACTAAACCATTTGATGACAAATAGAACTATTTTGAATCAATCAAAGTCGCACTCAAGCATATCATCCAAAATGCCATAGTATCAATTTTTAGATTGTTGATGATGTATGTCAGTTCTAGATGAAATATTGGTGACCGCAAAGATGGCACTTATCCCGGAATCACACATTTTTTTCGTTTCATCCAACTTTTTTGTGTGGAATTTATAGCCATGGTAGTACACAGCTTTGTGGTGTTTGACCTAAAATTATTCAAACATGTCAAGAATCTTCTCATTTATCTGTGAGTTGATATTAAACTTATGTCTCATTATTAGTAATCTTATGCATACCTTTGTACCTCTTAAGCCATATTTTAGATCAACTACCATTGGCATAACATTGGGATCTCCATCACGATGAGCTTCTTTAACCAATGATGCAACGTCATCCCATGTTAATGGGTGACCATTTTCTTGAGACTATTCAATCCACACTGTCATCCAATCAAGATTGTTTGCAATGTATAAGTGTAGTGCATCCCACTCACGACCAACTATAAAGAAGACAATTACACCAGTTAGAAACAACTTATATATATTGATGATGGATAAAAATTGTTAAACTACAAAAAAAAACTTATAATTACCTGTCACCCTCCTCAATCTACCTTTCCCTCTCCTCAATCTACCTTTCCCTGTTAGGTACTCCCCTTTGAATTTGTCATTATAGTTGAGATCTTAAATGCGATCTACATGAATACCTATTGCAAACTTTGGAAGATATTCACTGATATACACCATGGTCTGGTATATCATATATCCCTCTATCATAGAACCCTTAGGACATGCTATTTGTTGAACCAAGACCTTCATAAATTTCAAGTGCCTCTCAACCATCCACATTGATCTAGCTTGTATAGGTCCACACAATTCAATCTCCTCAACTTGATGTATGAGGTACTGTTCTTGAGCATTGGAAAATGTTGGAGGTAAACACTTTTGCATTTCACTCATAAGTTGTGAAATTTTTCTCTTCCAATATTTTATATCTTTTTTTATCAATTTATTTAAATGATAACCACCTAAAAGAGATTCAACATGCAAAAACACATAGAGGAGATTTCAAATAAAATTATACAATAGATTTCAAATAAAAAGCTACAAATGTAAGAAAAAACACTCTTCTAACCTCATGTATTTTCCAAGATCATATATAACTTGTTTATTATTGTTGTGGAAGGGATAGAGGTAGAACAAACTGCAATCATTAAAAAATGATCATTTCAATATATTATTAAATAATGCAACTGGTACTACATTCAATCTTACAAATATACTATAAATAGAAAACATGACTTACCTTGAGGAAGGTATGCCAATCATGTGTCTTCAACCCTGGCCCAAAATCACCTTTCTTTGATAGAAGAGTGTTTATATTTGAGGCAAATCCTGTTAGAAATTTTTTTTTTTTTATGACTTCTTTTAATGCATCACTTTGTTGCTCCGTTAATAACCAAGGAAGGGCACTTTTATTTATGCAATCTCCATTTCTATTTGATTCAATGAAAACTTTTAGTGCATGATTAGATTCATGAATATCAGTACAAATTTTAGCAATTTGTTCTCTATCATGCCTTCCATCCAACATTTTCCATAGTGTCTATGTTACATTCTTTCCAATATGCATACCATCAAACAAATGCACAATTGGGAGATCCTTGTAGCATGGTAACCTACTAAATTGAGTAGGATAACTTTTTCATTCCTCCAAGAAGTTGGTAATTGATGCCTTGACGACCTTCATGAGTATCAGTTATAGCATTAGTAAATATAAGACAATATCGAAATACAAATTGTAAACTTCAGACAACCAATTGGACATTACCTCGATGATTTAGTCGATCGTATTCCAACTTCCATAAATGAGGTGTCATTCTTCGTGGCCTTGATGATGTCTCTTCTTTCCCATTGAAAAGATGTTTTTCGGCAATTTAATACCTATGATTATGGTGGAGAAATTGTCTCAACTCATCAAACACCTGCTTTCCTAAACTTCTTGAATGACGACATTTCATGTTCGAACCACAAACTGGACATGCAAATTTTCCTTTTGTCTGAAGACCTAAAAGATCATGTATAATTGGATCATGTACAATGATCACACGTAACTTAACCATTCAATATTAATGTGTAAGCACTATACCATACCAAAAATATGTAATCTTAACAATATAACATACCACAAAAATGAGTTAGCCCAAGGGCATCATGTATTGTCCATACAAGCATTGCATGGAATTGAAATTGTCAATGTCCTATCAGTCTAGAGATGTCATATATAGTGATGTCATTCCATAACTTTAACAACTCATCCATTAGGGGCTCAATATACACATTCCTATCTTTAACTTGGTTTACCTAGCAATTGAATGAACATAAACATTACGTAATTATTATAACCATTTTCATGCACTATTTATAAATTAATTTAGATAACTATAAAATAAAAAAATACCTGGCACAATCATTGACAACATTATGTGCTCCCTCTTTATGAACATCCAAGGAGGAATGTTATTGTTAATAACAAAAATAGGCCATACTGAGTAAACAGATCTCATATCTCCATATGGATTGACACCATCTGCCGCCAATGAAAGTTTTAGATTACGAGGTTCTTCTTTAAAGTGTGACCATGTTTCTTCTATCTCTTTAAATGTAGAACCATCGGCAGGCATTCACATAATGTCATCCTGACTTCTATTGCATGCATGGTAATCCATAAATTATGCCAAGCTAGTGCACTTGAATAATCGTTCAAGACGTGGAATAATGGGAATGTATCGAAGAACCTTGTGAGGCACTTTTTTTGTTATTTGATCTGACTAATATCTACTAACATGATAATCAGGGCATTCTATTGCAAATTCATGTTGTTTATGATATAGAATGTTATCATTGGGACATGCATGTATTGTCTAATACTTCATTCCAATATGATCCATAATGTTAGATAATTCTCGATATGAACGAGGCAAAATGTTTGATGGTGGTAACAAAAACTCACTAATCAACCTACAACAACAAATATGCATTGTTAATATAATGAATAGTAATTGTATGCTAACATTGAAAATGACAAAAATGACATACCTTAGCATATGTGACATTGCTACATTGGATATACTATTCATAACCTTTATGTTCACCAACAACACTATAGCCGATAGTAGAGTTGTTTGGGAGCCTTCGTATAAGGGCTTGTGTGCCTTCTCAAGTAAAGGTATATCAAGACCATCTTCATCATTATTATTAGATTTTCTAGTACCATCATTGTGAGCCTCTTCATCACTTGCCTCAATACCATCTTCTTCAATCATGTCCTTTGGCACATTATCATCTTCTTCCATGGGAGTGTTATCCTCAGCTTGGATATTCACACCTCCATGTTCCTCCAGTAGGAAATCCACATTCAGAAATGGAAGAAAATCGTGGCCCCCTTCAACATGACCATATTTCCTATAATGACTCTGGGTTGTTGTGATTAGAATTCTTCGATTCTTTAAGCCCTTACATTTTTTGCAAGGACAATAACATTTATTAGGTTTTCTTTAGAACTGAGCCCACAATGCAGCCATTATCTCATTATTTTGTTATGGGTTCATATTGTCAGGCATGGTGTTTCTTCATAGGAAAATATACTTACTTGCTAAAGATATTTCAAGTTCAAGAACTCTTTAATCACAGGATCCACAATAGTTGGAAGCTTTGACCTGTCTGTCAGCTGTGGCTTGGCCTGCAGCAACAAAAAAATTCTTAGTATATGCATCTCAACATTTAAAAAATACATCAAGTAATTCAGGTCAGTACCAGTCTATAAATTAACTGGCATTTTTTTCTTCTTTAACATATTGAACAATCAAGTACAATTAATAGGAATACAAGAGCAAAACTTGGAATTCTACTAATGTCACCAATGTTAATCTTGGGTACTAGTACAAAGCCAGTAAGAAATCTACAGTTGTACCAACCAAGATATTTACAAGACTTGATCACAAAAGGTTCATTTAGCACAAAACAACTTCAAAAATATTGTATATATGCACTCTTTGATGCTGTCAAAAGGAACAATTATTTTAATGATGTTTTACGTAAGAATTGCTAGAGGAAATGATAAGCATGATCTCTTTGTTTGGTAGAATCCACCATTAAATTCCCTTGTGATTCACTCTCATTATGTCTCCCTTTCCACCTAGGATGATTTTCTATATGTACTCCTAATTTATCAGTATGACAAGTCTTGTTGGAGCTGCAAGCTTCACTACCATGAACATGTTCGATTGGAGATCTCAATTCAACATCTGAATCATGCTTATGTGAGAAATTTAATGGGAGTTCATACATCATCATGTCATTTGAAATGGTTTTAATAACTACCTACTCTTATCCACTCCTAATGTTAATAGTAGAAAATTCCTTTGAGCATGTATTATCTGGATTGGTATCATCTGTAATTAGCTTCAATGATCTACTTGTGAGAGAGATGTCTAAACCTGTTAACAAAAGTCACAGATTATGACAATTTGAAGTAATATCTTGCTAAGGATAAATTATTTATTTCAATAATTATTGGTGTCTCAAAACTAACAAAAGACACCCTTTGAAAATGCATCTTGCATTTTCCTGAATCCATAAGTGACCTTATATGAGGGAGAAATTATACTAGAATGTACAAGGCCTCTATATACACAATATTCTTGAACCGAGTCATCAAGCATTCACATTTTCAGCTTCATTTGGCTAAGTTCATTCTATGAGAAGAAATACACATAAGAAAATAAATTCATTCAAAAAACCTGTGACAACTTATCATGACAGACAAAATGGAGATGATACCTTCTATTTGGTAAATAAGTAAATATCCCCAAGGAAATACCAAATTCAAACTCATGCTCAGGTTGCATGTGTCAACATTCCCCATGGACCTTAGTTGCAAGGCTAACTAACTTATCAAGAGTGTGTATCCCACAAATGAAATTGGTATAAAAATTACAACCACCAATTTTGGAGGGCATGGAAAATCAGTCATCACTATCCTATGTAGTACACTTAATTTCATATGTTGGAATGATTTTGTGACTTGTACACATGATAGTCCAATATTTTTTAATGTCATCTTCATCACAATTTTTTAATGATAGTCTAATAGTTGCAGGTGGCATCTTCGCCACAATATTTCCATGATAGTTTGTTATTCATCCAAATGGAAACCCTTGTAGGGAAGACCTAATTGCAGTGTGACAATTAAATGTAATGTTGAAATATAGGAGAGAGATTCTTTTGGTTGAACTAGAAGATAAATCATCTTCTAACAAAATGACAGAGACTTTCGGTGAAGGATCCAAAGTACATCAATTCAATTATAGTCTAGTAAATTTAGGTGCCATCTTCATCATAAGTTTTTGAAGATAGTCCAGTATTTGTAGGTGTCATCTTCATCAAAAAAATTTCATGATAGTCTATTAGTTTGAGGAGTCATCTCCATCACAAGTTTTCCATGGCATACTTGTAGTTAGAGGTGCATTGAAGACCTTTTATCACTACATGAGCTAGTAGTAGATGGTGATTATTCATTATCATCATCATCATCTAACATAGAATCACATGAATATCATGTTTTATAGCCCACATGGCCTAGGTATTGAGGGTACAACTCCAAGCACTAAACACACTAGATTTAAAATTATTATCTTTATGTGTTGATGTTTAAGTTGAATGTTCTAGAGTTGAAGAGAGAAACACACTCAATTTTATTTTCTTTTTGTTATTATTTTTATTATGAAAATGTTGTCTAAATGATACAATATAATTATGTATTTATTAAAAAAAAAATACAAGAAAAATATGATACCAACACAACTATATTTATAAAACCAAAAAAAATTCATTATTATTTCTTCTAAGCTTTTACAACTATAGCTTCTGCATATATATTTCCTTTCTTTTCTTTCATTACTATAACAAAAAGTATAATAGTTGTTACAATAGACCAACATTCCAAATGATAAATCTGCATCTACACACTTTCAATAAAATGAAACAAAAAGTACATTACATTCTTTTTGCAACTAGACTCTTTTTAACACTTATCATCAAAACATCATTGAGAAAAAACACTTGAGCAGAGACTCTCCCATTTATATTACACAACAATGGCTAAACTTTGGCATAAAAAATAATAATGATAGTAATAGTATTCACTTCCATCTTCAATATTATCATAAAAACTCAAAAATACACATGTACCTATGGAAATATGCTCGAAGAGAAATCCCTCTCCTCGACTACAACAGAAATACACATGTACCTACAACAAAAATACACATGTACAATGTTACAATGCACTATCTTGCTATAAATTAACTTTCTAGAATGATGACATGGTGAGTAGACCCAAGTGGGGGTATATATTTTATAGATTAAAATGTCCATAACTATCCAAGCTACTATTACAAATTCAAGTAACAGTATGAAAGAAACATTTCTACAAATGCAGGAATGAAGTACAAAAAAGGGCTAGACCTAAACTAGTGCATTCTTCAAAATTCATCATGTCAACAAGAAAAAGACCATATAATGTATCTCACTGAACAGATAAGCATGCAAGCCTGAAACCTAAACATCAAAAAGCTTTGGCTTAGCTTAAAAAGTTACAGCACAAGAACACAAAGTAAACAGGAATTTTACTGGAGGACTGGAAGTGATACAAGAGTTATGTGAAAAATTGACAAAAAATAGTTGAAGAGTTGGAAATCAAGAAATGACCTAGATATGTGCTCGAAAGCATTCTTGATCCTACTGATCTAGGTAGTAAAATTATTAAGTTTATACTACTTAATAGTCACAAGGTTTCTAATGCAAAAGTAAAGATCTGCAGTATGTTAGTGCCCAGAAGCAATAAATATGCCAGCCCATAATAAGAATCTATTTGTTTCCATGTCTTACATATCAATAGTGACTTGCTGACTTATCAATAGAACATACCAAGGACTACTTAAGTCGACGGCGCTAAGTTTGAAAATTTAAACAGAATACCCATAGCTATGCATATAAAAAACTTACAAAGGTTGTGTGGATATATCCATGGAGTTGCTGGTTTCTCAGGTTAACTATGTTGGATAGTAAAAATGTTTTCTAGAATTTTTTTCACAAGTTTGAATCTGTCAGAACTAGCAGCCACTAATTTATTATGTCAAATCAACGTACCCAACATCTAGCAGATAAATGTGCAATACAATTTGTGTGCTATTCACATTAAATTGTACAAAAATGATCCCTCAATTGAGGAAAAAGTATCTTTTAATAAGTACATCAGATATGTTGGTCTATTTTTTTGTGAATCAAATTTTCTTAGGATCATAAAAAAAAATCAGATGAGAAGTTTTTGATAAGTCATAGGGCTTTAGGTTTTGGCATAGTATATTTTGATACCTTTGAAAAATCTGTGAAAAGTCTTAGGTTTGTCCTTTTAAGTTTTTTTTGGCACAAATTTTTAAAAAAAAAAAAAACAAAACAAGGAGCGAATATTGTTTTCCTGCCTGCTTGATCACCATTGTTAAGTCTTTTGAAAAAGGGGTTTTAATCTTTCCATCTGATCTGATTTTAATCTATGGTTGTCGCATGTTCACTATGGCAAGATGCTCGTACGTTACGCATAGCGAGGTAGTGACCATCAGAGAATTATGTGTGATACTGAAAAGTGGAGTCCGGTGCCACAAAATGTGTTAGCAAGAAGATCTATTGACCATGTACTATGTCCCAGACTAGAGTGGTGTCTCCAGAGTTTAATTTTATCTTGCAATTCGCCAAGTCGCTAACTAAAAACACTTCCAACTTGCCGGTGGCGATATAGCGAATGCCCAAATTTTCCAAAGATGGTGTCTTTTTGAGATCAGAAGTAATTTTGAGGATCCCAAGGAAGATATGGTGCGCATTTCACTTTTGTCCCTCTACAGGTTATTGTCTTTTGTAGTTTCTTTTTTCAAGCATTATTTTTAAAGTGCTTACTAGAACTCGCCATATCGCTAACTAGATTTGTGGTTTTTATGCTAGTAGCGATGTAGCGATTGCTCAAAAAATGGTAATGTAACTGAAAAATCCTCAAAGGTGGGCCCCAAATGAGTGACGTGATAAGGCTGAGTTGTGCAGATCAAATTACATGGTGGAGTCCTGTTGAAATATCTTTGAGCCGAAAAACTTTGATTTGTTAGAGCTCGTCGTGTTGCTAGTTGGATTGTTGGCTTTTTGCCAATAGCGACATAGCAACCCACTTGAAATTCATAAACATGGTGAGGCCCAAGACATGTGATGTCATCAAGAGATTTAAAAATATATATATGTGCCAGCGTGTTGAGCCAGCTCAGCGACAACGGTATCATGGACCCACTTCCCGTGTATAAAGTACAAAGATTTCTGATCATGAGATTGAGCTAGGATCAAAGGCCATTGTTAGCTTGCTATGAAGAAGTGCTTGGAAGTTATGTATAGCGATTTGGCGAGTGGTGGCCCACCACTGTTGCAGTAAATTGCTAACCGCAAGATCAAATCTAGATTGATGACGCTTGTTAACTCACTATGAGGAGATGTGCAATAAATAATTATAGTGAGTTAATGAGCAAGGGACCCACCATTTTGTTCTTAAAGGTTGTTTCAATTATTTGCCACACGATTAAAGTAAGATCAGTGGTTATCACTAGCTCGTTGTGGAGAGGTGCTTGAGAGTTATGTATAACGAGTTAGCGAGTTGATGACACATGTTTGTGGTCATCCGTAGGCCCAGTTTGAAGTGCCAACCTTGAAGGAAAGGTACAGATGGAGGTATTTCATTGGTTTGACTACCAATGTGTTAAGAAGAAAGCTGAGTCAAGCTAGTTGTCATTCCCAGGTCGTAGGATTTTTCATGGATCAACGGCGCAAGTTTAAAAAAGAAAATGTGACACCACTCTATTTTTCTGTCCTGCGCATTTATGATAAATGAAAGCTTCACGTGTGGAAAAAATAGAGTATAATACAGGAGATTTTCATTACTTCCAATCCCACATGAACAAAGATTGCAAATTTTTTGAGCACAAGAGCTTATTGATTTCGCCGTGTCAAGCTTGGTAAGAATGTGAAAACTATTCCTTAGTTGTTCGAGATCAATTATAGAGGTTCAGAGAAGAACAAGTTCAGCAAGTCAAGTAAGTACTCATACTATAACCTCTATGGCATTCCAGTTCTCTCAATACTATCAAAATGCCTCCTAAGAAGCCATTTTCTGGGCAAATTAACTATATGGATAGGAATGTCCATGATGATTTATTAGAATTACTCCCAGAGTCTACTGTAGAGCCTGCACAAGTTTAAAAATTGATTTCCTTAAACCCTAGGCTTAAAATTACGGATGGCCTATATGACAAGGGGAATTGGGTAAGGGCTACAACAACTACTCAAACTGGTCTTATCCTATTTAAAAAGTGGTTTTCAGAAAGGAAGTTGTTTTCCCCGCATGCTAATGTCTGGAATTTTGATTTGGGAAAGTTAGTAGTCCCAAGTGTTTTCATGGATTATGATTTGCTTGAAGCCATTGCTAAGAATTATGACCAAGCCATTAGGGTTGTAAGAAGAAATGATGGTGTGCCTCTGGTCTCGATTACTCCTGAAGAAATTAGAGAGGTTTTTCACCTAGAACCATTATCAGATTACCATGTGCAAATCAATTTTCTAGAATTAGAGAATGAATATAAAGCAAAGAAGGATGTAATCAGGGGAGGTGCATTGAGGGCACATATTGGTACAATAAGAACTTTTCCAATAATTACTGTAGCCTCTAGAGAGCCTTTTAAGAAGAGTCTTTTTAATTCCCAGGTTGTAGAGATATACAAGACCTTATGCCAAGTTTTTGGTGAAGATGAGCAAGAACTTATGCCCATTGGTTTCATGTACATGATGGTTCAGATTGCTTCCTTCGGTGTTGTTAGAATTAATAATCTTTCCTTGGTTGTATTTATTTATTTATTGGGATAAACCAAGGTATCCCTTATGTATTATTTATTTGTCCTCTAGTCCACATGTAAAGGACATATCATTCTTGTCCTATTGTCCACTTGTGAGGACAACTCTTTTTTGTATTTCCTTTAATAAGGAAAACATATATTCCTCCTTAAGAGGAAATTGACACTTTGCACACACCTTTTATGAATGTGGCATTCATAGAAATGGGAGTTACACATGCAAAGACATGCAACTCCTTTCTCATCTCTTTAAAAGAGGTGCTTCTCTCTCTCATTTTCATCTAGTTTCCATTATTCACATCAAGTTTTTGATGCTATTGTAAATGAGCTATTTTGTTGTATTTCTTCTCTCTCTCTTTCTCATTCTTAGGCTTTTGCCTCATTCATAATAATCACAAGGGGTTTTCTTTGCTTTCCCCTTATCAAATCCTTGTCTCTTGTGTTGCTTATCTTTGGTATTGCTCCATTGATCTTGTATCATTTGTATGGTAAAACTCTTCTTGCTCTCTTGGATTAAATCTATTATTTCATGCTATTTCATTTTATTATATTTTATCATTTCAATCACTTTTTCTAACATGGTATCAGAGCTTTCTAATCCTTGTTTTGAGCTTTTGTGAAGGTTACCATATTGGAGAACTTTGTTGAGAGGAGAAGTGAAGAAAAATAAAATTCATTCTTTTTTTTTTGCAGGTTTTTTATTCAATCTTCAAGTTTTTTTTCTAACCCTCTTTGGAAGGTTTACCGCCAAAGAGTTCTTCATTTTTTATTTTTTCTAACCTCCTTTGGAAGGCTTGCCGCCAAAGGATTCTTTATTTTTATTTTTTTTAATTATATCTAACCCTGTTTCTGTCGCAGGCTTTTTAAGTTTTTGAAATTTAAGTTTTTTTTTTTGTTTTTGTTTTAGAAAGAAAAGTACAGCAGTTCGTATTTTTCTTATATCTCATAATCTATGATCTGGGTTTGGTTGAAATTTTAACAGCATTTAGAAAACATAAAAACAAAAAAACTCTTTAAATTTCATTTGTATCAGAATAGTATTGCAAAATTTATTGTACTATATGTGCAGTATTATTTGTTTTTCAATTTTTAAGACAACAGTTCGTATTTTTATGATATCTCTCAATCCGTGATCTGGGTTTGGCTGAAATTTGAATAGCATTTAGAAGACATAAAAATGAAAAAACTTTTTAAATTTTATTGAAAATAGAGTTAAATTAAAAAATTATCGCTCTCTGTGTGTAACACTTATTTTCAATTTTTTTAAAATTTTTATTTTTCCTGTTTCTTCAATCTGACCAGTGGTTTTGCAGGGAACATTTTAGTTTTTTAATTTTGACTCTCTAAATCTCTTAATAATTATTTAACATTCTTTTGGATAATAAGTCTCACTTTTTTATTTCAAATCTATTATTTAATTTTAAACATAATTTTTTAAATCATGTCAACTTTAATTCCAGAAATCGAGTTAAATAACTCAAACTATCATGCTTGAAAAACTCATCTTTCGTTTATATTCCGTTTTAAGCATATTTTAGATGTTGCTACTAACCCTTCTGTAGTTCCTGGTACCTCTGCTACACAAGATGAAAAAAATGCATGGAATACTAAAAATGAGGAAGCCCTTGGCCTCATTGGTATATCTCTTAACCCAGATTTATATGTTCTAATTTCTCATTGTACTAATGGCCACTAAGCTTGGGATATTTTAAAGAAAACGTATGACAGGCCATCTGAATCATGCAAGATTCAATTGCAAGACAATTTGGAAGACTTGAGGTATATTGATTTCAAATCCATGGATGAATTTTTACTTAAATTTGATTATATTAAAAGTCAACTAATTGGATTAGGTGTTACTCTTACTGATATTAGATTAATTACAATTATTTTAAAGAAATGTCTTCCTAGACAATTTCAACAATTTATTACTAATGTTCATTCTCAACTTGCTATTCCTACTTTGACTACTCAATTAACTTATAGTATTTTTCAAAATTTGTTACATCAAGAGGAAGCTAAGTTGTTACAATTTGGTACTCTTAGATCTAATGAACGTGCTTTTGTGTCTAAAAGTCAAAATCAGAATTTCAAATTTTCTAATAATGATTCTCCCAATACTTATAATAATAATAATCACAATAACCATCCAAACACTCATCGTAATAATACTCATCAATCTAATAAAAAACTCCACTGTACTTATTGTGGGAAAGATGGTCATGTAACTAATAATTGTTTTAAAAAACAAAAAGATAAGCAACCTATCAATAACAATAATCAAAACACTCATCCATCTTGTCATGCTTTTACTGTTAGTTACAATGTTCATAAAAATTTAGAATCGATTATTGATACTGGTGCATCTCAACATGTTACTTTTCATAAAGAAGTGTTTGATTATTTAAAACCCGGTCCTTCTAATATTCCAATTCAATTAGCTGATAATCATAGTTGCAAAGTTGAAGGATTTGGTAATGTTAGTATTCCAAATAGAAAATTACATGATGTCCTTTATGTTCCTGAATTGAAATACAATCTTCTTTCTGTTATAAAATTATGTCAAAATTACAAAGTTGAGTTTCATAGGGACATGTGCTCTGTTATTGATCCTAACACTAATGAAGTTGTTGCTAATGCTAAGTTAGGCCATGATAACTTATTTAAATTTTCTGGGTTCACCTCTTGTAGACATTCTTTGCACAAAGTTATTACTTTTAATATGGAACATGAAAGGCTTGCTCATTTGAAAAATGAGCATATCTCATCTAATACAGTTGAAAATTTACCTCCTATTGCTTCATCTAAGATGACATGTACAAAGTGCATGAGTGAAAACATGCAAAATACCAAAGGTTATCAAGCTTATAATCCAATTACTAACAAAATGCACATAGCACGAAATGTTTGTCTTACAAGAAATGGCGTGCATGATTCTTCTAATGCTCAAAATGAACAAGTTCATGGAAGCAGAATTGTGTTAGTGGAGGACCAACCTCTTTCTCTAAACCCTACTTCTCATATATCTACCTTTATTCCTCCTATTCTTTCTTAGAATGGTAATGGTAATGATGCATTTATAGATCATGGTAATAATGCTAATATTGATAATGGTAATAATGCTAATGTTGAAACAAATGATGCATTCATACATCATGACTCTTCCTCTAGTGATAAATTTGTTAAGAGAAAAAATAAATGGTTTCAAAAAGTACTTAGTAAAACAGATCAATTTTTAGAATGGGTGGACTTCAACCTAGGAGGATTAATTACTACAAATATTGTTTGATGTTAATAATTCTCTTTCATCATCTTTGGCATTTCTCTTTAGTATGTTGCCTAGAAATTATATTCTATATATGATCTTAATTCTATTTGCATGTTTCATACCATGATAGTTTAGGTATATTTATTCATGTGTATATATGGGGGCCCACATATATATCCTGATAAATATACAAATTATTGTGTCTCTTGTGACTTATCAAATATGAGTGCATTCTTTATTTCACATAAATAAATTTATTTTATTTATTCTTTGGGATTATGAGTTATTATACACTATTGCCTTCAACATTTATTTTATTCTACTGATTGGCACATAAGTGCAGTTTATACTTTTCTGACATCATTCTATTGCCATATTGGCACTTTATGGTTAATACCATTTATTATTGGAGTTTCCCTTCAATTTTAGTTAATTTGACCCATCTTGAAGGCATTTTACTCTTATTTGAAGGCACTCAATTGTTAATACTCATACTTCTTCCCTTTGACATCTTTGAAAACATGCCATATAATATTATGTATACTTCTTTGCTTAAATCATGAGTCATGCAGGTTATGGATTGATCACTCATTAACTTGCAGTAAAATGACTTATTAGTGGACTGTCTATATCCACGTGATTGAAGCATTATTGATGTTGGATTCATTAGCTAACCTTTTCTATGGTCTTTTCTTGAAAGTTTTGATAACATATTTGTTCTTTGCAGGATATGATTTATCTTGATTTCTTTATGGTACCAAGTTACAGTTATATTTACTCTATGAGAATTTACTTATACATAAAAAGTTTCTAACTTGAATATAAGATTAAATTATCCTTGTGGATAGTTGCCTGTGTTTCTATGTTTTAGGTAATCCATCAAGACACATACAAGATATCATTATTTGTTGTACAGATCCTATGCCACATGAATCCACTTGAAGATGTAACACACTTGAAGAATTATTTACTTCTCTTGGCTCTCCAATGACGTACCCATGATAATAAGAGACCTCTTGCACAATGAAGATATTTCAAAAAAATCAAGTTGTAATATTGTAAATTGGTTTTGACAACATCTCCCCAAGTAAAGATTAAAGGGGGGTGTTAGAATTAATAATCTTTCCTTGGTTGTATTTATTTATTTATTGGGATAAACCAAGGTATCCCTTATGTATTATTTATTTGTCCTCTAGTCCACATGTAAAGGACATATCATTCTTGCCCTATTGTCCACTTGTGAGGACAACTCTTTTTTGTATTTCCTTTAATAAGGAAAATAGATATTCCTCCTTAAGAGGAAATTGACACTTTGCACACACCTTTTATGAATGTGGCATTCATATAAATGGGAGTTACACATGCAAAGACATTCAACTCCTTTCTCATCTCTTTAAAAGAGGTGCTTCTCTCTATCATTTTCATCTAGTCTCCATTATTCACATCAAGTTTTTGATGCTATTGTAAATGAGCTATTTTGTTATATTTCTTCTCTCTCTCTCTTTCTCATTCTTAGGCTTTTGCCTCATTCATAATACTCACAAGGGGTTTTCTTTGCTTTCCCCTTATCAAATCCTTGTCTCTTGTGTTGCTTATCTTTGGTATTGCTCCATTGATCTTGTATCATTTGTATGGTAAAACTCTTCTTGCTCTCTTGGATTAAATCTATTATTTCATGCTATTTTATTTTATTATATTTTATCATTTCAATCACTTTTTTTAACAGGTGTAGATGTTATTTTTTATTTTTCTTCCTTTTTGGCTGAAGAAATTCACATTGGTTTAATTGGGATTGTGAAGGGCAAGGTGGAAAAAACTTTTGGTCACTACTCTCTATTAATGCATATGTTTTTGTTCAAAGGAGTGACATATTTTGGTAATGAGACGAAACTAAACAGAGAGGAGAATGGGGAAATATTGCAAGTCTAGTTGTGGAGTGTAGATATGACCTGAGATGCAAGTAATGCTAGTTTTTTCAGATTTGATAGATATTTTGCTTCTAAGCTGAGGTGCCTTATATTGAGTGACAATCCCAGAATCCCTAAAGCACTAATGAGTCTCATTAGGCCTATGGATAACCCCCATGACTTGAAAGTTTCACATAATTGGGAAGATATCATCCCTTACTCTGTTTCTACTATTTTCAGAATATATGGTTTTAAAGGGAGTCCTCATGTTTTGCCTTACCAAGTACCTTTGAAGGTAGGAGTAGCTGAAGTTTTGTGGCAGTTAGGGGGAGTTGAAGAAATATTTTTTTTGAAAAGGCAATTAGGGTCAATTTTCCCTACCTGCACAGTGGCACATCAGTTTCTGATTACAAAAGGGGGATGGCTCTTTTTGCATAAAATTTTGGAGTAGTATATGATGGCTATCTCTCATCCCCATTTTTGTGATTCTGAGGGATTTTTCAATCAAATGTTGAGGCATAGAATCAAGTTGGGACCAGTCAAGCATGATTCTTATTATCTAGAGGACATTATAAGGAATGAGTTCTCATTGCAAGAGTAGGAAACTAAAAAGGAAAAGTGGAGATTTTATTCTTGGGTCTTAGAATTCATTCATTGTTTTGATAATAAATATGATCCTTTAGATAATGTTGTTACAGAGGTTGACAAAATAAGTAAACTTATGAATACCTATCCTGATAAGGCCAGAGAGGTCATAAGGAGATTGGCTTTCACCCCAAATGTGGGGGCTGGTAAAATAATTCTACAAAAGAGGCCTGGGTATACTATAATTCAAAATAAAAGGGTTCCTATAGATAAGGGGAAACAAATAAAAAGATCCACTAGTATAGCCCAAGAGGAGAGACTTGACGAGCCTAGTCCTAAGAGGCAAAAGGTAATAATAGAAGAAAGGCCTCAAGTTGATGAATATTCACCCACTCAGTCTCCTCTAAGGATTGGAGAAGAACATCTCACTGGTGAACAGATCGAACAGATGGGATCACAAGGAGGTATTTTTATTACTCAAGCAGAATTAGATTAGGGTAACCCTCTAGAACGGTCCCTCCCAAGTTTGGATCAAACTATAGTAGATTATAGTGGTAGGGAATTAGACCCTGTGTTAGAGCAGGCAAGTCATAAATTTTTGGCTGATGACAGTTTTGTTAAATCTAGGGCTTTTCAGCAATTTGCATGGAGGGCAAACATGAACATTTTTTAGGAGAAATGTAAAAAGATGAAAATAGAGCATTCAGAAATGGATGAAACTTCCATTCAAAACCAAACTAAAGAAGAAATTATAAAAGAATTGTAGAATATAAGCCCTGAGGAAGGGAGGAAAATGGTCAAGGCATCTAACATTTTATTGTTGCCAAATTTGGATATTGTCGATGGTTTAGTTTTTAGTTTTGTTTCAAATAAATTGACTTTGCAAGACCAAAATAAAGAGAACTTTCAAGGCACTGTATTCATTGAAGATCAAGCTACATTGGTCAGTTGGTCACTGAGAAGAGGATCTAGACCCACATCATCGCAGTCAGATGACTCTGGCTTGATGGGAAGCTTAATTGTGAGAAGAGTTGCTGATACCTCACATGTGTAGGCAGCATCTTGGAATGTGGAATCTTCCAAGTTTCTTTTGGATACTGCAAAGAAGGAGGAACAGGCCATGTCTGAGTTACAGGATAAATATGAAACACTTCTTGAGGCCTATAATAGGGAGGTAAAAAGGAGAATTGAACTTGAAAACAAGGTAATGGGGAAGTCCACAAGTCCAAGAATAACATATCCCCGTCCTCCAGTGGAACCTTTTAAATCCACCCCCCTTGTAGAACAACCACACACACCTCAAAGGCCAGAATATTATACAGCTGAGGATTTTGAAGAAGAAAAAAATAAGCTATGGGCTTTACATGTAGAGTTAAATACACAATATGAGGATAAGCTTAGAAAGGCCCTAATGTATTTGGTAGATAAGATTGAATGGCCCTTATTTTTTGATCAGTTGGAAAGAGTAATAAGTATATGGGAGCAACTGAAAACCCATGATGAAATCCTCACGCCTATTGTTAACAAGTGGGGAAAAAGGGAAAAAGAAATCACCCTTTTATGTTATTCAATTATAATGTCTTCAAATGACCATATTGAAAAATTATATGATATTGCTAATGACTTGATAGATTTTGGTAATAGGAGAGTTGCTTTGCAACTAAAAATTGTTTCTTATTTGAATAAATACAAGAATAAAAAATTTGATCTGTTTCCTTGTGCTTTGGATAGAAAGAACCAATTAAAAAATAACGATGAATGGAGTAAACAACTGGATGACCTTTTCTGCATAAGGATAAACAAAGTTGTTAATGAAAAGGGGCATGCCTGATGGGCCACCACAACAGAGGAATTGGTTAAAGTCCAATTATTTTTTGATTCTTTGAGGCAAGAATTTATTAGTTTTGAAAAGGAGGTTGATTATATATTAAAGAAACAAGATGATATCCTATGGTTCAGCTAGCCGGATGACATACAGTTTAACATATGGATGGTAGATATTCCTTTGGACCAGTAGTTGGAGGAAGGCAGTTCAGATAATGATAGGGAATAGGAAGATGAGGTGCAGGTCATTAACACATTAGCACTAGAATTGAAGGAAGAAGAAAGTGAAAAGGAAATAGTGCCTGCTCAAGGTGAAAGCAGTGAAAACCCACAGGAACAAACTGATCTGAAGGCATCACAAGATCACCCCTCATTGGCTAGCCTAGGAGCTACATATTCTGAGGATCTAAAACAATGAGAGACAAATCAAAAGTTGATAAGTACAGCAATAATAGGAACGGGCCTACCTAAAAGAATATTTGATACACCTGGCATTCTGTTGTGACCTTTTTATCTTTTGTGTAATGTTTTGTTCCTTGGACACCTGTCAATCACATTTTCCCTTTGCTTGTTACAAATCATATCTATATAAATGAGTTTTCAAGGCATTGTGATGGTCTGAGGCTTGTGTAATTTTTTGTTTTCTTTCAAGAAGAGTACATATACAGTCGGTCCAATTGTATGCAGGGGTTTTGAGTTTGCTTCCATTGTACTTTCTGATAAGAAAATTGAAATGACAGAAATGGCAATCTATTCTGGGCATTCAATTGGTTTTCTATCAGTTATTGTATTAGTCATATTAAAAGGATAATACAACAGGGTATTTACACTATATATGTGTCATAAATTTCTATCTACAATTTATGAGTTTGTTTACTTTGAAGTCATTTAAATAAGGTTTATTTGGCTGAATGCAGTCTGGATGGGTTGTATGCTGGTTTTATTGTTGCTTTTAATTCAAGCAATTATATAAATGCTTCAATAAATCAGTAGGGTTTATGAGTTCATAAAAGGGATATTGAATAAGAATGGAAATGGGTGATTGTAGTTGATTAATTCTTATACAAGTTATTTGAATTAGATCTCCCACCAATAGTCAATTTCTTGCCCAATGGATAAGGCACTAGTCCTATAAATTAGAAGTAAACAAGGATGAATTCTGCTGTTGCATATCAAGTCATCTTATAAAATCAAAATTATTTCAATCCTATTCAAGAATTATAAATGTTGGTTTCAACTCATTTATATCTAATTCCTAAGTCTTAGGTAGCTGTTATTTCCAGGAATATTTGTAAATTTTAGGAGAATTATGACCAGATCTGCTGATAAGGGATGTGTATAAGTTTGAGAGCATTGAAGAATTGAAGTGAGCTGTGTATGTATGTGAAGGTAACAGATGAGAATCAGAATGAAACTAAGATAATTTCATAGACAGTTGCATTAGAATTATCCCTAGGTATACCCACCTTGGTTTAGCAAAGCCAGAAGAGTAGGAAACCATCATTTGGTTTTGTTGAAGTTGGGTTATAGTTATTCATTCATATAGTTGATATTGAGAATTGGCTAATCCCTAGATTGTGTGAGTCATTTGACTGTGATATTAAGCATTTTGTTGCTTGATAGTTTCAGCAGTTTGAAACACCAACAAGATACATGCTACTCCTAATCATTCAAAGCACAAGCATGAGGGAAAAAATGAATAATTATTTATAGCAAGACTATCTATGAGAGAATATAACACAACTTCAAGAGCGTGAGTTGCATCTTTAGCCAGGCATGATAAAGAAAATTGCTTCTTTTCTTCTTCTTTTTTCTCCCACACAAGCATACCCATCTGTACATCATCTACTAGAATCACTACATTACATTTTCTATTTTGGAGAAACAGCTCCTTAAAATGGTACTTCTAGATTGCACTAGGAAAGCTTGTATAACTTATAACAATGCATCTCGTATAGTTTCCTCATAGTATTTACATTGCTGGAGCTCCAAACTCTACAATGAAGTTCTTTTGAAAACTTGCAAGCTAAGCTTCCTTTCTTCTTTAAATAAAGTAGTGAAAAAGACTCCTGACTCAACAAGGTCATGTTGTGGACGCAAGGCATACAGAAAGATGAAAATAAACTATTGGAATGAAGAGGAAAGGAATGCAGATACAAATGTTCTACAATATATCAATCCTCCCAAAGATTGAGTTCTTGTTTAATGTCTTGCACAACAATCTACAGTAAAATGGCCACAACCTTATGTGAATGGGTCTGGATCAAATTCTATCAGAGGTAATGCTGCTAATTTGAGTGAAAAAGAAAATGGGAGCAGCTATGGCATATTACATTCTTTGTTTCCGATCCAGAGTTTTCCAACACCAAGACATCTCGAGATTCTCTGCATGCAAAAGAAATACAAAAAATGAATAGTACGTTATATCAAAAATATAAATTTCCACAACTTTATCCTTGCACTTAAATATATGCTAACCCTGAACCTAAACATCATCTATAAAACAACTTTGTGACCTGAAAGAATTAACAATAGCTCTATTTTTTAAATTGCGATGAGTAGAAGAGAAAGAGAAAATGTAAAAGCATTGAATAGCTTTGGAATCTGCCTCTGTAACTTTTTGATAGATTACAAACTTGGAATCATATCTAATGACCAGATTCTTACCTCCTTTCTCCTCTCCTGTTGACCCTGCACCAAACTCCCACACATTGCAGTCACGGTGCACCCCAAAACAAAATTAACACTATCATGACCTTTTTTCTTATTTTCTAAAGGTCAAAATTTAAATAATTTTACCACAGTCAAAATTTGGTCAAAAATTTGACCATATTGGGCCCATTTTTTCAAAAAAAATTAATTTAACAACCCAAATAGGCCTTTGGTCAAAAATTTTGGTTGAAAATGGGGGCCTAATGTACTAGTGCCACAACATTCTTTATAGTATCTACCTTCTCCAAATTTACCTTTCTAACTTCCACCATATCTCTCACAAAGTGAAACTACACATTAATTTGCTTCGTTCTGGCATGGAAAGTTGGATTCTTTGCAAGGCAAGTAGCACTATAACTATCGTAGCAAATAGTAGTCTATCCTACATCAACACCAATATCAGAACACAATCTCCTAAACCAAATGGCTTCCTTATAAGCATGAGTAGAAGCCATGTACTCAGCTTCTATAGTGGACAGAGCAACCACAAGTTGTCACTTACTCATCCAAATGATGGCACCACCAAACATAGTGAACACATAGGCACTGATGGATCTCTTGTTGTCAATATCACCTCCCCAATTTGAATCCACAAACTCACAAATACAAACTGAATGTGAAGCTTCAAAAGAGTTACCATGATAAAAAATGGAGTAATTTGATGTACCCATCAAATATTTGAATACTCACTTAACTGCATTCTAATGTACCTGTCTAAGCCATAAACCAGCTTAGGACTCCCACTGCTTGGGCAATGTCTGGTCTAGTATAGACCATAGCATACATAAGACTGCCAACTACACTAGCATAAGGTACTCTACTCATGTCCTCCACTTCACTAGGAGATTTTGGATAATCATCTATAGATAATTTTATTTCCATAGAAATAGGAACACACAATGGTCTACAATCTTCCATCCTAAACCTTTCAAACATAGACTTCACATACTTACTCTAACTCAACCAAAGTTTTCTATTAGACCTATCTCTATTGATTTCCATACCCAAGATGTACCTTGCTGCCCCAAGATCTTTCATCTCAAACTATGCTGATAACTGATATTTAAAATTAGAAATCATACCCTTACCCTTCCCAAACAGCAACATATCATCAACATATAATGCAACATTAAAAATGCAATCATTTTCAACTCTAAAGTAAACACAATGATCTAATTTCAATATTACAAATCCAATTGACAACACAAAGGAATCAAACTTAAGGTACCACATCCTAGGATATTATTTCAAACCATATAGAGACTTCTTTGATCTGCAAACCAAAGATTCTTTACCTTTAACAATGTAGTGCTCGGGCTGTGACATATAAATCTCTTCCTCCAAATCACCATGAAGGAAAGTTGTCTTCACATCCATTTTTTCTATCTCTAAATCATATGATACAGTAAGAGATAATAGAAATCTAATGGATGTCAACTTTGCAATAGGAGAGAATATTCTGTGACATATAAATCTCTTCCTCCAAATCACCATGAAGGAAAGTTTTCTTCACATCCATTTTTTCTATCTCTAAATCATATGATGCAGTAAGAGATAATAGAAATCTAATGGATGTCAACTTTGCAATAGGAGAGAATATTTCACCATAATTTATTCCCTCTACCTGTGAATACCCCTTCACAACCAATCTAGATTTTTACCTTTGAACACTGCCATCTGTACAAAATTTCTTCTTGAGCACCCATTTTCTACCAATAGGTTTTCACCGTTTAGGAAAAGGTACAAGGTCCAAGTTTTTTTTTTATCCAATGAAGCCATCTCATCATCCATGGCCTCAATCTAGGAACTTGCATCTTCCATATCCAAAGCCTCTTTGAAAAATCTAGGCTCATCAGTGTTAGTAATTAAAGAAAAGGCACAACTAGAATCTAACATAGAATAATCAAACCTTTCTAGCTGCTTTCTTACTCTTATGGATCTCTTTAAAGGTTGAGGTTGACATTGTTCTTCCTCTTCTTCTGAACTGTCAGAGCTACTAGAGCTCTCCTCATCATTAGACCCAACATGGCCTTTCTATTTAGTCTTCTCAAGGGTAGGAGGCAACTAAATAGTATCTTCCTTCTTTTCTTTTTCATCTGGTTATAGCACAGTAGGAGAAGATGTTAACTCTCTAAAAATAACATTTCTCTTATACAACACCTTACTAGTCACAGGGTCCCAAAGCTTGTATCCTTTCATACCAACTCTGTATCCGATGAAAATACATTTGACAACTTTATTTTCCAAATCAGATCTTTTCTCCTTTGGAACATGTGCATAAGCTTCACAACCAAAAACAAAAAGATGTCTAATTGAAGGCTTCTTACCAGACCACACCTCCGTGGGTGTCTTACCAACAAGAGCTGATGTAGGTGATTTGTTAACCAGATAGCAAGCAGTGGCCACAGCTTGAGCCCAAAACTTTTGTTCCATACCAGCTCCACTAAGTAAAATCTTAGCCTTCTCCATCAGTTTCCTATTCATTCTTTTTTCAAATCTATTTTGTTGTGGGGTATAAGGATTTGTCTTATGCCTCTTGATACCTCATTCTTTACAAAACTATTCAAACTTTGTTGAGAAAAACTCACCACCATTGTTAGTTGTCACACACTTAATATTTTTACTAGTCTGATTCTCTGCAAGGGCTTTAAATTCCTTGAACTGACTAAAGACTTATGCCTTACTTTTTAGGAAATAAATCTATGTCCTTCTACTATAATCATCTATGAAAGATACAAAAATAAAGACTTGGAGATTGAAGGAACTTTTACAGGACCAAATACATTAGAATGAACAAGATCCAAAACATCAAAAGATTTGTGAGAACTAAAGTAAAATTGAACATGATTTTTTTATCGTAGACACAATGTTCTCAGAAGTCAAACTCAAGATTACAATCATTTAACCCCTTAACAAGGTTATTGTTATCATTTAACCCCTTAACAAGGTTATTGTTCTTCAAAGTTCTGAGACCCTTCTCACCAATGTGGCCAAATCGCATATGCCACAACATTGTCATTTTTATAGGAAGCTTTCCTTCCAATGTGTTTGCACCCTTAGGTACACATGTTGCATTGCCATCGAAACCAATAATCACAGTCTTCTTTACTACTCATTCAGATGGTGGGGATGAAGTGATAGCTACTCTCTTCTTTGAAACAAATGAACTATTGCACTAATAAATGCATGCATCAAGCTGAAACAGAGTACTTCTCCTAGTACCCTTAGCAAGAACCATATATCCTCTCATCATCTTAAATCCATCTTTAGAAAAAACAACTTGCACACCTACATCATTCAGCATACTTACAAATAATAGGTTTCGTGCCAAACCAGGGATGTGCATTACCCAATTGATCCCCTTTACTCGTCCATCAGGGAATTTGATAGTGACCCATCCTTGTCTAGCTATCTTTAGGTGAGAATCATCACCCAAGTACACCTTTTCACCATCAAAAAATTCATACTTTGAGAACCATCTTTGATGAGAGGTCATATGGAAAGAATCACCCAAGTCTATCAACCACACATCATCAGATGTATGCACTGCCATGGCTACAATGAAAGCATCACAATCTTCTTTAGATTTTTTTAAACCTAAATCTGAGGTCTTCTTCTTCTTATTTGGCTCTTTATAGTCTTTATACAAGTGCCCAGTCTTATCATAGTTCCAACATTTTTCCGTGGACTTTCTAGGAGTCTTTGATTTTCCATAGGATTTGGATCCACCCTTTCTAGACTTGTTCTCATTTTGCTTGCCTCTATTGTTGGATCTACCATGAACCACAAGAGCTTCCTTAGCTAAATCTAAAGACTTCCTCTACACCTTAGATAATGGCAAAGACACCACATCATCCATTCTAAAAGTGACTAAAGTACTTCCAAGAGCCATCACAAGATGGTCCCATGAATCTGGTAAGGAACATAATAGGGTCATACATCGATCCTCCTCCTCTATCTTAACACTAGAGGATGTCAACTATCCAATTAGTAAATTAAAAGCATTTAGATAATCTATAACAGATCCTCCTTCCTCCGTTCTTAGAGAATATAACTACTTCCTCAGGAACAACTTGTTCACCAGAGATTTGGCTTGATACATAGACCCAAGTCGTGCCCACAAACTATTTGTGGTCTTCTTATCAAGAACATTCAAGAGAACTGAATTAGCTAGACAGAGTCTTATGAGACCCTTAGCTTTCTGATCCTTGAGATCCCAATCTTCTTGAGATATTGTTGTGGGTCTTACATCAAGTGAAGTCACCTTCCATAGATCACGATCTTCAAGCAAGTCTTCCATCTTGAGTTTCCATAACTCAAAATTACTGCCATTAAATTTCCCCACCTCCATTTTTTTGTATGATGAACTAGCCATCTCAATTTGCAAATAAGATTCAAAATGCTCTGTAGAAAACTCCCACTCAAACTTGATATTAGTTAAAAAAAACCCTACCCAATAACTAGAATCAAAAGTTGATCAAGCTCTAATACCAATTGTAAGGAAACTCAATTGTGAAAAAAACTTCCTATACTAATCCCTTAAGGAAAGTATTGTGCAAATTACTATTAAATCCTTACAATTTTAGATTTGATATTATGTAAACAATAATATTGTAGTCAACCATGAATACAAAAAACAGATAGAGAAAGAAAATACATAAACACAAAGATATGCCAGTCGAGAAAAACCTTTCGATAAAACAACCCCACCCCTCCAAAACCTACACAATGTATTATCGTCAACTCAAAGATTACAACACCCTTGCAATGCAAGCTCTTTCAAAACATGGAAGACTTATCTAGTAGCAACCAACAATATACTACTCACACACTCACTCAACTATCTACAGCCCTCAAAGTATTTATATAGTGTGCTTTCCATTATTAGGGCATCTTCCAAAGATAGTTCTTACATGTCATAGGAATCTGTCATAACCGTTTTAGTCATGATCTCCTTACACACAATTAAATATTCAAAAAATAGTTCTTACATGTCATAGGAATCCACCATAACCATTTTTAGTCATGATCTCCTTACATACAATTAAATATTCCAAAGATAGCTCTTATGCGATAGGAATTTGTCATAGTTCAAGATCCTAGCACATGTAAGTGAAGTGACACATCAACATGCCAACTAGACATGTACACTCACACTTAATTACTATTTGCAAAAAATACATTTACAAAAAAGAAAATAAGAATATGAATTACCCAAGGTTGAGACACCTTATTCCTAATAGATATGTTATGACCTTCTTCATCTCCTTTTTCTCCTCTTTCCATAGGGTTGTTGTCAACACATTTTTATTATACAACCAGAAAAGATGCATTTGTAGGTTTATTGGGCCACTTTCTTCCTTGTAGTTATTTTTTTTTTCCTATCTTCCCTCCATGATTTTTATAATAAATTTGTAAACCATGTTTTCTTGTAGGGAACTAGGCCATTTTTCAAACAAGTTAACTAGTGCATTATTGGGGCTTTTTCATCTTTACAGCCTGGAGTATCTTGTTGGCCTACTGGGAAATTATTTTGGCTTTCATTCACCTAAACCCTACATTCCTCATCAAGGTTTTGACAAATGTCTAGAATTTTAGGTTGATTGGAGGAATCATTAGGGATAACTTGTACAAGGGATTCTTCATTATATGGTTTGGATGAAGTAGACTGGGTTTCTATTGACGCTTTAGAAGTTTTTCTTTGAAATTGTAGGGTTTTGTTTTTCTGCTACCAGAGTTGAGGTTTCTTCTTTTAATTTTTGTTTCCTCTTTGATTAGGTAGAAGAAAGTACATTTCTCTTTTGAGCAGATAAAGGCACATTTTCTTGCACATTTCTAGTTTCAACACCTTGGGTGCTTTGCTTAGTAGTTGTGTCAATGGGGATTGCATTTTCTTCACTGGGTTGTCATTAGGGTAGCCTGAGGTTGTAGGGTTTTACACTAGACAAATTCTGCCCATGAAATGGGAGAGTCATCCCTAAGAGATCTCTCTATGAGCAATTTGATTAGGGCATGGTGACTAATAGAGTTGTCCTTCCCTTTTTGGGTTTCCTCAACACTAATGCATAACATATTGTACAAGAAATTGGGAACATTCACTAGAGAATTATTCCTTACATAATTGAGAAACTTAAAATGATGTGCATGCAAATATGAAAATCTTCCTTTACTAGTAAAATACCTAATAATATATATGGTCAACTCATTGTATGGTGACAGAAGAGACATTCTTTTGCAACCCTGCTTGGTTATATCCAATGGAGGGTCAGTTGGTATGAAAAAATGGGCCCTAGTTGACCTTGCATCATGTGCATTAGGGTAGTATTCTCCCACTGTTGGTAACTTGGTTACTTCTACTATCTACTCTTCTGTGGAAACAATTTTCAATCCCCATACTGTTGCTTCACCTTCTTCAAATGTACGTATAAATTTAGTGGCTACTTCATTATCAAACTCTATTTGATTTTTAAAATACCCTAACCAGCCACATGCATTAAATCTTCTCATTACCTTTGCATCTGAAAGTAAAACACTATGCTCAATTAGTTCTTGTCATTGCGATTTTCTTCCCATTTTTGCTGGCCAATTTCAATTTATGCTCTACTTGCACGATTACCTTCTTCCCTTCTATAAATTCAAGCTTTCTTTTTGTTTTTGAAAATCACTAACCCTTTTCACATTTCACATTCTTTTCTGCTAATTTTTGTCATGAACAATACGTCATGAGCAATAATAATGTGGCTTTAATGAAAATAAATCATAGACATAGAAGAATCATCCCAAAATTGAATTTGGATCACATCAAAATTGAATTTGGGTCACATCATAGCTTGATAGTGAGGAATTATTCGGGAATAAGGGTACAACACATGACACTTGTGTACTATGGCAACTGGGTTTTAATTAATCAAAGAGAATGTACATATTTGAGGAACTTTAATAAATAAATAGAAATGTCATTGGGAATTAATAACCTTCCTTGCCCCCTACGAAATATGGACAAGTGTCCTCACTTGTCATAATTGGCACCAGGTATGGAACTAGCATAACACCACAATAATATATTTAATGCAGTAATAGATATAACCAATGAAATCTATGTACTATAAATGAATAAAATTTGAAAAACTTATACCTACTAATTGATCATTGCACATACCAAAAGGTGGCAATATTTGAAGGTCAACAGTGACAACATACGTCAGCGAACTCATTGCGTTATTGAAAGCATTGTAAAATGATGATGTGGAAAATGGGTGGGTGGTAGAGAAAGAAATGAGATGAGTTGAAAAATAAGAAATTAGAAAGTGAATGAAGAATTTGAACTTTACATGGACATAAAGTTTTTATTATGGGCATGCTCGAAGGAGTTGTTATTGAAGAGCTATAGGCAGGAGGTCAAAACCTTCTACTGTAGGAAGTGTTACCTATTCTACATTTGAAATTGGTTGTTGAAATTGTTGTAGGAAGTCTTCTTTTGTTTAGGGCCATTTATACAACTTGAGTCAATGTCGATTGACTAATAACTTAAAATGCACTAGATCAATGGTGGTTAATTGGGCAACTCCATTTACAAATACATGGCTTATTTCATAGGGACCCAACCATCGTATCTATAGCTTGCCTAACATATCTTTAAATCTGGAATCATAAAGCAATGCTCAGTCACCAATTTGAAATTGTTTAGTCTTAATGTGGGAGTCATGCGATTGTTTCCTTTGCTTCTATGCCATTGTTTCCTTTGCTTCTGTATAATTTCTATGTGTTTCAGGGCAGACTTGTGCACTTCATCCAAAGAATTAAGACATAGTAGACACTCTCTCTGTGCTATAGGAAGTTCAATGTTCAATTCCAGTGTTGTTCTTAAATTTTTGTGTCCAAACTCAATGGGTACCATTATTTCTTTTTCATACAACAACTCTAATGGTGTGAACTGTATGGTAGCCTTCCATGTTGTCCGATATGCCTAGACAACTTCTGGTAGTCTATTCCTCCAATTCGTATGGTGCAAATGAATTGTCTTTGTTAAGTCACCTCTATCTCTTGATTTGTAACTTCTGCTTGTCCATTAGTTTGAGGGTGATAGGGGCTTGATTTCTAGTGTCTAATATTATATTCCTTCATGAGTTTTGTGATCAAAGTGGAAGTGAATTGAGCACCCTGGTCAGTGGAAAGTTCTCTAGGTACACAATATCAAGTAAAGATTTCTTCATATAGAAATTCAGCAACTTTATGATCATGGGCATGCTTCATGGCTTTGACTTCAAACCATTTTGTCAGGTAGTCTGTGCACACAAGGATATATGATTTCCCATTGGATGCAAGATCTATTGGACCAATGAAGTCCATGCCCCATTTGCCAAATGGTGTTAATGCTAGTTGTGGATTGAAAGGTATTTCATCTATTCTTGTTGGTTGGCCTATCCTCTAACATTTATCACACTTTCGTGTATAGTTGTTTGCATATTTATGAAGTGTAGGCCAATAGTAACCAGTTGTTAAAATCTTCAATGTTATTCTTTTTGTTGCAAAGTGCCCTCCACATGGTTCATTATGACATGCATGTAGAATGTCATATGGCTCATCTTCTCTTACACATCTCCTCATAACTTGATTAGGTCCAGTGTAAAATAGTATGTTATCAATCCAAGAGAAATGGAAACTTTTCTCTACAAGTAGCTTCCTTTCCTTGTAAGAGAAATGTGTCAGCATTTGACTAGCTACAATGTAATTAGCAATGTCTACATACCATGGGGTTTTAACAACAATATGAAACAAATGCTCATCTGGAAATGTATCATCTATCAAAGTAGCATCATCTTCATTATGGTGGATTCTTGATAGATAATCAACTACCAAATTTTCTTTCCCAGGTTTATCAATGATGGTGATATCAAATTCTTACAAAAGAAGTAGTCATCTTGCTAACCTGCCTGTAATAGCAGGTTTTTTCATGAGATACTTGATTGATGCATGGTTCGTATGAACAAATATGGGATAACTAGTTATGTAATGCCAAAATTTGTTCAAAGCATAGACTACTCCTAACAGTTCTTTTTTAGTCATTGTATAGTTTAACTCTGGTCCATGAAGGCTCTTGCTGATATAGTAGATTGCATTTTCAAAATGTTGAGATTTTTGTCCTAGGACTGCACCTATGGCATAGTTAGAAGTATATGTATGTATCTGAAAAGGAAAATTCCAATTAGGACCCCTAAGTATTGGTGTAGTTGTCAACAATTATTTGTGCTCCTAAAAAGATTTATCACATTCCTTTGTCCAAGTAAATTCAACCTCTTTGGTGAGCAAGGTATAAAGAGGACTAGCTATTTGACTAAAATTCTTGATAAACCTCTTATAATAACCAACATGTCCTAGGAAAGATCTTACTTCTTTTTTCTTTGTGAGAGTAGGGAGTGTAAGAATTACCTCTACTTTTGCAGGGTCTACTTGGATTCCAGCTTTAGAGATAAAATATCCCAATACCACTCCTTCCTACATCATCAAAAAGCATTTCTCACTATTGAGAGATAGATTGTGTTCTTCACATTGGATGAGTACTTTCTCCAAGTTCTTCAAAGCTTCCTCAAATGTGACACCAAATGTAGTGAGTTCATCCATGTATATTTCCATGCAATCATGTGATATGTTAGCAAAGATGTTGATTACAACTCTCTGGAAAGTAGCAGGTGCATTACATAAGCCAAATGGTAATACAAAATAGGAATATGTACCCCAAGGACATGTAAATGTGGTCTTCTCTTGATCTTCTAGAGCAATACTTATCTAATTGTATCCAACTTATCTGTCTAGAAATGAGAAGTATTTCTTTCCAACGAAAGTATCCAAAACCTAATCAATAAAAGGTAAAGGAAAGTGATCCTTCTTTGTGGCAGTATTTAATTCCCTATAGTCTACACATATTTTCCATTTCCCTCCTTTCCTAAGTATAATAACTAATGGTGATACCCATTTGCTATCAGAGATTGGATAGATGAATCCAGCATCCAACAACTTTTGTAACTCTGTCTTAACTATTTCATGCAATGTTGGATTTATTCTCCTCTGAGACTATTGGAGTGGAAAGCTTTCATCATTGATGTATATCCTATGGATGCAGAGTTTAGGGCTCAATCCTACCATATCCTTATAATCCCAAGGAAAGACTTTTTCATGCTAATTGAGGAGTTTGGTTAACAATTCCAATTGTGATATGGACAACTTATTATTTGCATGGAGATTATGACTAGGAGAAAGTTCCACATTAGTTCTTAATTCTACCATTGACACTTCTAGTACTGGACTTGTAGCTACTTCACTTGGCAATAATTGGTCAATTATTTCAGAGCTTGTTGAGTAGACACAATCTTCATAGGTACATAGTTGTGAGACAAAACTTTCAGCAATGTCTTTGGCCACTATACATTCATTGATAAGAATGCTCTGTACTACTTCATCCTCTTCCTGCATTTTTAGAAAAGATTGTGAATGCAACATCATGAGCCGAGCTACAAAGTTGAATTCTTCCTCTTCATCTCCTAAATCTAGCCAAATAGGTTCTCCCAAGTCTGGTTGGGGTTGGCCAGGTGGATATAGCTCTAAATTCCCTATGCTTTGACCATTTGAAATTGTCATGCTACTTGATCTACAACTAATTTTAGCATTATTGGTGGCTAACCAGGGTCTCCCTAATATGATAGGATAGCCAACAAGTTTGACTTTGGGTGATAAGATAAGAAAATCAACAAGGTATTCCCATGAATCTAATGTTACTATCACATCTTCTATGAGACCATCTAGAGTGATAGTTGAACTATCTACAAGTTGTAACACCAAGGGAGTTCTCCTTAAGCCTTCCATATATAACCTATGCATTTTATCTTTACTCAACACATTTATTGCTGCTCCTAGATCAACTAAAGCATTTTCATAGCCTATCCATTTATGATCAGGTTAACTACTGGACTGCCAGGATCTGAATACTTTGCTATCACTACCTTCCCTAACATAATATCTACTAATTGCCTAACAACATGGACTATTTGAGGATCTTTCTTCTTTCATCCTTGCTTCTTAAGACATGCTTCCTTAATAGCCTTTCCACAAAGAGGGACATCCTAGGTAGCTTGAAACAGAGGAATTTGGATAAGCATGTTTTTTAGTTGCTCAATAATGTAAAATGTCTCTTCCTTTCGGGGTATAGATTTCTCTTTATTTAACCTATGTGGAAAGGGAGGATTCACGGTGGTATGGTCAATAGTCCTACTAGATACATTAGTTGATGGGTTGATCTCTGGTAGTATAACTTTTTGAAGGGGTGTTGTAGGAGTGTCTACAACTTCTGTGATAATAGGATATTATGGTGTAGGAAAAGTTGTACCTAATCTTAAATGAATATTAGATACCTCTAATGAATATGTAGGGCACCGCTAAGTATTTGTGGTATACATTTGCTGCTGTGATTTCTTGTTGTTTGGATTTTTCTAAGGTTGAGAAAGCAATTGAGTTGGCTTACGATTAGCATTATTTGTTGTAGGAGCTGGCATTATTACAGGTTGTCAAATTGGAGGCAGTAGTTGTGGGTTACCAGGATTTCGGTTAGGCCATTGTGGAGGCCCCCTCCATTGATTATTAGGCTTTCAATTTCCTTGCAGTGGTTGCCATCGATTCTATTGATTTTTCCATTGGTTTTTTTGCTAGCTTTACCATTGGTTATTTTTTGGTTTTTCCACTGGTTATTTTGGGATTACTAGGAGGGGTTCTGATAGCTTTGATTTTTCCATTGATTATTGTAAGGATTTAAAAATTGTAGAGGATCTTGAGGCATATCTTGTCTTGAGGCCCATGGTCGACATTGAGCAATGAAGAACACTTGTTCATTGTCTTTATCTATCATTATGTACTCGGTTGAAAAAATTTTGATTCTCCAGGTTAGTTACCAGTTTACATGTGTAGTCTTGCTTCTATTTGTAGCAATGAGGATAGTACTCTACCAATTGTGATTCAACTTCTACATGCTTATTCTTTGTATTCACTGTGTTGAGATGTGTAGCAACATCATGTATGATGCCTTTCTTGAAATTTGAGAGTAGATTAGATATCTTGAGCTTTGAATACCCTGACTAATCCCTTTAGTGGTTGTGGACTGATGTCCTCTACCTTTCTTCATAGTTGACCTTGAGTAGTTAAGACAAATTTTCTTGAGGTCATCCCAAGAGGATTGATATACATCACTGCCAACCATTAGGTATAATACTTCCAGACAATTATCGTTTACCCCTCTCAAGAAGACTAGCTTCTGTGAATCCTCCGCCAGTACATGTTGAGGGTTCTTATGTAGTGTATACAAGAAATGTGAAACACAGTCTTCCAATCTTTCTTCCTCCTTTTATGATATTCTAAAGATTTAATCTCCTCTTTAATCATTCACCTTGTAATACTCTTTGTATTTATCTAGAAATAGAGTTTGCATTTCATCCTAGTTACTTGTTGCATTGGCTTCTAAGCCCATGAACCACTGTAAGGTTGATTCTCTCAGTGTTGCTGGGAATAACTTGAGCTTATTGGCATTAGTGTTATAGTCAAAGCTATTATAGAGTATGTTAAACTCAAACAAGAAAGTATTAGGATCCTTTGTTGCAAGGACATAGAACTTTGGGAGAGCAGCTACAGGTATATTTTTGAGATTAGCATTGGTTATGAGGCTCGAAAGAGGAAATGGAAAAGTAGGCTATGCCATTATTGGAGGTATTTGATTATGAGGTTGCTATTGAAAAGGAACAATGGGTATTGAGTTGTTGACAACAAGTGAATTTGGACCAGAACTACCAAGAAAGCTGGCCAAAATTTTAGAAAAAGGCTAAAGACCACTTGTGTCCAAGGGTTGTCCTCTAGAGGAAGATTTTGTAGGAAAAATAGGGCTTGCATCCTCAAAAGAAAACTCAACTTCTTCAATTTCTTCATTCAAATTAACAAACTCTTGTGGAAGAAATCTACCATATTCATCTCATTGTCTTCTTTTTTGATGCATGTAATTGAATTCTTCACACTTATGAAGAAACTTTTAGGACAGCAAATCTCTTTAAAAAAAAAACTTAAATAAAAAAACTATGATCGAAAAAGATGTTCCTAGCTTGACACCATCCCCGGCAATGGCGCCAAAAATGGTCTGCCTCATAAATAGGTATGTGATAATCATGTCCAAGGCCTTACTTAGGAATAATATATTTAATCTAAGTATTATTCTCCCCACCATGAGGTGCATTTAATTTTTCAACCTAGGGACATATACTTGAAATGGTCAGCATGGTATGTGCACTAGGTTTCTTAAAGAGTCATTATGCTTATGCTGGAGGAAAGTAAAATGCAAAGAAATAACCTACACTAGTGCTACATGAAATTAATTTACTTAATTCTTCACTAAAATGAATGTTGGAAATGTAATTAAATGCTAACTTATATTCCAACTCACACCGTCCACTATAATTGTTCTCGCAAATGTTGCAGGAACACTCACAAAGTATGATGTTGTAGGAAGAAACTTACAACTTCTATTTAAAATACTAGAAATGTTGGAAGTAAATCTACACTACTCTAGTCTAATCCACCTCCCAAGTGGGCTCCCTTGGTTGGCTCCTACTAATCTATTGACATAGAATGTAAACTGTAATACCCCAAAATTGGCTCATTGCCATGATACCAATTCTAGTCTATCTAAAAAAATTCTAAAGTCTCATTTCACTAGGCAAATTCTTATTCTGATTCTCGCTACTTGACTTAATGGTTAGATGCAGAAAACCCTAATCTGCACTAATCAAACTCTTTATTTAATCCCTATAGTAAGCACTCATATTAGCCATGTTAAACCTATTTGATTTCAATTTAATTTAATCTAAAGTATTCATACTTTATTAAATTAAATTATCTCCTAATGCTAATGTACTATGGAATTAAATTTATTTAATTTAATAAATATGCCTATTTTATTTAAACAAAATTATTTAATTAAATAGAAAAACTATTTCTAATTAATTAAGAAAAGTTATTTAATTAAATAGGAAGTCATTCCTTATTAATTAAATGAAGTTATTTAATTAAACAAGAAAAGTGTCTCTAATTAATTGAATAAAAATTATTTAATTAAATAGAAAAGGTATTTATGAGAGCATATCTCATTTTATTAAATTAAATATTCCTTCTAATTCTTCTCTTCAGTTCAAAAATGGAAGTTCCTAGTTCACTGCTGATCAAATTTGAGGTGACTGAATCTTACACTCAGTTATGAGTTAGTTAACTCCCTTTAATTTGGGAATCTTCCACCTTAAATGAACCTTATCTTTAATCCTGACCATTGAATGAAATCAATCTCAACCGTTGATGGATTTCAGGAAAGTCTATTTAAGAGACCCTCATTTCTTCATTTTGAGAGGATGAATTGAATTGCTATTGATGTGTTGTTGAAATTCATACTCACATTTGCTCACATTTATTCACCTTTTGCATACACTTGCATCCTTAGTTTAATTTCATTTTGCATAAAGATGCTTTGTAGAGAAAAAGACTCCAGAGGTAGATTAATTTCTTCCCCTTAATTCTTGATATCACATATCAAGGGGAAGCTCTGTCTATGCACTAGTTGGTGTCGGCCCCTGGCTTGTTAAGCAGGTAGTGTGTACTTTTAGATGCCAGTGTGGGCTGCTGACCTCAACTCAACTTGTGAAGCCACTGGGGATTAATTTTAATAGAAGCATAATTCGAACGAAAACCAAGTAAAAACCTCTTTGTTAGATGTTACTTGGTTCACCTCCGAAAGGAGGCATAATCTTTGTGCAAGGAGGGGGAAGAATCTCTCCTATAGAACTCACCATAGGCATGCTACTAGACATTTGAAGGTGGTATACGCGCTTGTCCCCTACCACAAGGGTGCTCGTTCAATGTATACTATTAAGTCCTTTGAATATACGAAAAACACGGGCACCCTCTAGGGGGTGACACGACTGTGTGAGGTACACGCATGTGCATAAGATGTGGGACAAAGGTTTTGCCTTCTCTACCAATTTTTGTTTCTAGGGATAAAGAATTTTTGTTATCGAGTCCTAAACATGTCCAAACTTTCTCAAACAAACTGAAAGTCAAGACTTCCCTGTCCCTCTGAGTTGCTTTTTCCTCAGTTGGATTGTATTCGACTACTGCTTGCTTCTCGTGTCTTGTTGAAAAGACTTGCCTTGTTCAAAACCAAATGTTGTTTAAACACTTGAAAATCAACCTTGCTACCTGTCTGAAATTTGCTAAATGAATCAACAATCTGTCCGAACAGTCTGAAAATCTCTTCGAAATCCAACGCTGTTGTTAATTTGGTCCTAATTTTTGCGCAAACTTGTACTTTTTTGTGCGACAATTTATCTTTTCATGTGAGCTCGTTCAGTCTTCGCACGAGATGTTGCATATACCTATGCAAAATTAAACCATTTTCATAAGTCTTTGCGCAACCTATAAAACTTTCTTGCGTGCAATTACACCACTATCATGAGTCTTTGCGCGACCTTGTGAACTTCTTCGTGCGGCTTGCAAAAAATATTTGCACAAAATTTTGCTCTAAAATTGTCAAATCAGTCAGTTTGATTAATCTGCGATCTTAGTCTAGTCAGTTTCCTACACTAAGTTGTCCTTTTCTATCTGAAAATAGTCCTAAAATAGTGGCACTTTGCTTAGCTAAATACTTGTGTCTTGTACTTTGATTGGTCTCGTCTCTTGAGTTATCTTTTGTCTTCATCTCTTAAATGCTTGTCAAACTTCATGTTATGATAGTCATAACCTTTAGATTTTCTAACCTTCAAATTAGACTACTCATGCCTTAGTATATGGCATTCTTGTCCTACCCTATTGAGACTCAGTCTTAGTCCAGTATTTTTCTAGGTTTTTGGCTCTTTGCCCTTGTCTATGACTGTAGCGACAAGGAGTGGAAACATATTTTATCCCCATAATCTTAGACATGGTCGTGCTAGGGGTCGTAATCATGACAGAGGTCACTTACCTTTCATTGCACAATCTGTATCTAGTTCGGCTAGTGAGGCATCTTCACGGTCTCTCTCACCTGCTAGGTCACCTCGAATTCGGCACACATTTTCCATAAACTTGCACCAAATTAAGAATCCTTTGTATCAAGAGGACATTGAGATAGGTAGAGGTCCTACATCACCAAACACGATGTCTGATTCCTTTTTCAGAGGACCTTTTGAAACATAACACATTGAAACTGAACATGTTCCTACAAATCATGAACCTGAACATGGTAGTCATAGTAGACATCAAGAACCACCTAGAAATGACAAAGAGAAAGAGAAAGACTATGACACCGATGAGGAACAGGAATAGGTGAAAATACTCCCTAAACACATAGCAAAATTTCGAAGAGACAAAAACTTTCAAAAAGTCATGGGAATCCTACTCAATGAAGAAAAAGAAAAGTTCTTTCTCAAACTTGCCCAAGAGGGAGCTAAGCTACCCTCTCATTTCGATGTGGAAACCATTATGACAAGTACTTTGGTACTAAAGATCCCCAAGATCACTTGCGAGAATTTGGTGTCTATGGATTTTATACATAACCAAACATACCTCATGTGTTTATTCCCTAGAAGCCTAGGTGGTTAGGCTTTGGAGTGGTTCTCACATTTACCTCCTGGTATCAAGATGTTTGATGAAATTGCCAATCTCTTTGTTCAGTAGTATTCTCATAACATACAACACCTTGTCAATATTTGAGATTTATGCAACCTTAAATAGAAAGTTGGAGAACCTTTTCTCACATTCCTCCAATGGTGGAGACAACTATACACTAAGTATTCCCACAAAATTCCAGAAACGGAGAATCTTGACATTTTCACTAAAAACCTCCTACCTGATTTCAGATATAAAGTCCAACTTCAAGGTCCACGAACCTCTGAAGACATGATCACATAGGCTATCTGTATCGAATAATTTATGGTCAAGAAAGGTGAACTTAATCTTTAGAGGGACATAAAACAAGGTTCTACTTCCAACAGGGATAAAACCAAACATGTCAACAAGAACCAAGAAATTGTACATGATGGAGTCATTGACAATGTCACACCCAAACTTTCTAAAGCAACATTTAATCTCACAGATAGCCTCAAAGTGGCCAAAAATGTTGAGAAACCTCCTCCTGACAACAAAACATCCAGGAACAAACCAAGAAATTCTTGGGCCACACACCCTAAGCAAGAATATACACCCTTGGGAGAACCTTTGGATGTGGTTTACAAAACATTGCTACAACATAAGCTTATTTCACCAATGGATAATGCTCGTCCCTATGATCTGCAACCACATCCACCATGGTGGAATGAAACCTCATTTTGTGAGTATCACCAAAACAAGGGACACAAAACTAGCAACTGCATAAACTTGCACCATAAAGTCCAGGACATGATTGATGCTAGTGATCTCGTGGTAGATGGACATAACAAAAACTTGAATCACAAGGCGTTCAAAGAACCTTTCTCAACTTATGAAAAAGGAGAGACTTCGAAACCACAACCCTACAACAAGGTCAACTATACATATTCCAATGATGAAAATGTCATCAACATGGTTGAACCTATGGATTCTGAATACTACGATGTTATTACCATTAAGGGAAAACAAGATGATGGCAAACCCAAGACACCATTTGTCTTAATGGTCCCTACTCTCAACGCAATGGATAATACACACTCACAACACTGCACTAATGCTGTCACGTGTTCTCGCGCCAAGTTGGTGCTCAAAGGCCCTGCACCTCCTACTTCAGATCTTGAACAACACAAAGAAAAGCCCTTGTTGGTCCATCTGGTAAAGGTGCAAAACCCACAAAAAACTTGACAGCAACCAGTTATAGTGTTCTTGATCAATTGAAATGAACTAATGCTCAGATTTCCATCTTTGAGCTACTTAAAATCTCACCTACTCATAGGCAGATTCTAAACAAAGCCCTCACAGAGGCAAATGTTCCTCAAGATCTTGATCTTGAGTGCTTTCAATCCATGGTAGGTCACCTGACCTCGCCTTATCTCATGACTTTCTCCAAGGAGGATGATAACTTGCTGAGTCACCCACACAATCAACCCTTACATATTGAGGTTATGATCCATCAGACACGTGTTTTTCGGGTACTCATCGATAATGGCACTGGCCTAAATATTTTCTTTGATGCTCTCCTTAGACAATTGAATTATTCTGAGGACTCTATTGATCATCAACATAAGATCACTATCAAATCGTATGACGAAGTGGAATGAAAGTCTCTAGGTCTTGTGGTTTTACCCATTCGCGTCGGTCCTGTAGAAAGGGATGTCACTTGTCAGGTGCTTGACATTCCCTTGGCTTACAACATCTTATTAGGACGACCATGGATACATGAGATGCATGTTGTGCCCTCCACATACCACCAATGCATCAAGTTCCCATTTCATGGTTTTGAAGTTACTATTACTGCCACTACTAGCTATACCTACAATATGCTCAAGGCTACTAAAACTTTCATCCCTACTAACCGTGAGTCCAATGATTATCACGACAATAAGCTAAAAAAAATTGAGTAGTCATTCAAATTGAAAGAAACTGGCATGGGAGAGTATCACATTGAACCAGTGCTCTCATTAACATCTCTCCTAGAGTCTCCTCAACATTATGGGAGACCCTTAGAGGCAAAGAAGCCATTTGTGCTAACGCCCCACACCAAGTACAATAACACTTTTGTGAAGGCTACAATTCCCTTAGAAGATGAAAGTGAAAATAGAGCCATTTTTGCATGGCTTTATAGAGAAGAGGCTTCAGTGGATCCAACAGAACAAGCTTGAGAAATCACTCCTAAGAAATCTGGGCCTAGTCTTAGGCTTATGAAGTGTTTTGGTTACAAGGGAACTGGCCCTATTGGGTGCAATAACAATGGCCTGATTGGTCTTATCAAAGAAAAAGCTTGAAGCAACCGTGATACAACTGGCCTAGGGTTTCAAAAGGTTCCTTTTCATTTGGGACCAAATAAATTCATACCAACAACTGAAAGTTCATCTGAAAATGAGTCAAAAGCTGAGTCAGATACTCAAGAGGAAGAATCTGATGATGAGGATTCATATCCTCATCCTATCCCTTATGATCTTGCTAAATTATTTGCTGAGCCAAATGAATTTGTGCCATGTGTTAGCACTATGGATAATACTAGTGACTCTTTTAAGGACAATACTGACCAACTCAAATATCATTCAGAAAAGGGAGAATCTAGTTAGTCATGCCATGTTGAGTATTTGTGTAAGAACCCAGAGGATGAGGGTGACTATGTCCCTATCACTATTGGGGAGTTCTATAATCTCTCACCATGTGGCACTTATTCAAAGGATTATGAGTTTGACTCTCTTTCAAAAGCAACTATTGATAAAGACATTGACCAAGTGCATGTCTATGAAAACCAAATCGAAGTGGGTGAAACGTCTAGTGTTAGGTCATATGGGTCAGATCCAACTAGTGTACTAGAGTTGTCAATTACTAACGTTCATACTCTAAGGCATTTGAACAACCTGTGGACGAGGTCGCTGTAGGTCTTAAATTGCTGGTCCAAGCACTTAATGACTATACTATGAATGCAATTGAACCAACCACTACTCTCTCACTCACATATCCTAAGCTTATAGACTGGAACCCCAATGCATCTAGGGAAGTCTCCACATTCCAGAATGACTATGCTCTTGCATGTTACCTAAATGCTATCGAACCTGTAACGTCTTCCACCAATGAGCGGAGTATCAACATGACTGAAGTTGACATAAAATATCTCAATCATACAATTAAAAAGAAAAAATGCAAAAGGTTCAATGGTGAAAATTGCATTGTGGCAATGTCAGAACCCAAAAAAGTAAAAACAAAAGACATATCCAAGGGTGAAAACATCTCTGAGGTGCCCACGGATGAGATATTTGATGTACTTCCCAGTCACTTTTAGGAGAGATCATAAGTGTTGATAGAGCCAATGTAGCCAATTAACTTGGGCACAGAAGAACATCCTTATATGGTGCATCTGGCACAGTCACTGTCACCTGAAGAAAAGGAAGAATTCATTGCCTTTTTCAAAGAAAAGAAAATAAATTTTTCTTAGACATACTCTCACATGCTAGGATTGGATCTTGATCTTATCATGCATCATTTGTCCATAGCACCAAGCATCAAACCAATTAAACAAAAGCTTCAAAAAATGCATCCTCACATTGCATTGCTCATCAAAGCAGAATTGGAGAAACTTCTAAAAGTTGGTTTCATCTGTGCTTGATTAATTATGTTGAATGGTTATCCAATATTGTTCTAGTTTCTAAGCATGATAAGTCTATCAGGGTTTGTACAGACTTTTGCGATCTTAAGTTGGCATGTCCTAAAGATGACTTTCCACTCCCTAATATTGATATGATCATGGACATGACGGCTAGCTATGAGATGTACTCACTTATGGATGGTTTTTCTAGATACAATCAAATAAAAATTACACTAGAGGACCAGGAGAAAATGGATTTCACATGTGCATGGGGAACCTTTTGTTGGAATGTGATGCCATTTGGTTTGAAGAATGCTGGTGCTATGTATCAGCAGGCTGTTACAACAATTTTCCATGACATGATGCATAGAACCATGGAGGACTACATTGATGATACCTTGGTCAAAAGTGCTAAATGCAATACTCATCTGCAAGATTTAGGGCCCATCCTAGATCGTATGGAAAAATTCAGTCTTTGACTCAATCCTAAGAAATGCGCATTTGGTATCACATCAGGAAAGTTGTTGGGATACATTATTTCTGCAAAAGGAATTGAGGTAGATCCGAAAAAAGTAAAAGCAATAATGGACATGCCACCACCTTGAAACATCAATCAGATGAGAGGACTGCAGGGAAGGCTTCAATCTATTCGCAGGTTTATTTCACAATTGGCAGATAGATCACAACCCTTCACAAAGACCTTACATAAGGATGTGAAATTTAATTGGAGCCAAGATTGTGAGAAAAGCTTAACACGGATCAAACAATATCTTGTCAATCTGCCAATCCCGATGCCTCCCATCCATGGGAAGCCTTTTCTTTTATACATCTTGGCAACTGACATGTCTCTGGGAATCCTTTTGGCTTAGGAAGATGATGACAACAAAGAAAGAGCTATTTACTACTTGAGTCGAACACTGGTCTCTTATGAGAAGAACTACAGCATTATTGAGAAATCTTGCTTGACAGTTGTCTTTGCTTCCCAGAAGTTGAGACACTACATGCTTGGCCACACTACAAGGCTCGTGGCTAAGATAGACCCACTAAAGTACTTGCTCAGTAAGGTAGCTCTCACAGGAAGATTGGCTAAATGGGTTATGATACTCAGTGAGTTTGACATCTAATACGTTGAACACAAGGCTATCAAGGGATAAGCAATTATAGATCAACTGGCCAATGCACCCATATAGAGTCTTCTGCCAATGAACATTGATTTCCCAGATGAGTCAATTCTGACACTCATGCACCACACATGGGTTATGTTCTTTGATGGGTCCTTCACACAACAAGGATCAAGTGCTGGATTACTATTCATTACACATACTCACTGCCCAAAGCATACAAGATTCTATTTCCTTGTACAAAACACCTTTGCTGAATATGAGGCTTTGATCAATGGCATGAAAATTGAAGTTGAATGGAGAGTAGTATAGTTAGATATCTTTGGTGATTCTCAACTTGTCATCGACCAGGTTAATGATGTGTACAAAACAAAGGATGAGAAACTAATTCCTTACAAGTGCATGGTTGATGACTTAAGGAAGTATTTTGCACACATCACCTTCTAGCAAGTTCCACGAGTAGATAATAAAGTGGCTGATGCCATGGCCACTCTGGCCTCCCTACTACAAATGTTTGAAAATGATCTTCGACATGAGTTCTTGGTGGAAGCATTACACTACCCAGCCTATGACACCCCTGATTCTAAGATGATCTATTCTGTTATAGGACAAGAATCATCTTGCTACCATCACATTTATTCCTACCTTTACAATCAAACCATTCTAGAAGGTCTGACCCGAAATGAGAAACGTTACCTAATTCATAATGCTTCACATTATGTCATTATTGCTAATGATCTATATAGGAGAGGTCTCGACGGAATGCTCCTTAGGTGTTTAAAACTTGAAGAGTCCAAATGCGCACTAATTGATGTTCATGTGGGCATTTGTGGATCTCATTCCAATGGCCAAACACTAGCTCGCAAACTCCTTCGCGTTGGTTACTAATGGCCCAAACTGGAGCAAGAAGCTATCAAGTATGCTAGATCCTGCAAGTAGTGTCAGCTGCATGGGAATCTCATCCATGCTCCAGCCAGCAGAGAGATGATTCCCTCTACTATGACATGGCCATTCCAACAATGGGCCTTTGACTTGGTGGGACAAATCCACCCAACCTCCTCTAATGGACATAATTTCATTATCATGGCTACAGATTATTTCACAAAGTGGGTAGAGGCAATACCTCTCATAGTTGCTGATGGAAAAATTGTAGCACTTTTCATCACAAACTACATCATCTGTAGATATGGTGTGCCATCCTCAATCATTACTGACGATGGAGGACAATTCAAGAATAAAGACCTCAAGGAATTATGCAAGAAATTCAAAATCACACAACATTGGTCTTCCATTTATTACCCCCAAGGTAATGGCTAGGCTAAGGCATCCAATAAAGTGATCCTCAAAATTCTTCATCGCACAATCAGCAAATTAGGGAGAGATTGGCATCTCTAGATCAATCCAGCCATGTGGGCGCATAGGACAAGCATCAGAACTCCAACGGATATGACTCCCTTTGCATTGGTGTATGGCGCAGATGTTATGCTTCCAATAGAGGTCGAGATTCCTACCTTGAGAATCTCTATGAAGGGCCTTATCACTGATGATGACTATAGGATAGCTCAATTTCAAGAGCGTGTGTTATTGGATGAATGACAACAAGTGGCATGTGATCATTTGCGAGCATATCAACAATGAATGGCAAGAAGCTACAATCGGAGGGTCAAGCAACGTGACTTTCAGCTAGATGATCTCATCCTGAGAGAGAACCCTAAGAATCAACAACAACGAGTACAAAAAGGAAAGTTTGAACCAAACTGGCTCAATTCGTACATCGTTACTGCAGTATATGGATATGGCACCTATCAGCTTTCCACAACTAAAGGAGAAGTTCTTAAAGAACTTGTCAACACTCTCCACCTAAAGTGGTTTTACAGTTGATATGATATCAGTAAGCTCTTTGTACATATCTATATGTCCTGAAAAGAATCCTAAAAATTAGAAAAAGTCTTGAAAAACATTGTTACCCTGGTGAAAACCTAGCAAATAGGTGCCTTGGTAACACCAAAAAAAGTGAAAAATCTCATAAATTCAAAAGAAAAATTCAAAAAAAGAAAAATACAAAAAAAATTGAAAAACAAGAAAAGTGTCATTGGTGAAAACCTGGAAACAGGCGTCATGGTAGCAAAAAAAAAAGAGGAAAATCCTGCCAAGAAGGTGAAAACTTGGTAAACAGGTGCCTCTTGTTCCCAACACTCCATCTTGCAGCACCTCTTCTAGCTATTATGTACAGTCGCTTTCATGCTTTTGCTTTCCTACTTTTCCTACTTTTCGCTCATGTATCTATGGATTGAGTCTTGTCACGGCTCGAGGGAATTCCCCTTCAATATCACTACTTTTGAGATTCTCTAATAGAATCTCCTTCGCAATAGTCACCAGTGGTCCTCACTACGTCTGCCTACTGTTGCCAGTGTCACTCTTTCAAGATTCTCCTCATAGAATCTTCTTTGCGACAGTCACCAATGGTCCTCACTGCATCTGCCTACTATCACCAGTGTCACTCTTTTGAGATTTTCCTCATAGAATCTCTTTCACAACAGTCACCAATTGTTTCAGTTGTGTCTACCTATTATTGCTTGGGTCACGTCTCCAAATTCCTTTATGGAAGATCTCTCTTGTATCAGTCACCAGTCGTCATGGCTATGTCTATCTACTGTCACTCAATCCTCTTTAAGTTCTTCATCATGAAGATTCCCCTTTGACCTCAGTCACCAGTCGTTCTGACTACGTCTGCCTACTGTTGTCACCCTACTGAAGAGATTTCTTTCAAATACGTTCGGGACATTGACACTTGAGATCAATCCAAAAAATATTGAGCTCAAAAATGATATACTTGTTTGGATATGCTGAGTATTTTCTTTGTTTGCTTTGTTTTGCTTTATCATATCTCCTCGAGCAACTCGATGATGTTATCTTCGACTAGAGAAGTAATGACTGGGGGCATGATCTTCTCTTTTCTTTTTGTTTGCGATTTAGTTCCAATTAGTTGACATATTCCTATAAGAGGGGTGTCCACTATAAGAGCCTCCATCCCTCATTAGATGTCCGGGTGTACCTCGACTCCTTTTATATGAGTACATCAATAATGTCGGTACTTCTCCTTGTCTATTGGAGTGAACTCTTCATGCTACAATATATACTGATACTCATCATGCTAAGTGAATGTATGAGTCACTGCGAGTATACCTAGCACACTTTTTCCTTAGGTTATGAACGCAAGGGTCATTGCGGACAAAATACTTACTTAATACTGAGCATAAGATGGATCTCCCATGTGTTTGGTGTTCCTGTCATGCAAGCAACATTCAGGTCATCCTAGCGTTTATGCTTTGATGCTTATGTTAACTTGCTATATTAAAAGGGACAAATGTTCTAGTCATTTTGGCTTCTTGTGCCTCAAATGCTTACATTTAATCCCGACAAAGCTCTAACGTATGTTCTATTCATATTCCCACGATTACAATGTTAGTGGGAATTGTATAACATACGAGCTTTGTTCTATATCCAGTGATGATAAATTGTCGAGGCTTGGTAACCAGACCTAGGGTTGCATTTAACATAAGTCTTGCATTACATACTTCACTTACATATGCACGCAATTTGGTTGTGATTCTATTTCTCCCCTGTGTGATGAAGGATTGGGGGCATCTTCAAACATGTCACGTTTCTTCATGGTTGCACAAGAGTTTGGTTCGTCAATTCATGTTCCTCAATGGAATACCTGTCACTGTCAAGCAAAAACATGCAACACTACATGAGATGTCAGTCCATTTCTATATACATTGCATCCATATACTCATAATCTCTATTCTACATGCTCATAATCACATCACATCACATCAAAATACATATGCATCAAAGTACAACATACATCTCATACTCATCATACTAACATCTCATGTACATCAAAGTAAAGAAAAATGGACAATGACATGAACATAGGAATACTAGACTCAAAATCTCGTATGTATATCTCTCAAAAAAATGGGTCAGTACAAAAATGGGCACTACTCGAGTGCTATCAATCACAATGATACGAAATGGTGCTGGCACACCAATCAATACATAGCTAGAGATCAAAATCAAGAGCCAGATACACAGCATCTAACTCTACCTTGTGCTCTTATCTCTAAGAGGAGCAGGAGCAGGAGCTGCAGGCAGAGGAGGAGGTGGTGGCATGTTAGGTCTAGCAGGAGGTTGTGCACCTCCTGACTCTCAACCATACTATGAGAATCACTACACTTGCAGAGCCTCATCAAGCACCACTATTGAATATGTAGCAAAGTAGTAGGCCACCCGCCCTGACTAAAGGCGGATCTCCTCCTGTGCAATATCCAATCTCTACTTAGCAGTCTTGACGCGCTCTCTCCACTGATCAATCTCCCGTTGCCACTCCACCAGCTGTGAGTCCCAAATAGTTACCTATATCTGTAGATCTCCCAATTGTTGGGAGGCCTGACGAATCCACTCTCGGTAGCACCATACCATATCTTGGACCCCAACCGCAGGCTGATCTGGCATGTCCTCATCAAGCATCTTAGGTGTTTGTTGTTGTGGTGGTGCCTACTGTTGTGGTGGTGCCTGTTGTTTTGGTGGCATTTGATGCTGTGGAGCCTCCTGTTGTGGGACCATGGGGGAATCTGCAATTGTTCTACCCGGTGTCAGACCTGTGGCCGCATATGTGGCTGCTCTTGTGGCTACACCTATGGTTGTGGCTATCTTGCTATTGTTGAGGCACCTATCTCTATGCTTGACTTGCCATCCCTAGTGGATCAGTAAAATGTAGGACTGGATGGCTAATCAAATGCACCTGATAAGCAAGCGTCATCCCTGCATCTGCTACCTCCGAAAGGTAGTCCCACTGAACTGCAGCTAGGTTGCGCATGCCTATCATGGATTGGCCTAGATCCATACATGGAGGCCACCATTACCCTACATCTCTCACCAATCTGGCGTATGCGTAGTACTCCTGAGAAATATCTGGTGGACGGACGGACTGCTACCACACCCATGAAATCACAAATTGCTCTATGATCTGTGTCGTCCTACCCAACAGTGGTCGTGAGTTGAACATCTATGGCAGCTCTCTTTGAGTGTCATCCCACTCCTTAGTCTCTTGCCAGGGCCACCATACGATGGAGACCAGGTCATCGAGACATGTCCTCCAATGCTCTATCTTACCTAGGAAGACCTGGGTAATGTGCCCTCGATATTGGAAAATGCAAGGCTCCATTGGCTCTCTGGCATCCTCATGAATGGGCCTACGTACAGGAAGATGCTCCCATGCCCAGATCTATAACACATAAGCTTTGACAGCCATAATATTCTTCTCATGGAAGACTATCTCGTGCATCTCATGGTACAGGTGGGCCAGCATGCACTAACCCCATCCAAAAATCTCAGGCACCTCTACCATCCGGTGCAACATCACTCCCCACCCACACTCTAAACTGTGTTGTCCTCTATCAGGACATAAGAAATAGCTCAAGAATATAGCTAGCATAGATGCCAGCTTGTGTGTCAGCCCGTATGTGTGCATCAGCTCATCCCAGCTGATGGCTCGACCTCTCTGCAACTCCCTCTCAAACACAATAGAAAGTGCCTCTATGCCTGCTCAGGGCACCGTATCATACATGACTTGTGCACTACGAAAAGGAATCTGCAAGATCCTCCATATGTCCTCTGGTGGGATGGTCATCTCCCCCACAAGTAGGTGAAAGGTGTTTATCTCTAAATGGAAATGCTCTACCAAAGCTATGAGTAAGCCGTGATTCACCATCAAGGCTAAGATTTGGCATAGCGAGCACAAACCCAATGGACCAATGTGTGCCCGATCAGCATCATTGAGACTCTATAACAACTCTTCATAGGGTGGATAATGCGATCTGAATGAAACATCGTCGAAGACCTCCTGCACACACACAAACAACAATGACAAGCAAATGATCAGTACCAAAATGATATGGTAGAACAAAGCTAATCAAAATGCAAATTTCACGTACAAAAATGCAAATTTTAACCTCTATTGTCAGGGATTTTTGCACAAAGATCTCAAAATCTTGCACGAAGTTCTCCAGATCTCATGCGAAGATTCCCTCTTTCAAGCAAAGAATCTCCTTCTCACATGAGAAATGAAGTCCTTGCATGAGAAATGAAGTTCCCGCATGCGAAGAATCTCATTCTTCACGTAAGAGGTGGGTGTCTCCCGCGTGATAAACCTCATTGACACGCACGAAGAAAAAGTACACCTTGTTTCTTCGCACGAGAAGAGATTATCTTTGCATGAGAAAGGACAATCTTGCATGAAGACCGTTTGAACAACCCTAAAACATGCTAAAAAATGTGATAAATGACCTCGTAAAGCATGAAAATGAAAGTACGAAGGTGGGAAATCGATGACTCACTGGTGGTCCATAGTCTACTGGCCAGCTGTGTCGTCTGGAGCACTTGAAATGATGATATCTCACGTTCACTGCCATGTCACTCTCAGAGCTCAATTCACTACAAGACAAAAAAACACAAATGAATTGAAAATGACACCTTGGGCCCTTATATTGTTGTTGACCTCATCTCTCATAATGCTTCGATTTGTGCAAAAATCACCCCCTGGCTAATTTGATCATTCTTAATTCATTTTCAGGATTGAATTCAAAATCTGACACACCTAAGTGCCTCAAAAATGTGTTTTAAAATTTTGAGAACCAACGCGATCAAACGCTTGTGCAGCTCAAATCTTTTTGATACTTTGCGATTCTTGGAATCTTTCCAACTCGCAATCCTTCATGTTTTCAGAATTTATTTTTGAAGAAGTCAACTTAGGTCAACTGTGGCCAAATTTGGTCAACTTTTGTTCAAACTTGGTCTTCTAAACCTCCAAACCATGATGAATTAACTATGAATCTTCTTCTGATTTCTTCTACATTCTGTTGAATCTCATATTTCTTTTACTACTTTATGTCACATTTCTGTTGTGTCATCTTTCGATTTCGCTCCTGAGGGGGCAGGATGATTATATCATTGAATACTTTTTGCTTGAGGCATCTCATTTCCATCTTATGTCCTCATCATTTGGAGCATCTCACCACTAGGGGCATCTTATTCCCTCTTTCTGGCATCTTTTTCATCTTGTCATCATTTGATTATAGGTATTGGGACAATCTAAACCTCAACTCCTGAGGATCAAGCCTCGTTTTTGGGATGATTCATGTCTCATAATTCAATTTTATTATCTGCTATTGCTCTTAGGTATCTAGGTGTTCTATCTGGATCCTTAAAGGTTAAGCTTCGTTCTGGAGATAATCTTTTAAATGCTTTCAATTTCATGTATCTAGGTGTTCTATGTGGATCCTTAAAGGTTAAGCTCCATTCTAGAGATAATATTTTAAATGCTTTCAATCTCAGGTATCTAGGTGTTCTATCTAGATCCTTAAAGGTTAAGCTTCGTTCTGGAGATAATCTTTTAAATGCTTTCAATCTCAAGTATCTAGGTGTTATATCTAGATCCTTAAAGATTAAACTCTGTTCTAGAGATAATCTTTTAAATGCTATCAATCTCGAGTATCTAGGTGTTCTACCTAGATCCTTAAAGGTCAAACTTCATTCTAAAGAAACCTTTTAAATACTTATCAATTTTAGGTATCTAAGTATTCTGCTTGGATTCCTTGGGATTAAGCTCTATTCTAGAGAGAGTCCTTAAAAGCTTATCAATTGGTCTTCGTATCATCAACTTTGGAATCAATCTCATCTTCGCATCACATTGTCTGATTTTCTTTGAATTGAACATGTTGCTCATACATTCATTCAAAGAGGGGCAAAATGTAATAGCCCAAAATTGGCTCATTGCCATGATACTAATTCTAGTCTATCTAAATCAATTCTAAAGTCCTATTTCACTAGGCAAATTCTTATTCTAATTCTCATTACTTGACTCAATAGTTAGATGCAGAAAACCCTAATCTGCACTAATCAGACTCTTTATTTAATCCCTATAGTATGCACTCATATTAGCCACGTTAAACCTATTTGATTTCAATTTAATTTAATCTAACATATTCATACTTTATTAAATTAAATTATCTCCTAAGGCTAATGTACTGTGGAATTAAATTTATTTAATTTAATAAATATGCCTATTTTAATTAATTAAATGAAATTATTTAATTAAATAGAAAAACTATTTCTAATTAATTAAGCAAAGTTATTTAATTAAATAAGAAGTCATTCCTAATTAATTAAATGAAGTTATTTAATTAAATAAGAAAAGTGTCTCTAATTAATTGAATAAAAATTATTTAATTAAATAGAAAAGGTATTTATGAGAGCATATCTCATTTTATTAAATTAAATATTTCTTCTAATTCTTCTCTTCAGTTCAAAAATGGAAATTTCCAGTTCACTGCTAATCAAATTAGAAGTGACCCAAATCACTTGCTTTCACACTAAAGTCTATCTGAGCTGACTGACTCTTACACTCATATCTGAATTAGTTAACTCCCTTTAATTTGGGAATCTTCCACCTTAACTAAACCTCATCTTTAATCCTGACTGTTGATTGAAATTGATCTCAACCGTTGATGGATTCCAGAAAAGTCTATTTAAGAGACCCTAATTTCTTCATTTTGGGAGGATGAATTGAATTGCTATCGAAGTGTTGTTGAAATTTATACTCACATTTTCTCACATTTGCTCACCTTTTTCATACACTTGCATCCTTAGTTTAATTTCATTTAGCTTACCTATGCATATGTTAATCTAGTTGGTTTTATTTTGTTCTTAGATTACATTGCATATCTCATTTAGAATACTTCGCACATTCATCTAGACTAGCTGCATTTCTTTAAATCCTTCGTTCTTAGAGGGTTTGGTTGCCTGCACCTTGATTCTGAGGATATTAACAGGCAAAATCCCTTTAGATAGAAGGAAATAGGTCACTTTGCAAGGCAAATCTTGGGTGAACAATCTCATGTTCATTCTAGGATGAATCCGCATATAATGATCGTGTTGAAGTGTGTGTGTTAACAGAGGCCACATTCCACGCATACATAAACCACAAATTATTTCATTATATTCCAAAATTCCTTACATAAGAAAAATACATAAAATTCTAAAACAATTCACTATGAGAGTCAACAGTTCCTTTTCATAAACTTTCTTCCAACCTTCAAAAACTATCGATCCAATCCCTATAAATAGAGGATCAACACTTATTCTAAAATAGGAAAGAAAATAAACTAACTACAAATCCACCAGAGAAAAAGAAGGAAATATAACAGTTCGTGGTACAAATAATAAAGTCTGGATAAAAAATTAAACACAATAGTAAACGCAGAGGGAATATAGCAACTTTTCATCCCTGCATTCCTAGAATAATAGCTCCTCCTTTGTAGTGGCTATGTCTCCTGATATCGTTATGGTTCTTCCACCGTGATTGGACTTTAATGTTCCTCCTTGAATGTTGTCGACCATCTCCAACTTCTTCCCTATCAGGTTAGTTATGATGTAGAAATATTTGTAAACAAGCATAATCAAATTAAATCCAAATATTAGAACACACATTCTGATGGTTATATGAAATACTGCATTATATGTATAATATTGGCAAAATATGACATACTATCTACCCATAGGTTAACGATTCTATCTGGACTTTATATAAATTCAACTAAACATAAGTTCACAAATGTCTTGGTAGTGTTAAAATAGAGTATTTAAAATTATCATAAAATAGAGGCAATCATTAGCCTCATCACGAGGTACGTGCAAAATACTCCATTCATCAAACTCATAAACATCGATGGTGCATTGGTTAACCCAAATGTTACAACTATCAACTCATAATGCTCATAGCATGTACGAAAGGTTTTCCAATGAATGTCAACCTCATGAATCCAAATTTGATGGTATCTTGACTTAAAATCAATCTTCAAGAACACTCTAGCTCCCTTCATCTGATCAAACAAGTCATCAATCCTCGAAAAGGGATGTTGATTCTTCACTGTCACCTTATTCAATTGTCAATAGTCAATGCATAAATGTAATGACCCATCTTTCTTCTTCACAAAGATGACTTGTGCACCCCATGGGGAAACATTAGGATGAATATGGCCCTTGGCCAAAAATTCCTCCAATGCAATATGAGCTCACTCAACTCTTGAGTAGTCATATGGTAAGGAGATCATGAAATAGGCTCCACTCTTGGAATTAGATCAATATGAAAATTAATGTCATGCTTTGGTGACATACCTGGTATCTCATCAGGATATACGTCAGCATACTCATGAAGGTGTGGGTGATTATCCAACATCACCTCACGGCTCTCAGCCTCCTCAAGGTCACTGATAGAGACCACAAACATTTGACATCCATATTGCACACTCCACTTCAGCTACTTAGCTGAGTTCATTTGAAGTGAGACTAGCCTCTAAACCCCTACAAGCTCTACTTGTCCACCTATGTCATCAACAAACTATACCAACTTATGTCAGCAATCTATATTCACCTAATGGGCAGCTAACCAATCCATTACCAACATGATATCATAAGATCAACTATGGTGGTGAAGGTGCGTAAGTCCAACACACAACCACTAACTATGTAGTCCACAGTCACCTTGGAACTTGTGGCTAACTCAACCTGCCATCTATCAACTTGTCATATAACCACCAGCCCACATCATTGAATAAGGGATGGTGAAATAAAATAATTTGAAGCACTTGAATCAAATAATACTATAGTAGAAATACCATGCAATGTACCTGTAGCCTCGACTATGGTACCTTGGTGCTCTACTTGACAATTTTCAACCACCGTAAAAACTTTGTGGGATCTACCTACATCCCCCACAGTAGGCTCAGACATGGTTGCACCTCTATTAGGTCCTGAAGATCTCTTTAGAGAACACTAAGCTGATTTGTGACCAATTTGTCCACATAAAAAACATGTTCCTTTGAAACGGGAATTAGATCCACATCCACCTTGAGGAGCACTAGAATGTGGTGCACTCCCTCTACTAAAGTCTTGTTGATTACACTAAGATGGATGACTCTACTAGGACTGCTAACCTTGACTCTAGTCACACCCCTTTCCTCTTATGATCCCTGAGCTCTATCCACCCTTAGGCTGATACAGATGACATTGTCGACTCTGGTGACTACAACCACCTTGTGAGGGTGTTGACTGGGCTTGGCCCTACCTTATGAACTATGTTTGAGGGGGTGGTACACTCTACCCTATAGATCATCTGCTATGTCTCTAAGAGCCTAATCTAACACTGAACCCCCTAGCTACATTAATTTTAGCAATTCTTGCCTTCTCTATGGCGAATGCAAGTGTCCTAGGCTAGTGAATGTACAGAAATAAAAAACTACATGCAAATATAACCAATAACAGAAAATAATAGAACACACAGAAATGAACACAAGGCACCAAGATTTAACGTGGTTCACCCAATCCCTGGGCTACGTCCACCAAATAGCAAGTCCGATCTTATTAAAATCCAGTGATTACAACCTGATTACAATTCGTAATCCCTTACAGCTCAATACCACAGCAAAAACCAATTTCGTATGACCACACATGAAAAATACCCAACCCTAAGCCCTTTTTATACAAGTATTAAACCGCTTTAGGGTTATAACATGTCGGCCATATGTCGGCTACCATGTCGGCTACTTCCCAAAAAAGAACCCCACTATTTATGAAGTATGTACAGTACTTTTCTGATCAGTCACCACAATCTAACAGTGAAGATGGACATCCCCAATGATAGAGTGTTTAAGACCCGTGAAAAAATGTTGTGTGGGGAGTACCTCATCATAATGATAGCTCAAGTACTATCTCAACCTGAAGAACCACCTCTCATACTGATCCACTGACATGTTCCCCAATTTGAACTCATGAAACTCATCAGCACAAGCCTCTCGATACTATGTAGATAGAAAATTTTCCCTGAACCTCTCCTCAAAGATCTTCCAAGCAAGATCCATTATACTGATTTGGAGCTTCTTTCTCTTCATATCCCACCATACAGATCCATGGTCTCTCAGTTGTGTAACAACACAACGGGCCTTCAAGTTTCTTTCGTATAGATTTAAGGAAATGTAATGCCTTGTATCTAGTAACCATGTCTCAGCCTTGAGACCACCTCCTAGGTCATTAAACAGTGGTGGTTTTGACCTCTGAAGGTCTCTCATCATATGCACTTAGATGGAATCTCCATCATCCTAACCATGGCCTCTCCTACGATAATCTCTACCACTAGGTGGTGTGCGAGAACACTCACATTCATGCCCATGGTCTTCTCTGCCTTCATGCTATGACATGTGGGAGTCTCAATGGTGAGATCCCTCTTCCCACCCATGGTTATGTTGGTTTTACTCAACTTGAGGTTCCAACCGAGCTATAAGATCCTGTAACAAGGGCAATATGCCTCAATAATAACTTGATTGTTATTACCCTATCCTCCCTCTTCTTCCTAACATTCCTCCTTGTGGTGTTCTTCTTCATCATTATTCTGTTAGTTATTCCTCTGACCACCAGGTCTATATGCATGAGGCATCTCTAAGGGGGCAACATGATAAGAGTTAGAGTCAATAAGCCAAAATAAGATACCATTATGTGTAACCAAAACAATATCATAGTGGAAGCATAACACAAAGATCCCAATGTTGCAACATGGTATCCGATACCAGATGTAATGCCCCACTCGACGATCCTTAGACCAAAGATAAATAAAAGCCCAACCATTTTATTTTTTAAGAGATAAAGCATGGCTACATACAACATCAACATGCAACTGATCTCAAGATCACAGCAAAAGACTCAACCAAACAATCCAATCAACCAATGATCTCCAAACATCACTACTTACCAACACATTCATTAACCAAGTGGGTTATACATACAATGTCCATTTCCAACTATAACGAACATACAATGAAACCTAACCAAATATCCTAGAAGTTGACTAAGCCTTAAATTGATATATATTATGCATTCCTTCACTATAGGAGGCAACAACTCCCCAAAGGGTACCCAAAACACCTTCTAAAATACAACTAACAAATCAAAAAGTACCTATTATTTGCTCAAGAAAATTTTCTCTTAGACCTCATGTGATACTTTCCAGTATTGTGTGATACTTTCCAGTATCCTACGATACTATTTGCTACTACTATGCAATACTTTACCACTATCATGTGATACTTTCTACAACTAGCATGTGATATTTTCCAGTATCGCATGATACTTCTTACTATTATCATGCGATACTCTACCAGTATCATATGATACTCCTTGCTACTACCATGTGATACTTGCCAGTATCACACAATACCTTTTACTATAGTTGTACGATACTTTACCAGTATCACCCAATGTTGAACCAATGTTGCCCAAGTTTTAAAAGAAATGCCAAATGACCAATTTAGAAGCAAAATAGAGTTTGAACCTCCACACTAGGGAGTACTGGAACCACCATAGTCGAGGAGTAAACACTCAAAAGCATAAGGAAGATCAAATAACTCTAACATCTAAACTATAGCATCTAATGTAATCATGCAGAAAGCAACATTGTAGTGAGCATAAATTTGCATAAATCAACTATCTCAATAAATAGAAGTAATAAAATCACAAGGAAAACATACTTCAGAATGATACTAGAACCATGTGAACATCCAACTTCAGAACTAAACGTGGAGGAAGGACAACTTTGTGTGTCACTCCCTAGCAATGGTATAGGTAGCTACGCCTCCCAACCACGTGGAACCCATAGGCCCATTGCTGCCATGTTGATGAAGATAGTGATTCGACCACAAAGACACACAATACAGTCATTCATGGCTAACACTCACGCCAAACACTGTAGAGAATTGAAACCATGATCATGCAATAATGCAACACAATAGGTATTGATCAGACGCTCTATGGGTCTACTATGTAGGGACTCTAGTGGAGAGTAGATCACTTGAAATTATGAAGCTCAAGCTAAACATCGTGTGGAAACTCTCCCTCAAGAGGCCATCACACTGTGTCCTCGAATGAACCATACAAACACTTGCCCTCAGATAGACTATACATGCACATACCCTTGGATGAACCATACAGGTATTTCACATTTTTATTATCTTAGTTTTATTACCCATTAATACATTTAGTTATCACTTATTAGAAACTTATTTGTGTTGACCTTGTGGGGAACGTGACTTGTGGTCACATGAGAAGCCCCTCCACTTATCTACCTTACATACCCATGCTCATCACACGATGAGTTCCCATAGGCAATGTAGCTTCCCAACCCAACCCAAATGAACATAACTCAACTGAAAGCAACCAGAAGTTTGGGTCTAGCAAGAACCTGACAAGTGCACGCTAACGTGCTCATGTGTGGGCACACCACCTACACAAAGATCATAAACAACAAGGGCTGGATGAGAAACAATAAAACTACCAAGTATAAAATTACTCAACTGAGCACACAGTCGAGAGTATGGATTCGACATGAATCCCAATGCAAGAAGAATACATCTATGGTCAAATTAGATTTCTCACGAATAATCCAAGTCCATGACCAACATCAGTGCCAAGAAACACCTAAGAAAACTAGGCAGCATATAAATCGAGGCAAAGTAAAAAATGCCCAAAAACCAACATTGACAAAAATCAATGAAATTAAAACCCTAGTTCCAATCGGGTATAAAAACCCCAAATATCAAATAAAATTTAGGTTTGGAATCTGTATGCAAAAACTACCAGCATAACGGTCTAAAACCCCCAAACCCACACCAAAAAGCAAACAAATGCTCATAAGCACCCAACTAAGTATACATGAACAGAGGGGAACACTAGTTCTCTACCTCCTAACATACCAACACCAGAAACTGACTTAAAAACTGATGCAAGAGCATCCTAGGTGTAAGAGAAATCTTGCATCACCCAAAAATATTTTCATTTGAGTATTTTCTATTTTAATAAGGACTAGTAGACAAGGTGGTTACTATTTATTGGAACTTGCTATTTTTAGTAAGTTTTTCATACAAGCTTGAAATGTTCTCATTTTCTACATGAAGGTTCATTTTAGAATTATAAGCCTATGATAAAAATCTCATTGCTCCATCTTAAGTATTAGAGAAGTTATTGCAAATTTTTGGTGGAAAAAATTGCAGAAAAATCTTCAGGCTCACCGTTGGAGGCTTTAGAGTGCTCGGATGAGGTTTGAAAACTCGATGAAAGGGCACTTGCATGGTTTTAAGCTTGTAGATCATGAGGTGGAGTTTATGAAAAGAAGTTATAATAGCTAATTAGAGCAACAGTTTGAGAGTTATGGCCTTCTAAAGTTGGGCTACCCAAAATTTCTAAAATAATTTGTCAAAGATGTATTTAGCTGACTCTATATATATTGTTAGGGTCTGTCGGCCCTAGGTATTAAGTTTGAGCATCTAGAACCTTCCCAAGCGACATAAAATTACCTATTTAAGAAAGGCCCAAACATTGTCTAGGACAACTCTAGGTGTAGTTCACAGCTTAGTCTTGCAAATTATTGTAATGAAGGCACCCATGTGGGTTAGCATATTGTACTTGTTACTGTAATTTTGCATTTGTGGTACTAATAAGAAGTCCATTTTTTTTCTCGCATTTGTTCTTGTTTCTTTGTTACTGTTATGTGTTTATGGTATTAAGGGGAGCACCCTTCATCACAAATGAAGGTAAGGCATAAAAATAAAAGAGCCCTACCTGGTAGCCAAAAGGGCAAAAACAGGAATGCTTGCGATAAAATAATCACTCTACTAAATTGCCAAAAGTCTCGGCAAATTGAGGTCTCCCCAAGCCAAATCCAATGAGATCAATTCCACGATGATCCTACCCCTACATCTCCCACAATGAGTAAAACAACAATACCTCCTTAATAGGATTTGGGATTTTTGCTCTCAATTTGCAATTTGAAAGTGAGAAGTGAGAAATGACTCACTTTTTGGGATATATACTCACTTTAAAGTGCAATATAAATTTAGGAAAAATAACTGGTTTACTAGATTAAACCCCTACTCAACCAAGACAAAATCGGGCAATTCTAATTAAATGGAATTCAACTATGACAAAGCTTCTAGTAAATAAATAAATAAGATCAAATCACAAAATAACCTTAAAACATTAAATCACAATATCCCCAAATAATTTCTGTGAGAAATACAGACATAATACTGGTCTAGTCACAAATGCAAATGAATCCAGATTTATTAAATCACTAAAGGGTTTAATTAATAGATATTTTTTTTAATACTAATTAGGTGATATTAATATTAGTATTAGGGTTGACTTATAGTTTTTTTTTTTTTAATGAATAGACCTTTTCCATTAATTTAAAACTTTAAAGATACATATTCAAAAAAAAAGAGGCCAGTGGATATAGGATCACCCCGCGAGTTCAAACAACCCAAGGCTGGAGATCAACTATTCATCAAAAAATATATATAAACAAAAATATAAAACTTCAAGCCGCAAGAGTAGTGCCAACCGAAGGAGGGTCTTTGTCATCAGAACCCCATAAATCCTTGGGGTTATTGGTTGGCTCAGGGGGAGACCAACCATTAGTAGCAGCAGCAGCATCTTTATATTTGTCTTTATCTTCCTCGACCCTGGGAGGAGAAATGGCTTAATCCAGCTAGGGGAATGCCCACTTGGGGTCACGGTGACAGATGGTCAACCTTCATTAGTGACAGCAGGGGGAGCCACTAGGGACCAACCCGAGCCTAACCTCCGAGGAGGCGAGGCCAAGTGATGATGGCCACAAAAGCCACCATTGGGAGAGAGGCGATGAGGTTGTGACCTAGGGGTCTGCAAGCGGTGAGCAAAACTACTCTAGCCTCTCTAGCAACCACAAGGAGTACGGTCACTAGATAAAGCATCTAGAGGCACTTAGGCAACCGTACAAGGGGCATTTCCCTAGTGAGAAAGTAGCTCCTATAGGTGAGCCACTTCCAACGTGACATTGTTAGTTTGTACATGAATCTAAATCATGACATTATTATATATACATGCTTTAGACTACATTGCAACATAAATATCAAGAAAGTTGTGAGAGAATAAAACAACATTACGATCTTTCCAAATTGTGAACAATATCTCCATTCTGAAAGCATGCCAAATCTGAGCATATCTAAAAGGGAGTTTGGAAGCATCACGCAAAACCACCATATGCCATGTGAAGGCCTCTGGATGAAAAGGCCTAAAGAAATCAAAAATCTAGAGCCAATAGTTCTGAGCTCTTCTGCAAAATCAAAAAATATGCAGAATGCTTTCAGTTTGGCCACAAAAAGGGCATCTAGGATCAGGAACTCCCAAATGCCAGAGTCGAGGACCCAAAGGCAAGCCCTGGAAGAGGAGACACCAGGCGAAGTGAGCAATCTTTGGTTTAGTGATAGTATGCCAAATAGTGGCAAATCTAAGACTCCAAGTCTTATGTGAAGAATGAAAATGTCAACGCTAATTGAGGGTATCAACCATCGAAAGATGGGGCACCAACCATCAATACCCCAGCCTGGGCTTGTAACTGGTCATTGGAGTGGCAGGGTACCACTTCCAATCTTTCCACCAAGGGTGGGATGAGTGAATTCCAAGCTTGTGTAACAAATTGGGAGGAACCACAAAAATTAGAAGATCAATTGTTTGTTGATTTGGACAGATAAGCCTAAATTGCACTTGCAAATCCTCCCATAAGCGAAGGCTCATAATAACCCTAGAGAATAAATCTTTGGGTGTTTTGATACCCCTGCGAAATAAACACAAAGTACTAGCTCTTTGAATCTTGGTTAAAGGGACCCTATGAGTGGCAAACAAGGGCGACTACCAAAGGTTTTGTTGATTCATCGAGAGCCCATCTATGAATCCATTACCAGCCCAGCATAGCCAAGGTTTAATATCTTCCCAAGATTTCCAAATGCTCTTAGCAACAAAAGTGCTTTGAATTTGAATAGGTTCAGAAGTTACAAGAAGGGTTTGAAAACCAATCCCCTTCCAGGCCAGATGATTAACTAGAAAGCTTGAAGAAATGCAATGATGTAACAAAATTTTCTAGGCCTCATCTCCAGTGAGAGCCCGTATGACTCGTTTGGCACAAAGGGCTATCCCCTGCTTGTGGGTGGAAAGCAAGCCAAGACAACCATAATCCTTGGGTAAACAACAAAAGTCCCAAGCCACTCTGTGAAAGCCATGATGCATAGCATCAGAGGCCCAGAGAAAGTCCCTGAGAAAATGTTTAAGGTACGAGGCTTTGGAGGGAGCCCAACAAGAAGAATAATAGACATGAGTAGTAGTAAGCACTTTTGAACTTATTTGAAACTTTCCTACAAGTGAAAGGGGTTTAGTGATCCAATATTCCACCTTCTTCTCAATTCGAGAAAGCACAACATTCCACAACTCTACAGGAGATGCTTGAAAAGCAAAGGGAATGCCCAAAAAAATTAAATTTCACCATGTTGGACCCATTTCCATCCATAATGCTACAACAAGTGGGGGCATGGCAGAAAAGATTTGTGGTAGAAAAGATTTGTGGTAGCAAATGGTTTTGTGCCATTGGATAGTTGAACCTGATACAAGACAAAAAGTATCTAAACACTGCAATGCATTGGTAATATTCTTCTCATCCTCAATCAACATGAGGAAAAAATCATTTGTAAAATGACCATTAACCAGTTGAGTGGTCGACTCTGGTAAAGAAATACCCCACACCAAACCTCGAGAGATGGCATTAGCCAATAGATGACCAAAGCTCTCAGCTACCAAAAGATAGAGAGCAGGTGCAAGAGGACAACCTTGGCAGATAGATCTGAAGAGCCCAGAAGCTTCAGATTGACGACCATTAATGGTGATATAAGCAAAGGCATCCCCAAATAGCATTTGCACCGATTGACAAAATACTCAACCAAAAGCCAGAGCTTGAAGCATAGCAAAAATAAAGGGCCATTCAATACGGTCATATGCTTTGGCGAAATCAATAAAAAAAAAAAAAATTATAAACTAGCAGTCACATGCTTTTGTACATGCAATGAGTGTGCCGTTAGGAGATGAGATTTAAGAGAAAAATGTAGAATGAACATTAAATAATGTAAATATAAGTTTTTTTTAAATGAAAATAAAAAATAAAAAAGTTGAAGATTATAACATAGATATAAAATTTACAATATTTAGGAAATTTGAATATTGCTTAAGAAACTTGTTCAATAATTTCAAGATTTTACAATTAAATTCAATTTATCAAATATAAAAAAAATAATCATTAAAAAAAAACTCCATCAAAAAATCTATTACGAAAAATTAATAAGGGAAATTCAAAAAAAAAATGAAAAAATAATGACATCTTTAAGAAATATTCTATTGACTAAATAAATTATAGAAATTGAAAAAATTATATTCAAAGAAAAGATTAGACTAATATAAAAAATAATTTAAAAACTAAAACCTAAATCAATTTTAAAAATCAAAAGTTAAATAAATAAAGATCACAACACAAGTTAATGTGGAAATCACAAGTAATTATTTTAAAAATAAATAAGAAAAGAAAAACAATAGTGAAAAGTAGATATTTAAAATATAATCTTATGTGGACAAATTAAATTATTTTTAAAATTTTAATTTAAGTTAAATTTTTAATTTAAGTAATATAATATTTACTAAAATATTTTATATAGATTAATAAATATTATTTATTCAAATTAAATTTATCAAATATGAAAAAATAATCATTAAAAAAAATCTATCAAAAAATCTATTATGAAAAATTAATAAGAGAAATACAAAAAAAAAATTCTAACAAATATTCTATTAACTAAATAAATTATAGAAACTAAAAAAATAATCAAAATAATATAAAAATAATAATTTAAAAACTAAAATCTAAATCAGTTTTAAAAAATAAAAGTTAAATGAAAAAGAAAAACAATAGTTAAAAGTGTAGATAACAACTTTTCCTTCACAAATTTTCAACCACAAAACATATAAAAGAGTTTGTGACCAATTTCTTCTCTATTGACTAACGCATTGTATTTAAATTAAATTTTATGATTTTCTAAGTAAGTTTCTAAATTTAATTTAATTCTATTATGATTCTCCTCAATATGCAGCCACACGAATTCTATAAAAAATTCTTTAAAAAAAATCTAGAATTATTTTGTTTTTAAAGAAATAATAAGATGATCTCTTGTGATTTTTATTTGTGTTAGCAGTCAAGCATATTAATTTAATATTTTATTCTATCAGCTCAGCACTATCATAAAATTTCCTAGAAAGACTCTGGGTTTAATCATCATAAAATTAAAATAAATTTGTGAACTGAGGCTATTCTAAACCCTAACTTCGTTTCTAGGCCAAGCTTTAACGCAACTGGCAACCTATTCACAGTAGTTCTGTTCAGATCCACAAATCTCGACTGCGCAGGTTAAAAAACCCTCAGTTTCATGGTGTCAATGCTCGTGAAGAAATATATAATGACTAAATTTTTGTCTTCCGTAAGGCACCGATAAACCGGTATTTATGCCATAAATGCCTGCGCTCAGAATTTTTTTTTATCTGGTAAAGTTTTTCTCGGGAATCCGTGATGTGAAGAACTTCGCAGAATCGTTCCGAACAGCGTGGAATAAATCTAGGCTTTGCCTTGCGCATCAGGTATTCTTCTGAACAATCGGCGATCTGGTACAATTTAGGTAATGCAAAATACACAATTTGATGCCGATTATTTTTAAAATCTTCCTTGTCGTGCTTTTCTTTGTGTCCTTTTCTTTTTGTTTCAGATTGTTCAGATGTACTGTCGATCTTCCCACGGTCGTTGCGTGTTCGATCACTTTTACTGCACTCAATAAATCTATAAAGCTTCGTATTCATTGCACTTCACAAGGCAGGCAGGCATCCTTGCTTTACCACGGGCCCAGGGTGGGGGGGCTACAATTGCGATTTTCGTTGCCATTTGCCACACGATATCTAAAGCCCTGCACAAATCGAAATCCTGAGCAGCTGGTTTGGTATTTGGTACAAAATCTGACAAAAAATTCAACATTTCTTCAACTATTTTTAGGGTTTTTTTTCCCTTCCACATGGAGTTCCCTGCCTTCCCAAATCCTTCGGTCGTTCAATTTTTTAGAAAAGCAAAGAATTGAACTCATTTTTCACGGGGATTCTGTACCGGAAAGAGCATCAAAATTTGATCTTCGACAGGGATTTTTAGTATCTTTTTGCCGAGCCAGGCAAGGTATCTGCAGGGACTGTACATGATTATTCGACTGGTATGTAAATAAATATATATTCATGGCGCGTGAATGGTACAGGAATCTTTGTTTAATGGCTTATAGTTATCTTATTGAAAATCTTATTAATTAATTAATTATGTAAAATAGATTTAATTAATTAATAATTACGGCTAAATAGGTACGGATATACATTAGGAGAGAGGGGGTGTGGTGGGAGCTACAAATAGTTAATTTTACTACCTTGACGTGGAGGTCAACTATGTAAGCTCCCAGATCTTCTTTTCCAACCATAAAACAAGTATAAGATTCAAGGTCCAACATTGGATGATTGAAGATTTCGAGTTACAAAAAATCTAGTCACATGTATTGGAATTCTAACTCAACTATTTAGATATAAGGAAAAATATGCTAGATTTAAAATATATTTTATTTGAGCTATATATATTAGTATAATTAATTTTAAATATTTATAATTATGGTTTCTATTAAATAATTAATTAATAATGCTAATTTAAAAATAAATTATATGAAAATTAGGGCTAAAGTCTATATCACACTGGATCTACTCGAGCGTAATGTATAATAACAATAAATCTTAATAAGTAATTTAGGCTTCAAATCATTACCTATCAAAAGAAAAATGAAAATTGTATAAATAAGATTATATGTAACACATGTCTAATGTTAAATATATCACTCAAGTATACAATTTTATATATGATGTATTCTTATATAAAAAGGTTTGTTAGTATCTATTTAGATGAAATTCTTTAAATTAGAGGTTCTAATATATAGCATATGTACAACTTTGATGAAAGGGGAGGAAAATCTGTAACACTAATGGTGAATTTGAGTTTTTTTAATCAAATGCCACAATTATGTGGGAGAACTCTTGCATTGTAAACTTTACGTTATTGTTCCAAGTATGAAAATCCTCATAAAATTGCACTTATATAACAAAAAAGTGTACTTGTAGTTGAAAGAGAAAAACATTGAACCTATGTATGGATGTTCAAGGGTTCATCCCTCTCCCCCCTTGGTTCTTGAGGTGATCTAATGGGAAAGACCCCAAGAAGGGTGATCCAAGTGTAAATTTGATGGCACCTCTATAGGGAACCATGGCCCTTCAAATGCGTGGTTCATAATCAGAGATGCAAAGGGGGATCTCATCACATGTGGAGTTAAATGTCTTCATGATGGAACAAATATTGTGATTGAAGCTGAAGCAACTCTTTAGGCTATCAGAGCCTCAAAAAAATAGGAGTGAAAAAGTTGCATGTTGAAGGTAATTCACAAATAATTATTAATGGCATTATAAAAGGTGACATGGAGGCTTGGCACCTTCAAAATTACATCTCCAGAATCAATGATGAATTGTCATCCGTAGAGTAATACAAGATTTCACCCATAAAAAGATTTGAGAAAAAAGAAGCTAACACAATGTCAAATTGGGCATTAGACCTTGACATCCTTGAAATTGTCATTGAGAATTATTATGATGGAAAATAGGAGGAATGAAGTAACATAACAATTATTCTTCTACTCCCTCATCTAGCTACCTTTCCCCACCCATTAATAATGAGTGCATTCAACCGATGGTGGTGAGGAGTTGAAATTTCTTATAAGTACTACAATGGATGTGACAAGCTTTAAATGAACTCCATTGTTAACCACCTTAAAAAATAGAAGTGTGTGCACTCAAACTTACCAACGTTATAAGTTGCAAAGGATTCACAATTTAAGTAAAAAACTTGGGTGCTGCAAAAAATGGAAATTGCTTTCACGCTTCACTATAAGAAGCAACAAAATCCCTTTCATGGTCATAGCAAAAGAATCTAAGTGGACAAAATGTTCAAAGTCACTCATCATAAACTTGTTGATGTAGTTGATTGGTTTCTCGGATAAATGTTTTACTAGCTGGAAAAACACCATCTTACTAGCACAGACATTTACTCCATAATAATGGCATGGGCTTTGCAACTAGGAGAAGGTAAGGACATTGTTAGGTTTATTATGATTCAGTTGATTCGCAGGAATGCTCTGTTAGGTTTAGAGGAGATTTTAGATGCCTCAATTCCTAGCATTGGTATAATTTGGGCGAGAAACAAACTAGCATTGAAAAAATCTAGGCTCAAAATACACTCCATTTGTTTAGAGATTTGACGAGAGCCTAAGACACAAACATTTTAAGGATGCAATAAAAGCTTGGTATGCCCTAGACATGAACATTTGAAGGATGCAAGAAAAGCTTGGTATGCCCTAAAACTATTGGTTATGCAACACATAATTGACATGTGCATTGCTCAAATGAAAGCTCAGGTAGGGTGGACTGCTAAAGATGAGGAATATCTGGAAGAGTTGAGGAAAGCTAGGAAAGAGGCAAATAATGGTGAAGAAGACTCGACGAAAGCCAAAATAAATGCTATGCTTAGAGGAAGGATCCAAGGGTTTGTCCCATGTGCCCTCAAATGAAGAAAAGTTGTGCTTCCCCTTTCCATTAGTGCTCTAGTGATGTTTTATGTAGGTTGGTGTTTCTTTTTCAATCTCTCTATTGTTTTTTTGTTATCTTTATACAAATTGTCAAATTATTTGGTGTTTGGTATACATAGAATTTTGCTTGAGTTATTTTTTGAATTTCCCTTCAGGTAGTGTGTTAAACTGCAAAATTTTATTTGAAAATGGATAAAGCGGTAACAAAAGGTCACAAAGAATCTGAGTTAGTTTCACCTGTCTGAATTCGTCAAGTGACATGAATTCATGATTTTGACCATAGAATTTGTTTTGGTATTTAGTACTTTATGATGAGTTTTCATATTTCGTCTTGTGGGTCTGAGATGATTTTTTGTTATGATTAAATCAAATTAAAACATAATTTAATGATTTAATTTAAGGGAAATTTTATAAGGAAAAATCAATATTTAATTATATTTAATTAATTGAAAAATTAATTAAATAAAGGAATTAAATTTAAAAGATTATATTAAAGTTCTATTTTTGGCGTATTTGTATTTATTTAATTTAATAATTATTATTTAGGAGTTTTATTTTAATAATAAACTCTAAATAATATTTTTTTTAAACTAATAAATATTATATTAAAAATGTCTCGTAATTTAATAAGAGAGAAGACATGAATTTAATAAAGTTTATTTTAATTAAATTGCATAAAGCTTATGCATGAAATAAAAATATAATAAATTAATTAATGAGAGAAAGCTAATTATTTAATAAAGATATATTTTAAATTGCAAAAAGTGTGCATGAAAATGAAAAAAAGTAATGAAATAATAAAAGATAATGATCAAAGAGCTCCCTTGCATGATTGCAAAATCAGAGCCCCAAATTTAGGAGAGAACTCTTTATCAGAGATTCGGACCTCATTTTATAAGAACCAAGATTTGGAGAAGTGATTTTCAGAGAAGGAAGTTTTCAAAGGAAAGTGATTTTCTCATGTCCTTCGTGTGATTGCATGTTTGCAGGTTAGCATTAGATTCAAGTAGAATCTAGTGTTTAATTTCGCAATAGTTTTAGTTTTCCAATCTTTTGTCTACTTTGTATCTCGATAGATCTGTTCTCGGATAATTGTTGATTTAGTTTGATTTCTTTAATGGAACCATGTTGTGAATCTTAGTTTATTTTCATTTCGAAGTTATTTGTGTTTGAGAAATGGAGTTTTTCTAAAACCCTCATTCTTTTAAATTTTAATCAGATGGGTTTTAGATTAAAATTTGAATTCTAGAATGTTAGTTCGAATGCTTTTTCTAGGTTTCCCTATCAAAGTATTGTTCACTATTTTTATAATAGATATGTGTGTGTGTAATTACACAATAATTTGTATTTACTATGTAATTACATTATTAAATATAAAAAATATAATTATGGGGGTGGAGTTGTTGTTTTGTTATAAAATAAAATAAAATATAGTAAATGTGGGGCGGGGCCACCAAACCCCCACCCAGCCTCAAATTTCATAGAGAGTTGCACGGTAGCTACTACCTTTACAGTAGTACAGCAGTAGTGGTGTTGTCGTAGTAGCGTTTGCCTTAAGGTCGGTGGGCCATAAACATTTTTTTAAAATTAGTAATTATATAGTTTTTAATATAATTAAAATTATAAAATTATAAATATTTTAATAAATGGGTTTGTTAGTTGTTAATTAATTTAATTAGTATGATTTGTTTTTGAATTAAAAGCAACCAAAAATTAGTATGATTTGTTAATTATTATTTTATTAATAAGATTGGTAATTATTTTATTAATAATTTAAAATAAGTTATTTTATTAGTAGATGATTATGATCATTAATAATTTAATGATTTTCTGCCAATAGTGGCATGTTGTGATGGTTAAGTTGTTGTGTTGTTATCCTTGCCATCAAGGTTCCAATCTCATGGGGATGAGGTCCCCTGTTTGTGGCCTCACTGGTTCATAGCTCCAGGTCAAAGCGTTTACCCCTCTTTAAAAAAAATAATAATAATTTAATGATTTTTTAAATTAAATTTTAATAATATTTGATTAAAGTTTTTAAGTAATTTATTACTAAAATGTATGTGTACAAGTTTATTGTGAATTGTAAATTGGGGGGAAATGGTTATGTGCTTAATGATTCAATTTTATATGAAAATGATTTTTACTAAAACTTAGCATAACTATCATGGATTGTGGAAATCTAATTGCATTAAATGATTTTTACTATAAGGGAAAATTGATTACATCTGTCGATAGTTCAAGAACCTTAGTAGTATTGGTACTTTGGTAATGAAAGCTAGAACCCTGGTTGTAAATGAAAACTTTATCAATCTGTCATCTTTGAAAAGATGAAAACTATAATGTGCATGTTTACTGAACTCCTACATTTTGATAACAAATTGAACTATGAAATAATGTTTAAACAACTTTTATATGAATTGTTGAATTGTCTAGGATTCTAGTGAACTTGGAAACCTTAGTGAATTTGGCAACTAGAGAAATGAAAATTAAAACCCTAATTGAGATTCAAAATCTATAAATAGTAATACTTGGAAAAGAAAACTGAAATCCTGGTTGTTATTGAATCTTTGTGTCTTTAAAATGAAAATGAAAACTTGGAAACCTATAGTAAACAATTAAAATTGTGTGTTTTCCAAAACCTAATGAATTATGAAAAGTTACTATTGTATGTATTATATGTGATGTGTAATTTACTGATGTCAAGCTTGGGTTGACTTTGCTTTGACTAGTTATGATGTTTACCAGAGGCTTGGAAGTTTTGTTCTATGATGTCATGATGATGTTTTGATTACAATCTTTTGTACCCAACCATGGTGATGTGTCATGTTGTGTGTTATGATGAGTTTGATCAAATATTTTGATGTGGGTTCCATTTCTTGTGTAGAACCGAGGTGGATGATGTGCCTTTCTTGATATAACCTTTGAGTCTTCAATCAATTATCTTGGATTGCTTCCCAGTTGCTTGTATAGGACTTCAAGGTGATTATGTGATTTGTTCTTAGTAATGTCATGTTATGGCATGGATTTGGTTTATGTGTAGTGGATTTTGGATCAATCCTATTAGAATGATCATATTGGTGAAATCTATAATTATGATCAATAATATTTCAGTGCTTTCGAGTTGCTTGTTTAAGAATTGATGTTTGGTTTATAATCATTTAAGATCTTTTTCTTTTGCTGAGCTTGGGGTGGGTTTTCTATATGTCATGTTGGGAAGTGGTTTGCAACAGAGGTCGAGGCCCCAAAGAGGCTGATAGGTAACCCATTGTAGGTTATTTTAATAAGTGATAACATTTCATTAAATGGGTTTAAAATGAATTAATAAGATATTGGTACCACAGAAAGTCACTAGGGGGTCCAAAGTATTAAAAGATTATCATGGTAACATTAGAGCTAACTTGTTAATATGCCTTCTCTGTATGAAAGGATATTTTGATCCCACATAGAGGCACTAGGGGGTCCGACGTATTAAAAGACTACTGTGGTAACCTTAGAGTTGGTTCATGCGATGACACTTGCCCACTTTCATAGTAGATTTCCTACATTTTTGTGTTGCCTCTACGATTAGTTAATACTTGTGTCTTGGTACCCTTTGAGATAGTTTGCTTTCAGGTGATTCCTTGAACCTAGCTATTGGTTTTTACTTTTGAGTTTGCTATTATATTTGGGACTTGAGTTTATCTCCTCAATGCGGTGGGAGTGGACTTTTTTGGGTTCAATGAGGTCGGGTGGTAGTGCATTTTCTTATACCACTAAAATCTAATAGTTCGATGCTTTGGCTGGAGTTCCCTATTTTGTACTCTCTTTCATTCTAGTTCTTATTTACTATGATAGATGGTTATACTTTAAGTGTATTGTGTTTGATTTTATAGATCTTACAAGATTGTGTATATTATTTCAGCCTTTTATACCCTATGACTTGTACAATGGATGATTGTGCATTCTGTTTATTGCCAAGTGGCATCCTATAATTGTATGTTGTTTAAATGGAATTTGTACTTGTAGTTATTCTTTAATATGGATGTGTTATATATCAATTTTAGCATTAATTAAACTTAAATGTGATTCAACATCACCAGACCTTAAGGATTATAATCAGTTTTATGGTATGTGTTTATGTGTATGTTATTGCTTCCACTATATTATTTCTGTTATTGTTAAGTTATTATCTTTCAAAAAGAAAATTTGACAAACTTAGTGAAACTTTAGGTTAGTTTGTTTTGGGTTCCCTGGCGGGGCATTATAGAATCTACAAAATATTTAAAAGTAATTAAGAGAAGTATTTGATAATTTTATGTCAATATTTGTTTGCTTAGTGATGAACACATAAAAATGTTAAACATCATAAGTATATCCATGATCATGGATTAAATCATATCCCTAAAGATAAATGTCAAAGAGTTACATAAGAACTTGGATATTGAAAAAAGAAAAATAATTGAGCTAGAAGGAAAAAACAAGAACATTCTTGAAAAATTGATAGCTTATGAAGTTGGGTTGAGGCAACTGGTCAAGGATAGCGACCAACAAATGAACATGATTACTACCATCCTTTGTGCGATGGTGGTTAGCATTGGTAGGAGGAGCAATGAGGAAATAATTTCCTATGTGCCTATCCAGATGACTAGTGGACCAAGTAGAAGGACTACGCTAAGCACAAAAAGGGCCATTAAAGCAATCCCTATCTCCAATGCTAAGGGTCTTCTTTAGGAGGTTGCTAATACTACCAAAGGTTTTACTAAGTTAGTGGAGGGGCTAGAGGAACATGATAATTTCTTGCTTTTTTCTACTGGTTTTAGTTGCATTTGTGAAGATTAATCAGACTCAGAGGTTTATTCATCGTAGTTTCCCCCTAAATTATTTCTATGGGGGTTTGGGGGTAGTGCCCTCAAGATAAGGTCAATGGGGCAGTGCCCCAAGTGCACTCCATGTTGCAGTACAAGGTGGGTTCGAGGGGCAATACCCTCGTGTGGATTTTTAGGGTCAGTGCCTCCAAAGGAAAAAATGACCCTATTATTGTAAAAGGCATCAACTGTTATTTCTCAATTGGATGACTTATTCTAGCCCTATTTGTAAGCAGAAAAAAGTTATATACCTATTTGTAAGCAGAAAAAACTTGTATAAAATGGCTTAGGGTTAGGGATTTCATTATGTATTATAAGATTGAGATTTCATTATGTATGATGAGATTATATCTTCTTACGATAGTATTGAACTGTAAGGGATTGCAGATTGTAATCACTCGATAATAATAATATTGGACTTGTTGGTGGGCATAGCTCAGGGAGTGGGTGAACCATATTAAATACTTGTGTCTTATGTTCTCTTTTGTGCAATTTATTATTTTTCTGATATTGGTTATATTTGCATGTAACTATTATTTCTATTTGTGGTTAATCCTAACAAGTGCTATCAGAGCTAGACTATCACCATTTTTTTTAGCCAGACCGTTGTCATTTTTTTTTAGCTATTCTCTGTAGGAAGGTCTCACGGTTGAGTGGGAGAAATGGCAAACGAGGGTAAGCTGAATGTTGAGAAGTTTAATGGGTAGAAATTTTAGTTATGAAAAATGCAAATAGAGGATTATCTTTATCAAAAGGATTTATGGAAGCCATTGGAAGGAAAAGCCAAGAAATAGGGAACCATGATAGATGAGGACTAGAAGAATCTAGATAGAAAAGCACTTGGAAGCATTCAGTTATTTTTGGCACCATCGGTCACATTTAATATTACAAAAGTGAAGACAACAAAGGATTTGATGCAAACCCTAGCAATGCTATATAAAAAACCCTCCTCTTCAAATAAGACATTTCTCATGAAGCATTTATTTAGTATGAAGATGGTAGAAAGTGGATCTGTTGCAGATCATTTAAATGAGTTTAATATGGTTACTATTCAATTGTTTTCTATGAATTTTAATTTTCATGAAAAATTAGGGCTCTCTTGATTTTGTGTTCTTTGCTTGAAAGATGGAATGGTTGTAAGTAATTTTGTTTCTATATCTAATACCCTAAATTTGATGATATGATTGGTGTTATTCTAAGTGAGAAAACTCGTAGGAAAACCTCAGGTGGATCTACATTACGAAGTGTTTTGAATGCACAAAGAAGAGGTAGAATGATTGAGAGAGGAAGTAATTATGGAAATCATGGAAAATCAAATGGGAAGAGCTCTCAAACTAGAGGACCAAGAGATTCTTGGTACTATGGGAAGCTAGGGCATAAGAAGAAAGATTGCAGTATTCGAAAGAACAATGACAGAAATAAACTAGAAGGGAACAAGGAAGCAAATGTGGTAAGTAAAAAATTTGTAGAGGGTGTTTTGCCTCTTTCTTTAGAAAATTTTGATGATTCTTAGGTTTTAGATTATGTGGCTTTATTTCATGCTACACCCCATAGAGGTTATTTTATTGATTATGTTCAAGGGGATTTTGGGGTTGTTTATTTGGGGGATAACGAACCCTGTCAGACTTTTGGAAAGGGAAAAGTTAAGATTAAGTTGCAGAATAGGAATCATTGGCCACTACATGAGGTAAGACATGTTCCAAGGCTGAGTAGGGATTTAATTCAGCAGGGCAACTCGGTGATGAGGGTTGCCTAGTTACTTTTAATGATAAAAATTGCAAGGTTTCAAAAGGTTTACCTATAGTAGTAAAAGGTGTGAAAGTAGGCACCTTATGTCTTTATACAGGTCATATTGTTCCTTCTACTTTAATTGTTTCAGAGAAAAATGAATGTTCAAGAACAATTGTTGCAGTTGAGCAGGGAGAACAAACTATTGTTGTAAATTCTAATACAGCACTATGGCACAATAGACTTGGGCACATGAGTGAGAAAGGTATGAAATTACTTCATTCAAAGAATTTTTTACCAAGTTTGAAATGTGTCAATATGGATTTATGTGAAAGTTGTGTGTATGGAAAAAAAAAGGTGGGTTTCGTGAAGAGTGGGAAGGAAAAGAAAAATAAGAAATTAGAGCTTATGCATACATATGTATGGTGACTAGCTCAGGTATCTTTCCTTGGTGGCTCTCATTATTATGTTACATTTATTGATGATGCAACTAGAAAATTATGAGTTTATTACCTTACACATAAATCTGATGTATTTCAAACTTTTAAAAAATGGAAATGCCTAACTAAGAATGAGACTGGTAAAAAGCTAAAGTGTCTCAGATATGATAATGGTGGTGAGAATTGCAACAAATAATTTGAAGATTATTGTTCCTCTAATGATATTCATAGATTGAAAATTATTCCAAGGACTCCATAGGAAAATGGAGTGGCTGAATGCATGAACAAGACAATAATAGAATGTGCATAGAGCATGAGGTTACATGTTGGGCTACCCTTGAATATATGGGTTGAGGCTATCAATATTATTGTATATTTTATCAATAGAGGTACCTCTACTCCTTTGGGTTGTGATATTCCAAAGGAAGCATGGATTGATAAGAAGGTGAGTTGTTATTTTCTCAAAACCTTCTGTTGTGAAGCATTTGCACATATAGATTATGTAAATAGAACTAAGTTCAAAGCTAAGTCAAAGAAATGTGTATTTGTTGGATATGGAATTGATGATTTGGTTATAGGTTTTGGGATTTTTTGAAATCATAAAATTGCAAGAAGTAGGGATGTCATATTCAAGGAGGAAGTGTTGTACAAAGATTTGTTGCAACAATATGAGAAGAAATAAAATGATTATGTAGTGTTGGATGATGTTTGAGTAGTCCCTCATGTTCTGCAACAACCATAGCAAAAAATACCACACACCCTAGTGAATGTTAGATGGTCAACAAGGCTAAGTAGACCTCCATAAATATTTTCTCCCTCTTTATTTTATATTTATTTAATAGATGTTGGTGAATCTGAATGTTATGATGAAGTTGTGTAGTTGGATATAAAGATTCAGTGGGAATCTGTAATGAAAGAAGAAATGGTCTCCTTGCTTAAAAAAAATATGGGGTTTATCCAAGTTGCCTGTAGGTAGAAGGGCTTTACAGAATAAATGGGTTTATAGGTTAAAAGAAGATGGTGGAGGTGAGAAAATATTTAAAGCCAGGTTAGAGGTAAAAGGATTTGCGCAGAAAAAAGACATTGATTTTGATGAGATATTTTGTCTTGTTGCTAAAATGACTTCTATTTGTACTATTTTAAGTGTTGTGGCTACTGAATATTTGCATTTGGAGCAACTTGATGTTAAAACAATTTTTCTTCATGGTGATTTGGATGAAGAAATATATATGGTAAAACCACATGGATTTGAGGTCAAAAGTGATGTAAATAGGCTTCATGGAAAACACAAATCTACATATCACTAACATTAAACATTCAACATAGAGGCAACCTCAAAGTCAACATATATATCCTTCATGATCTCTTCAACACCCATGAAACTATTTCATTGTATAGAGACATCTTATCAAGTTAAATAAAACATGTTTCAACACAATTTTAATATTCTCCCATTCACATAGCCTGATCTCTATGTTGGATTACATTGTTCATAACTTATGTTCTATAAATCTTCTTGAAAAACTCTCCTGTCTAAATGTTAAAAATTTGGCCTTCAAAAATAATATCAAAATATGAGCCCAATCCAACAACTCAATTAGGATTTCTGATCTCTACACCGAGACCCATTTCTGTTGTCATAAATCAAAAAGGAAAGATGCAACCCTGCCTATGGCATCTAATATCTTTCTCAAAACAAATCCAAATGAAACTAAATTAATTTAAAATTGACCATTTGTGAGTATAGTTTTCAAATCTGTAAGCCATTAATTTTTCCAATGCATAAAGCATTCTACAAGAACAAGTCTTTGATTGTAACTTCAATGAATATCTTTAAAAGATAATTTTTACCAAACTTATCATAACTTTTACACATTTTTATTAAAATGACTCAAACCAACAGGAAAAGAAATCCTTCTCCATATCTTTTCATTGAGTATAATTTGATGTTCTTATTCAATTTAATTTGTTTGTACCAAACATTTTAATCTCACTATAGTCAGATATCCTTGGATCTGCAAATAACAAATTTTGCCAAAATGCTCATAACTTATTCATTTCTCTAGGAAATAAACCCAAATCAAATTCAAAATAAATATTATTCACCAAAATATCAAAATATACAGATTATACATGGTTTCCAGGCTGTACATGGTTGTACGATACCTAGAACCACCACAAAAATTGAAAAACTAATCAAAATAACAACTTAGTATTACTCAAAATTGATTTCAAATGTATCCATTTCCTTCCATTCTTGCTTTGGTTTGACCATACATTAGTTTTTATAGTTTTTTTGGTTGGTTGGAACTTTCAAACCACCTTTGAAACCATCTCCTTACATTCTTTTAACTATTATGCATTTTAGACAACATTTTATGCCTTTTATGCATTTTGCACTACAAGTTTAACTCTAAAATTGACAAATCTTTGCATGGACACTTTAATCACCCTAAAATAGACTTAAATGGATATTTTACATCAATCTTATCCTTTATAATGAATTCTTTCATATTTTGACATTCCTAGCCACTTTAAGACCTCCTCGCACAATTTTGATAACTTGTTACAAATGACTTCTCTAGCTTTCACATCTTGACTCAAAGGACTCAAATATATTATAAATGACATAGATACATTTTAATATCTGATATAAGGACTGTTAACCTCCTTGTTCTCTTTTACTTTAGGTGCTCCTATACCAAAAAGTAAGGAGAATCTAATGTGTAGATTGAAGAAAAGTTTATATGGCTTGAAATAAGCACCTTGACAATGGTACCTGAAATTCAATAGTTTTGTGCATGAGAATGGATACAATAGGTGTCATTTAGATCATTTTGTTTATTTTAAGAGGTTGTATTATGACAACTACATTATTTTATGTTTATATGTTGATGATATGTTTGTAGTTGGGTCTAACATGGATCACATTAAGGGGTTAAAATAACAGTTAACACATTCATTTGCTATGAACAATTTGGGGGAAGAAAAGAAAATCCTTAGTATGAAAAATTGTAGAAATAGGAAGAACAAAAAAATGACATTATCTCAAGTTGATTATGTTGAGAATGTGTTGCAATATTTTTCTATAAAGAATGCTAAAGTTGTCAACACACCTTTACCTAGTCATTTGAAGTTGACTAAGGAGATGTGTCCAAAGACACAAGAAGAGGAGGATAAGATGTCCAAGGTACCTTATGCTTCAGCTATAGGAAGCTTGATGTATGCTATGGTATGTACAAGGTCAAACATTGCACATGCAGTGGGAGTTGTTAATATCTATATATGATGTTGAGAAAATTTAATCTCATAGTGAATTAAAGAAAACTCCATATGTAATATATGTTAATATCTATATCTATGTTGATGGATTTATGTTGATATCCTTATATATGTCATTATAGGAATATCATATTGATTCAATATCTCTTCATATACTTAGAGCATAAGGTGTTCTATAAATCCTCCCTAGCTAAGAGGGAATGTTAAAGTTGTAGCTTCAGTCGAATAAATTTGATCTGGGATACATTTGATCTAAGATTCATTGTTATTATTGATAAATCATCATTTTCTATATATATGCATATTCAAGTAATTATAATATATATTATTATATATAGTATATCATATACATATTATAGTATATATAATACGTATATACATACATACATACATACATATATATTATATACATATAATATATACATATATATATACATATGTATATACATACATATATATATACACTAAATATTATTATGAAATATATGTATTAATTAAATGATTATTAAACCTTGGAGACATGTCTCTTCAAGAGACATGTCTCCTCTCATATTTATATGAGATCCAAATCTACATTTGGAACATATCAATTACAATGGTCATATTATTACATTTGCTGAAAAGATCCATGTTATTTAACATGGTATTAGAGTCAGGTTGCATATGTAATTAAAGTAATATTGAATACTTATACACATTAAGAAGACTTATACAGGATTGAATACTTAAACACATGAAGAAGACAGTAAGTGACAAGAAGCATGGAGAGTGTGGGGTCAGGTTGTACAATAGTGATCGAGTAAATGCAAGTACAATACAGTGGAAAAGGACAATAAGTAGAGGATACAAATTTCATAAGAAAGGAAGTAGAATAGGTCGAAGGGCCCATGTCGGTAGAAAACTACATGACCCACTACTAAGGGATGTGATCAAAAGGCTTGAAAACAATGAATTAGGTAATCCATTGCAAAGAAAGAAGATTGGGAAAAAATGCGGCAGGAGTCCTCTCATCGATCTCAAATGCCATGTGAGCACAAAGGGACCCTCCGCCAACATAGGATATATTAAATGAAATATAGTTATAGAATAAGCCCATGGAGATATGTAGGGATATAATGAGAACAAAAAATAGTAATACAATTGGTATGCATAATCAAAGACGAACATAAGAGAGTTTAAAAACACAAACAATGTATCTAACCTAATATAAAGTGAAAGAAAAATTATGTATCTCAAGGGAATATCCGCCTATCGCCTTCAAAAATTAACATAATCTAGGTAAGTAAATTTATGTGAATGTTTATTCATTAATATAAATTGTTAGTGATATTATGAATTTACAATATTTTCATTAGAAATACTAATGAAATCAAATCTAAAACATGATTATATTATTATAAGGAAAATAATAATTTTCTTTATGATGAATAATTTATTATTCTATTATGTAAATAAATAACTTTGTTTGTAATGCTTCCTTATTCATTATTTGAATAAGATTTTCATAATCATAGTTAGTATTTAATAAATAAAATAATTTATTGACAATATAGATCATATATATATTCAAATTGTATACATTTATCTATATTATATTGAGATGATCTTATATTATTATGCAGAATCATTTATTATCTTTGAGTATTATCTCTTATTTATATCTATTATAATAGTTATGTGCCTTGATCTTTTCCTCTGAGAATGTTATTGCTAGGAAAATGAAGGATTAATATTGGATTCAGAGGGAGTTTGATACTTTGTCAAAGGCAAGAAGCTTAGAAGAATGATGTTCAAAGGGAGTCTGACATTTCATTAGAGACAACTTTGAAAGAGAGGGAACAGATAAAGGATATGATTCAACCTTCGGTCAGCCAGAGGGAGTAAACCATGTTGAGATGGAGTCTTTAGTGATCAAAGGAGCAAGTTGGAATTTAGAAAGGAGTTATCATATTTGACACAAAATTGTTCAACAATAAAAGAATGAGTGGAAATTTTACATTGTGGGGGGAATAATAGTCAATGTTCCATTCCCACTTGAACCTTATTTAGAGGGGAGATGTTCCATTCTCAAATAATCAAAGAAGATAATTTCTAAATTTTCATGTACAGATAAGTATTCTTATCTTTTATATTTATCTACTCTTTGTAGTCTCTCTCTTATTTGTAATTCTATACATACTATAAAGGTTCTTTGCCTTGATCTTAACCTTTGTGTTTGAGGATATTCTTACAGGAAAGTAAGGTTGGTACTTTACATATGCTACCAATATTGGGCAGACTCAATCTAATGACAGTAGCTCCAAAGACCCTGATGATCAAAATGAATAAAATGAGGCTCTTGAAGCAAATATCTTTGCTGATTGAGGTTATGCGATTCTTCTACATTAAAAGGGAGTATAACACTTCTTCGAAGACAACATAGGAGCTTAGAAGATTGATACGTAGAGGGAGTCTAGATATACATGTGTGTGACTACATAATTTTGATGGGCCTACTTTTGAGTGCATCATGAGGAAGTACTAACTTATCATTGGAAAATCAAAAGATTCAAAGTGAGCTTGACAGGCATCCTTGGGTGAAGAGATCTTTTTGAGGAAGTAACTAGAGGACCTGACTTCCCAGGATCAATGATCAAAGGGAGAATTTTGAGGTGCAATCTTTTGTAAATGATATCTTCTCTATGAGGATAAGTTCTAAGTAAATTTATTGTAATGTATTCTTTTGTATGATATAGAATTGAGGTGAAAACCCTTGTTGGTTCATCCTCTAACTTGGTTCGTGGTGGATATCATGTGAGTTACTACATGATGTTGTTGTGATTATGTCATGAAAGATGATGATCTTTCATTGATGTATATATTTAGAGGGGAGCTATTGAAAGGTGACAATCTTATCAATAGTTGAACATGTTATCATAACATACTACATTAAGTTGTTGTCTTGAAGTGCTAGAATTTATGATAACGAATATAAGGTAACTATTGTAAGTTGAAAATCTTATCAATAGTTGACCTATCTCCTAACACCAAAATGTGTTGGAGCAAGTGTTATCTTGGTTCTTCAGGCCGGATTTTGCCGGACACCATGAAAATCAATTTGTTATAGTTCTTCAGGTCGGATCTTGTCTGACATCATAACTTAAATCTATCTTAGACCACACTTAAGGTGGTATTCAAATCTTGTATTATAATTGCTAAAATCTCTCCTTTTTAAAGAGGGACTATTGAAAAATTTAGCATCACAGTGAATTATAGAAAATTCAATATGTAATATGTGTTTACACACACACATTTGTGTTGATAAATTTATGTTGATATCCTTATATATGGCATTCCAAGAATATCATACTGAGTTGATATCTCTTCATATACTTGAGAGCACAAGGTGTCCTACAAATCCTCCCTAGCTAAGAGGGAATGTTAAAGTTGTAGCTTCAGTCAAATAAATATGATCTGAGATACATTGTTATTATTGGTAAATCATCATTTTCTATATATATGTGTATTCAAGTAATTATAATATGTATTATTATATATAGTATATCATATATCTATTATAGTATATTACGCATGCACACACACACATATATTATATACAATACACATATATATTATACATATATATATACATATACATGTGTGTGTGTGTGTGTGTGTGTGTGTGTGTGTGTGTGTATAGTTAGAATTCTTTGGATAACTGGGGGGAGGGTCGTAAATCAATTATCCAAGGTCCAAATGCACAACTAAAACTTTTCAATTCTTTGTAGACCCATATCAATAAAACTTTATCATGCATGCATCTATTAGATCATACAATACTTAAACTTTGTAGGTTACTGCCCTAGGTCAAAACAACTTTGCAGAAATGTAAACGTAAAACACCATAAGAACATTCACACAATTTGACACAAGAATTTTACATGGAAACTCAATTTGGGAAAAACCACTAGTAACATGCTACTAATTCTCACTCTTCTGAAGTGATGCCCTATGAAAGGTCGGTTGTGTTAAAGGTTACAATACACACTGTTAAATGTGACTCGGTTAAAGGATTTCAATCACCCTATTAGGAGTGAGCCTTGTTAGAGGACTTTAGACCATTCTATTAGAGTTTCACCCGATTAAAGGATTTACAAATGATTGCTATGTCAACTTTAATCCAAATGATTTACCCTAGACTGACACAATGATTAGAAAGTAATAGTAAGACTTGATCTTATAACAAATTACAACTCACTTGTAGATTATAGATCTCTATGTCAGTCCTTCATTCTGCTTGGCATTCATACTCTTTAGCTTTGATAGATCATTCACCCTTCAAGCATTCATATTCTTAAGCCTTCTTTCTTTGCATGCCAACTGGAGTTACCTTTTTCCAGCCACTGAATGAAGCAATACCTTAGACTCCTTTTCTTCCTTAGGTTCTCACACATGACAACCTTTGCTTCTAACACAAATGATTTACCCAAATGATTTCTACGTCAACTTTAATCCAAATGATTTACCCTAGACTGACACGATGATTAGAAAGTAATAGTAAGACTTGATCTTATAACAAATTACAACTCACTTGTAGATTATAGATCTCTATTTTAGTCCTTCATTTTGCTTGGCATTCATACTCTTTAGCTTTGATAGATCATTCACCCTTCAAGCATTCATATTCTTAAGCCTTCTTTCTTTGCATGCTAACTAGAGTTACCTTTGTCCAGCCACTGAATGAAGCAATACCTTAGACTCCTTGTCTTCCTTAGGTTCTCACACATGACAACCTTTGCTTCTAACACAAATAATTTACCCAAATGATTGCTACGTCAACTTTAATCCAAATGATTTACCCTAGACTGACACAATGATTAGAAAGTAATAGTAAGACTTGATCTTATAACGAATTACAACTCACTTGTAGATTATAGATCTCTATTTCAGTCCTTCATTTTGCTTGGCATTCATACTCTTTAGCTTTGATAGATCATTCACCCTTCAAACATTCATATTCTTAAGCCTTCTTTCTTTGCATGCCAACTGGAGTTACCTTTGTCTAGCCACTAAATGAAGCAATACCTTAGACTCCTTGTCTTCCTTAGGTTCTCACACATGACAACCTTTGCTTCTAACCATCTCTGTAAATAGAGCATTTAGATCTTTTGTCACTTAACCACATTCGTCTATTTTAGGGTTAGGTAGGATACAATGAATCTACCCACTTTTCCATTTGGTTCCTCTAGAAACTTCTTCTAAAATCTTCCTTGAATTCACCTCAAAATTGTTTACCTTGAATTCTGTACCAATAGCTCATCGTAGTTATCTTCCACACACTTCAAATAATTCAAGAAATCAAATAGTTGGCTCAGATTTGTCAAATCTTTGATTTAATACTATTTGTTGTTACTCGGCATCTATACTCTTCTGTCACTCGACCAACACTAGTTCACTCAACAAATATTAAAGTTTACTAATGCTCGAGACCGACTAAACTTTACTCGGCATATACTAATAAACACTCAACTTACACTATTTTTTATCTTTGCTTGGCATCTCTTTTTTTTCACTCAGCTTCAACTAATTTCTGCTTAGCTTGCACTGACCACTCAATAAGGCTTGGTAGACACATTTCTTACTTGGTCTTCTTTCAGTCTTAACTTGAGTAATCTTTCATTTCAAACTTTAAGTAGATAAACAATATACTATAGTATCAATGTCTTACTTGGTCTTAGTGCTTCTTTTACATACCAAATAACTCAACCTTTCTCTAGGTGCTCTTGTTATCTCCTCTTTTCAAATCCTCTTCATCAATCAACTAAATGATATCTTTTAGACCAAAAAGCAATTGTCACACCAGCAGGTAGCAGGTTTGACATCATTGACAAAATAATGATTGTTCCATTATAGGTTCTTCACTTCAAAACAATCTTATATATCAAAAATACATATGTATATATACTAATTATTATTATGAAATATATGTATTAATTAAATGATGATTAAACCTTGGAGACATGTCTCCTCCTCTCATATTTATATTAGATCCAAATTTGCATTTGGAATATATCAATTACAATGGCCATATTATTACATTTGCAAAAAGTACCCACATTATATAACATATGAGTCATCCTTGAGCATTGGAATGCAGTTAAATAGATTATCACATATTTGAGAGGAATATCCAGTAAGTATTTACATTTTGGGGGCTCTACTACTAACTTATAGGGATATGTTGACTCAGATTTGGCGTGGATATTGATACCAGGTAGAGTACTGCAAGTTATGTATTTACTATTGGTGAGACAACAATGAGTTGGATTTCTTGATTGTAGAAGGTTAATGATTTATCCACTATAGAGGGAGACTATATTGTTTCTATAGAGGTAGCTAAGGAGATGATATGGCTTTAGTTCTTTATGGAAGAAATGGGACACCCATAGAGGGATAATTATTTATTCATAGATAGCCAGAGTGTCATTCATCTTGAAAAGAATTCTACTCTTCATTCAAAGACAAAACACATATAGTTGTAGTACCATTTCGTTTGATCTATTTTGAATGATGGATAGTTAAAGATGGAGAAGATACATATAGATGATAATTCAACAAATATGTTTACCAAGGCACTAACAAGGGAGAAGCTAAACTCCTCTTCAACTTCGATAAGTCTTCTAGACTGAACAAAATAAAATAACATCAAAGTCTAGGGTGGTTTGATATTCCAGCAGGAGCTACAGGTTTAGCAATGCTATGATCAGTCTCCAAGTGGGAGGTTACTGTTGTGGAGTCTAACCAGTCTCCAAGTGGGAGATTTTTCTGATGTGGAGACTAATTAGACTCAAAGGTTTATTCATTGTGGTTCCCCCCAAATTATTTCTATGGGGGTTTGGGGGTAGCGCCCCCAAGACAGGGTCATTGGGACAGTGCCCTATGTGTGCTTCTTGTCGCAGTATAGGGTGAGGTCAAGGGCAAACACCCTTAAAGCCAAAAATAACCTTACTACTATAAAAGGCTTTAGTTGTTATTTTTCTATTGGATGACTTATTCTAGCCCTAATTTTGTAAGAAATAAAAACTTGTATAAAATGGCTTAGGGTTAGGGATTTCATTATGTATGATGAGATTGTAGCTTCTTGCGATGGTATTGAGTTGTAAGGGATTAAAGATTGCAATCACCAGATAATAATAATATTGGACTTGTTGTTGGTGGATGTAGCCCAAGGATTGGGTGAAGCACATTAAATCCTTATGTCTTGTGTTCTCTTTTGTGTGATTTATTATTTTATGATATTGGTTCAATTTGCATGTAACTGTTATTTCTGTCTGTGGTTAATTCTAATAGGTTGTTGGTCCAAGTTTCTAGTTCTATCACTCTATGTTGGATGTTTTTTACTATTATTATTTTCTTTCTAGCTAGTTTATATTTGTATGCTACTATTTAGTTTCTAGGTCATTATAAAACTTGGGTTTGTTGTTGTTGTTACTATAGGTTATGGGTCCTTGTAAAACCTAGTGGACTTTATTTCATATATCTCTTTTCTTGTATGGTATTTTGGAACCCCTCAAAAACTATTTTCACCATAATCCAAAACCATAATCATGGAGTGAATTCTTTAGCTTGCCCACTAAAAATGTTCTAACATAGAATGAATTCATTTTCTCATGTGTAACATGAAGGTTACATGCGAGACAATTTATTGGTAATATTAATGGTGATTGGTAATAATAATTTGACTAACATTAGGGGATGGTGAGTATTGTAGAAAATTAAGAGGGGTGCACAATTTGGGAAGAGATACAATACTTATGAAATTTTCTCAAATGATACTTCTACTTCTATATGACTAACCCAACCTCCAAACACTAATAGTGTAGTCCCCTTCACCATTGTATGCTTATCCTCAAAGCTAATGTTGTATAGTTTATATTAAAAACCTCTAAATTCTTCATCTTGTTTGTGTATGGTCAACACTATCATACAGAGGTGACACCGTACAATGATGCTTGCACCTTGCACCTAGTGTATTGAATACTTGCATATGCTTGTAGTGCCCACCCTTTGTTTTTCTGTTATGATTGTCAAACTCTTTTAGGCCTATTTTCATACATCTATTAGTTTTAAATATATTTGATTTACAATTATAGGATAATATTTCATGACTTGATTATATATCTAGATTGATGACATGGTTGATCCATTTTATGTTTTATTTAATAATTATCGTATCTTCACGATGATGAGTAAATTATATTGGATTCTGATGCTATTTGTACTCATCATTTATTATAGTACTTATCTCATACTTGTATGTGTATGGTGTGTGTGTTTGTCTTTGATTTCTATTCAATGTGCATGATATGGTTAAGGAAGGGAGTCGTAGTCACCTGCTAGTCAAGATCTACACAATGCACCACTTCTTGTCATTGCCTATTTTGTTTAGATACATACATGCATATGTACATGCTCATCTCTTCTACAAGTTTGTAGGTATCGAGCATCTACTTCCCTAGATTTCCAAGATAATTGTGGCCTATTGCAAGAACTCAGTGGTAAGAATGGAGAGATAATGTTCATGTCCAATCCCAAACACAACCTAATTACTTGCGAGTAGGACTTGTATCTAATTGACTACCCTTCGAAACCCATGATTTATCTTTGCGTATGTAGTTTAATTTTGGTTTCTAGTTAGTTTTGCTCATGTTGTTTCTATATGATTTCTCTTGTGATTCACTTGGCAAATGGTTCAATTATGATAGTTTGATTGATATTTGGATTATTAAACATTAATTAATTAGAAAATTAATTAAATATGAGCTTCAATTTAAAAGATTTAATTAAAATTCTAATTTTGAAAATTGGATAAAGAGATTTAAAATATTAAAAGATTTAATATTTTTGTATTATAATTATTTAACTTATAATAATAAAATATTAAATTATGCTTTTTATAATGCTTGCACAATTTAATAAAGTCGAGAAAAGGAATTTCAAAGAATGTTTTAATTAAATAATGCATTGAATGTGTATGAAAAGATTAATCAATTGAAATATTTATATTTTAATAAAATTAGAGACTTATAAAAATTAGGGAATAGAAACCCTAGTTAGGGTTATGGTTCTTTATTAGAGGGCTTGTAGTTCATTTCGAACATATAGGTTTTTTAGAAATGTATGTGGGCCCAGTTGACTGGGAGGGGAGGTGAATCAAGAACCAATAAAACTTTAACTTCTATTCACCAATTAATCCTTCATAAGCTATTATGATCTAATTGCATGCATGAAAGACTAAAAGCAATAACACATTCATAACACTTGACACAATATTCGATAACCCAAAAACTTTCCAAATAGAAAGTAAAACTGGGGTGGGGATGATACCACAAGATTTATGACTATAGTATAAAGTTGGCCTATTAAGGCTTACAATGATCACTTCTAGTGATCTCCCTTGTTTGGAGCAATCAGGACTGTTAGCTCCACCTTGTGAAATGATTTATACAATACAATGAAGTATGCACTCGATTAGGAGATTTAGCATAAGACTTTTAAGTCCACCTTGTTAGAGGATTCGATTGATACACATGTTAGGATGAACCAGTAGTTGATCTCTTATCTGTAACTTGATTTTTTGTATGAGATTCCTTTGATGTAAAATGATCACTTGTTGTGATAGATGAGACTTTGCTTTCCCTTATACTACTTGTAGCCTTTGTCTTCTAATTTGCATTCATTTTGCTTCTTACTTGTTACTAACTCATTCTTGGATATGATAATATGTATTACATATATATCAATCCATTTAATTAACTTTTTGAGTTAGCTACAACACCAAATTCAAATAATCTTCACTAAGTCAGCTTACTGCTATAACTCAGATTCTAAAGACCACTCGGGTGATATTTTGACACTTGGCAACACTATCAACTTGGCAAGCTCTGGCATTCAGTTGATATTGGTGCACAATCCACATTGATCACTCAAGAATGGCATGAACTTAGTTAGTATTGGGTGACTCAACGAATACTGAAGAGCTCAGTAGACACTAAAGGGCTCAATTGACACTGTAGCTTGGTTAACACTACCTTCATTTTGCTTCGTTAACACTACCAGCTTGGTAGACATTGATAAGCTCAGTTAACAATATAAAGCTTGGTTAACACTACTTCCTACATGGTTTGCACTGATGAGCTTGGTAGACTCTGTGAAGCTCGACAAACTTTTTTATCTGAATGTGAGGCTTGATAGCAATTGTAAAGCTCGATAGCAATGTAATCAATCGATCTGATTAAGTGTTTAGTCACTAACTAACAAATTATTTGACCATAAGGTCAACAATTTCCCCCTTTGGTATTAGTGACAAAAACACTTATCATACCAAAATTTTGAATACTCAAACTATAATTCAAAACTCCCCCTATCAATATGCTTAGGTTTGTAAGTTGATTTTGACTGTTGTACTAACAACCTGGTAGATACTGACTCTGCTTTTGAATTTTCAAATTTGTTTTTGTAGACATATATCTGTACATAACTACATTTCCCATTTTCTATATTTCCTTTGGAAGCCCTTCCATATATACATATGCATTATATAGTATGATAATACCTATTTCCCCCTTGATTTTGGCACAAATGCAAAAAAAATAATGCATATTTACAAGGTAATACCAAAATGTGAAAGGAAATCACTATGTACCTTCAAAATTATGGACATGGTTTTGTCCAAATTATGTTGAAAAACTTTTAAAGTGTGTAATGTTATTTGTACTTCAGCTGATAGTTCCATCATGTGATTGGTTATTGAATAATTTTTGTCATGGATTATTTTTTTTGCATGCACAATATGTTTTTGTATTACATCCATGTGGGGAATTATCAAATTCTAAATATCTGCTAGTGTAACCCTTATTTTGGATTCTTCCCTCAACAATTTTTCCTAAAAGTCTATTAGATACCTAATTTTCACAAAATGTGCAGAACTAGTGCTAGCGTCTAGTGACAATTGATGTGCACATGCCTTCAAATTATTTTTCATCTGTGACAAACTTATCCTTTATTTTCTTGGTGAAATTTGATGTATCCCTTAGCTTAACAAATTAAGAAACAACATTATTAATAGAATTTTCAAAATTTACAAGAATAGTGGACAATTCCACTTGACAAATGGCAATCTTATGTGCCACTTTCTCCAAAAATTTGTTTTCAAACTTCCTCTTTGCCCTCTACAAAAATTTGTCCTATCCACTCAATTCTTCATTAAACTTGTGAACAATATCAACTAGTTGATCCAAAATAGGTTGCTTCTCATCAACCTCTATACTAAGTGCATCAACAAATATGCCTTTGATGTCTTCAAGCACTTGATTTTTCTTCTTCCTTTCTTCTCTAAGCTTCTATTATCTGGCTCTTTTCTTCCATAGCTCACCAAGGGTATCCATTTTATTAGGAGTTAGATTGGATAGATCCCAATCTAGTATAATAATAACTTCCTTTAGATTAATTTCATCATTAGAGGCTTCTACCTCTTTGCACTTTTCTTTTTTGGCTATAGAGGGAATAATCTCCTTTCCTTTGCTCAAATCTTCAGTGCTTAGTTAAGTCTTAACCTCAACTATCATTGCACTTGCAATAGTTGAAGAAACAATAGTAGAAATAATGTTTCTCAATGGAGAAATAACAGTAATAGTAGGAGAAATTATTATTCCTTGTTGAGACTTCGTTTAGCCTGTTGCTAAGATGAGTGTAGCTTCTTGTTTGGTAGATGAAGTGGTGGAATCAGCACTCATCATTGGACTCGGTAGAATTTCTCCAACAGTCAATTGGGTGCTTGGTGGAACAATGTTTACCTTAATTCACTTGGTAGCAGCCTCCTTTGAGCTAGATGGCACTAAGGCTTTGCTCAGAGAGAGAGGGAAGGAGGCCATTACCTCTGCTGATATCTTCTCAAGTTTTGAGTCTTAAATACTCCATGTTTCAAGAAGATCTCCACTTGCTACTTGATCCTCCTTTTATTCTTCATCATTTCCTTCTACAATATCTATTTCCTCATCATCTTTCTCCTCATCATATTTCTTCTCATCATCTTTCTCCACATCCTCTTTCTCATCATCAATTTGTACAACCTCCTCAGTAGGATTATGCAATCCATATATACTTTTCCATGTAATTGTGTTTAATTTCACAATTGATTCGATATCTTTTTGACAGAATCAAGAATGTATTGAACCAAGGAATTATTTTATGTTCATTCTTTCTCTATGCTTCCTTCACTTCCTTGTCAAAAAGATTTGGCATTGTCTTTCATAAGATATGTTCTTTGATATATTTGGCAATATTTAGTGCATTTTCCCATTGATGTGTAATAACTTTCAGTAAGATATCAGGAACTTTCTACATCAATTCCTCTAGAGAGTACTTCCACTTAGCCATTTTAGCCACTAAAGCTTCTTCAATTTGCTTTTGTTCTTCCTTATTTCTTGATTCATACTTTAAAAACATGAAATTATACATACCTCTACCATCTTGTAGTCTTTTCAATCTTTTTTCAAAGGTTGGGGTAGACCTTTTCAATTTAACTTGTTGCTCTTCATCTTCTTCTTCATCATCAACTCTACCTCAGTTCATATAGTTTCTAGCTAGATGTCTAAGTTCTGTACATACACAACATCTCTTTGTAGGGTCCCTTTTCACTGTGTGAGTTCTTATACAATTTGGTCCAATATGACCATTCTCACCACATACGTGACATCATCACCATGTGTTATAATCCAAACCAAAAATGGCTTTCACAATTTGTTATGTTGGATTCCATTTCTTGGTCTTACATTCTAAAGATTTATGCCCTTTTTTGTTGCAATTAAAACATTTTCCTTCAAACTTAGATTTCTTTGTGCATTCACTTGCTCTATGTCCTAGCTTGTTACAAATGTAACTTTTTCCATTAAATTTGGATTTTCCATTGCTCCAACACTTGTTTGATGTATGCCTTGTCTTTCCACAATGATTACAAGTAGGTCTTTTGTTCTTTTGAGCTCCTTGTTGAGATGATTCACCTTCATCTTTATAGATTAAACCTTCTTTACCTTTGTGTCTAAATTGAATTTTCTTGTCCAATTGATTCATGCTTTCTTGAGATTTCATATCCTCTCATTGGTTTTCTTTTCTATGTTGAGATCATTTTGCAATCTTTCATTCTCTATCCTTAAGTTGATAAGCTCTTGATTTGCATAATTGATTTGATTGATCAAATTTGTTTGCTGAAGAGATGGATGATGAATTTTGTTGTCCTTTTCTTCTACGTTTTCAATTAGCAATATTTTCTCTTCGTTGGCTTTGTCCTTTTGTTCCATGTCTTCACACATTTTGACTGATTGAATTTCTTGTTCTCTTTTCAATTTTCTAACTTCTTCTTGAAGAATGATATTCTTTTCAAGTAGATCTTTGATTGTTGCATCATCTTTATATGAACTTCTTTCTTGGTAAATGTCTTTAATTCTTTCTTTAATGTAAAGATTGTCATTCATTTGTGTTGCTAGGTCTTTTCTTCTTTTCAAGGATTGAGAGAATTGCTCCTTCATTTTCTTGAATTGTTCCATGGCTAATTACATATCCAACTTTTCATTCTCAATAGCTTTCTCTAGTCCATACACTTCCATTGTCTCTTATATTTTCTCAAGCTACTAAACCTCCGATGTGAGAACCAAGAGATCTCATACCAATTATTGGAAATGTATGTGGGCCCAAGTAATTAGGGGGTGAATCAAGAACTAATAAAACTTTAACTTCTTTTCATCAATTAATCTTTCATAAGCTATTCTAATCTAATTGCATGCATGAAAGACTAAAAGCAATAAAATATTCATAACACTTGACATAATATTTGGTAACCCAAAAACCTTCCAAATAGAAAGTAAAACTAGGGTGGGGATGATACCCATAAGCTTAATGATTGCAGTATAAAGTTGGTATGTTAAGGCTTACAATGATCACTTATGGTTATCTACCCTATTAGGAGCAATAAGGACTATTAGGTCCACCTTTTGAAAGGATTTATACAATACAATGAAGTATGCACTCAGTTAGGAGATTTAGCATAAGATTTTTAAGTCCACCTTGTTAGAGGATTTGACTAATGCACCTATTAGGATGAAGTAGTAGTTGATCTCTGATCTACAACTTGATTTGTTGTATGAGATTCCTTTGATGTAAAATGATCACCTTGTTGTGATAGATGAAACTTTGCTTTCCCTTATACTACTTGTAGCCTTTGTCTTCTAATTCACATTCATCATGCTTCTTACTTGTTACTCACTCATTCTTGGATATGATGTATTACATATATACCAATCCAATTAATTATCTTCAGGAATTTGCTACAACACCAAATTCAAACAATCTTCACTAAGTCGACAAACTGTTGTAACTCAGATTTTAAAGACCACTCAGGTGATATTTTGACACTCAATAACATTGTCAATTTGGCCAGCTCTGGCATTTAGTTAACAATGGTGCACCATATTTATCACTCAGGAGTAGCATGAACTCGGTTAGCATTGTGTGACTCAGCGAATACTAAAGAACTTGGTAGATATTGAAAGGCTCGGTTGACATTCCATCTTGGTAAACACTACCTTCATTTTGCTTCATTAATACTACCAGCTCAATAGACACAAATAAGCCCAATTAACATACAGTGCTCAGTTAACACTACTTCATGCATGGTTTGCACTGATGAGCTCGGTAGACTTTGTTATCTAAATGTGAGGCTCAGTAGTAATTGTAAAGCTTAGTAGAAATGTAATCAATCGATCTGATTAAATGTTTAGTCACTAACTAGCAAATAATTTGACCATAAGGTCAAAAAGGTTTTTGGAAGAAAATTTTGGAATTGGAGCAAAAGAATAATTGGAAGCTTCAAGGATTTGGATCAGCAAGGGTCTCAATACATTATCCAAATTATTAGCATCAAATTAAGGTAGGGTTTGACACTCATGGTAATAAATTCATTTGAAAATATATGTATTCCTCGTGTCCTTTGAGTGTGTGCAATATGGAAAGAATTAGAATAGTTATCAAGATTGATTATGTTTTGAAATCCATTCTACTTGAATTTCCATATTAGAAAATTGAAAGAAAGTAACAATTGATTAATTGGGGTTTGAATTTGGAAGCTAAATTGATTTAATCCACTAGATTGATGGAAATCAAATTGAACTATTGCTTATTTTGTACATGTATTTAAAAACATATATATATATATATATATATTGGTAATTCATCTACCAAATTACAAATGGAAAGACTAGTAAAAAAATATATTTTAGTAAACAAAATTTTTATTTGTTTAATATTGTAAAAAAATCCTATAAAAAAAAAAAAAAAAATTGGGAATGAAGAGTCCCAAGCCCTAATCTTGGACACTGCCGCAACAGCCCAAGGTTGCCCAGATGAGACCAACCCCTCATTGAGGTTATTAAAATATTTGTTTAAATTTTTTTAATTTTTTTATTTATATATAATTTAGTTAAATTTTATTATAAATTAGTATTTATTTAATAGCTTTATTAATTTTATATTTTTATATATTGTAATTTTTTAATATTAAATTAATTTGAGGTTATAATTATTAAATATATTAAGATGTGTTTTATTTATAAAGTTTATTTAATTTAAACTTTGTTAAAAGATATTTATAAATAATTATATTCATAATTAATTTAATTGAATTATCATATAATGTTTTGAATAGGATTTGTTAGTATTATCGGATGAAAGAATATTAATAAATTTTGAATGTATTATTAAAATCTAATAAGTTATAATTTTCATGATTTTTAGGACCTATTTAATCATGGGAATAATATTATTTCCTTTGAAAACAAGACTTCTATATTGAATAAACATGTATTTCTAGCCAACTAGAGTCTTTGGGAAACAAATGAATTTATCCATTTGTTTGAAATCCTTTATTTTCTATGTGCTTGATTTGGGGTTTTGTGGTATTTAGTTTTGCGATGGGTTTTGAACTTTATGATTATGATTATTTTGTTATGATTTTCTTGTTTTGGTCAGTTGGCCATCTAAGACATACACCAGAGGATTTTTGAGAGTTTTTCTTTTATATTGTCTATTTGAGTGAATGTCAGGATGTGCTTTATATGATTGAGATTCATGTTTTATGAGTGTTATGTTATTTAACAGTTGTCTTGGGTTTTGAGAACCAATACATTTTCAATTGCCTATTTAGGAATCAAATTGGATTATTATTTCATGGTATGGGATGCAATTGTGCTTTTGGAACTTAGGAGAGGTTGTCTGAGTGCATGTTTATGAGAGTGGCTTACAATAGGAATTTGGGACCCAAAGTGGTAAGTATGAGGGTAACCTATCGTAACTTGTGTAATAAGTGATAATATAGTAATTAAAATCTTTCCACTCATACCATGAGTGCTTCTATAGGCTAAGGATGGGAACGAGATTATACCTAGTGAGAGATATGACTGGTATTCCTGCTCTTCACGAGAGGGTATTTCTAGTTTTGTATGTATCATTGATTAGAAACCTATCGAGCACAAAGAATACCATCTCATGATCACTGGTAGACATCTACACCGGTCAATTCAAGTATTGAGATGAGAACTTAGCAAGGTACTAAGATCATGATCATTATGATAAGTTATCATCGCAGTGATATGGCAAAGAAGACATGGTTCAAACCACAAAGAAGATGAAGCTTTGAAAAAGCAATAAAAAGAAGGAATGATAGATGGGATATGTCTAGACCTAACATAGACTACTAGGGCTACTCATCTAGGCCCTATGACATAGGTGTCATAGGTCCTATGAACTACTCATGTATGTCATTCACATTTTGAATTATGTTTTGGGTAGGATGATTTTCTAGGGTTTCAATACCCACGAAAAATATAATAAATATATTCTAAAAATAAAGAAGTGATGTGTGTATGCAAAATTAGAAGAGAGAATGAACAAATAGAGATAGTGGATGAGTTTGAATGTACCAAGCATTTTCTTGTTGCAAAGATAGAGCGAAGGGAACAACTAGCCAATGGAGAAAGGTTCACCATAGACAAGGCTAAGAAAATAAAGAAAATGATGATATTGTAGACATCATAGAGATTGACATTAAGGAAAGAGAAGATCATGTTGGGATCTACAAGTGGGAAGTATACTTCTAAGGCGGGGGGGGGGGGGGGGTGAATCAGAATTACTAAACTTTAACCAATAAAACTTTTAACTTTAAAATATTGCATGCATAAACATATAGAAATAACATGTAAAGCAAATGCATTCACATAAAAAATTAACACCAGATATGATTACCCATAAACCCTCCAATGAGAAGGTAAAACTGGGGTGGGGATGACACACACAATGCTTCACTACTGCAACAATAAAGTTCACCTATTAAGGTTACATATTTTGACCATTCTCATGGTCTACCCTATAAAAGGCCTACCCTATTAAAAGCTTACAAGGATTGTTAGATCCCACCCTATTAAAGGATTTTAACACTCTATCAAGAGTGTGCCTGACTAAAGGACTTTAGAACACTCACTTGGAATGTCACCCTATTAAAGGCTTTATACAATGGTTGTTAAACCAACCTATCTCCATAGGATTTTATTTCATTATAACAATTGTTAGAGAGTACAATAGAATGTTTGATTTGATACACTTACAATCTGATATTCCTGATTTCAAATCCTTGTTCTATCCAATCTGATCCTCACTGATTTGGTATGAAAATGTTTTAACCTTGATCCTTTTGTTTTGATAATTGATTATGCAATTTTTTCCTTCTTCTAAGTCAATTCACCCCTTTCACTTTCTTCAAACCTTTGCTAGCATTTGCTCCTCACATGCATTCTCTCACACACTCTCTATTCACTCTCTTGAATTATGGGGCTTCAACCTCCTTAAAAGGTTTTTGTAACTTGGGGTTAGGTATGAATCTACGATTGAGATTCATCCAACTTTCTCGCTCAAATCTTTCCATTTTTTTGATTGGTTGCATGTTGATTTTATAGGGAATCCAAATAGATTTGATCTTATCTCTAAGATTTGAGATCTATCCATATGTCAGCTCAAAATGGTTTACTTCTTGGTATGTGAAGGCACAAACTCATATGTTGATTTTGTGTTACTCAACACTTGTTGATTACTGATGCTCAGCGCATACCAAATTCTATCTTGCTTGAGACTTGAACTTGCTCAGCATCTGAATGACTCACCACTTGTTGAATTTCTTGCTCGACACATATAGTAACTTGACATCTATATTATACTCGGCATCAACTTAAGAAAATTTCTTAAGTGTGTTGACACTCAATTGTCAAAACCAAGATGATGAAACTAATCTCCTTGAGTATAATATACATTCTATTTGGCATATATACAAAACTTCAAAATTGTTCAAAATTTTGTGAAGGACTATATACCTCAAAATTTTGTATCTCCCCCTAAGTTGATGTGTCATTTACTTGTATCTAAAATCTCTTTGAGTAGATTGATTTTCCTCTATTGATACTCCTTGTCTTTATCCTAAATTATGATACTCTTTATCTGATGTAACTGTATATGAGCAATGTTAGTATGCTAATAGAAACCAAATTGAAATAAAGCTTCTACAAACTAAACAAAATTCATAAACTTCAAGATAGACTAAGATGAGCTCTCAATTGAGAATATGAGCCATTAATGGACTCTCTCAATAAGAAGCTCTCTTGTTGAGTAGCTTTGTCTAAATAGATAGGATGTATGCTCAAGCTTTATGCTTCAAAAAGGGCTTCAATGGATGATTGTGGATTTTTGGTGTGGATAGATGGCTTTAGTATGGATTTGGCTCTCAAAATAGCATTATAACTTTACTTCATGGATTGTGTTCTTTTACAAAGGGGAAGGATCCAATTTATAGGCAAGAGGCTTGAGGGATTGAGGGCTAAGATGCAAGGATGGGAAAAAGCTCATGGAGGGCTTAGATTGCATGAGAGGAGAGTACATGGATTGTGCTTCCTTACAACCAATCAAGGAGTGACACATGTCACATGGTGAGAGGATGGAGAAAAGGGGAAGGATGAGTCAACAAAGGAGGCTCAAGGGATAAAATCTTCATAAAGACCCTCATAATGACTTGTAAGAGCAATAAAAGGGCTTGTAAGAGTCATTTATGGCCTAGTGGACTTCATAAAGTTTTATGGTTGAGATATTTTGAGGGTGATGAGAGCAAATTCGACTTGGACTTGATTAGGAAGGTTTTAAGCTTGCTTAGGCTTGTGCAAATGATTAGAGGATGGATTAGGATGGTTTAGGATTAGCTTAGGGATAGGCAAGTGGATGGCATTTAATGAGGGTGGGTGAAGGAGGAGATATTTGTTAACTTTGGCTTGGGTTAGTAAGTTTTAACCCATGTTTAGAGAATGTGACAAGGTTAGGAGGGGATTAGGATTAGGTTTAAAGACATCTTCTAGAAGAGTCTAGACTTTGGATGAGGATAAAGACTTTTTAGAATAGTCTAGAATTTCCTAGGATGAGGATGAAGACTTTCTAGAAGAGTCTAGAACTTCTTAGGATGAGGATAAATTAGATTTTTAGGAAATAAATAAAGTTTTATTTATTTCAAGGGTTTGGGTTGAGGAGATATTTATTAAAACTTTTTTAATAAACATGAGGATTAATATTTAATTTTAATTAAATATTTTGAGTTGGGGTTAGGGGTAGGAAATGATGAGATTAGCCTTTAATCGAAATTAAAGAAGGATTAGAAGATTTTGGAAGAGGTTATTGGTCATAAGGAAATTGGCCAAGTTTTGGGCAAAAAATAAATTTTTTATTTATTTTAGGATTTTTGGTCAATTTATTAATTAAATAATTAATAAATAAGAAAATAATGTTTAAATAAGATTTAAACATTTTTGGGAGGGATTCCTTAATTAAATATTTTTAATTAAGATAAAGGGATTTAATGGCATAAAAATTAATTAATTAATTAAATAATTAATAAATGATGATGTCATCAGGACTTTTTCAGAAAATAAAAATACTTTATTTTCTAAAGGTTTTTAGGTGTCTACATTTTGCCCCTCTTTGATGTGATGCCGCAAGTGGCATGGCATCAAAGATAAGAAAATAAGATGCCCAAGGCTAGAGCAGAAGAGGAGAGAATGGACTGTGAGATGCCCCCTCAAGAAGGCAGCGGGGAGAGAAAGCGAGGCTTGGTGGCTTCTTGAAAAATACAAGAATCTGGGATGAGCAAGGAGACTCAGATTGGCAAAGAGAAGGGGTTGAATTAGCTCAAACTCTCACTATGGGAGAATGATAAAGGAGAATCAGATGCACAAGAGGAAGCAAGCTTAAGACCTTAGGGAAGGTGGAGGATGAAGGAGCAGAGCGCTATAAAAAAGAATCCAGGATAGGGAGATGGATGAGGGGATTATAAAGCTGATGCAACAGGATTTCAAAGAGTTAGATTGGCGGAAGATGGGTTTCGGAGATCCCTAGGACTAGGATTGTGGATCTCGAAAGATGAGGCTTGGTGGGTTGATTTGGATTGGTGGATCCTTAAGACTAGGATTGTGGATCCCTAAAGCTAAGAGTGATGAGTGATTCAAAGAGATATTGATGCATCAGCTAGGGTAGGAGAGACGGATGCTGGACATGGATGGGGGATAATGGAGATGAAGGAAAACCATTGAAGCTTTTTGAGCGGGGGGATACTTCAAAGAGAAGTACCACCATGTAGTTGAGCACTAGATTTGCTATAGGACTATTGGTTAATTGCCAAGGTTACCAAGAACATCAAGGCCTTTTCACCAACTGTCCAGAGGATTGACAAACTAACTCAAAACAAACACGCAAGGATTGCCCCAACATCACACATGAATCCTAGAGGAAGCAGCGTGGAAATGACATTGGAGAACCCACAAGCAGAAAAGAAAAACAAACGAAAGACCTGATCAAGACCTTACGCTCTAATTGCCCCATTCGCAGCATACCATGATATGGAAGATCGTGGCAACCTTGAGGAGGGAACAAGGAGATTGCTTGGAAAAGATACTTCAAGACCCAAAAGGGAAGATCCCAAATCAAAAGAAAGTGAAAATCCAAAAGAGAATAGTTTGCGAACGAGATGGGTAGGACGAGGTACTAACGGACCAAGATCAGACATGAGGAAAGCTATATCCTGCAAGGACCTATCGGAGAGCACCTAAGCTGGTGGATTTGGATAAGTGATGCGTCTGGCAAGCTGAACTAAGAAAGATAACACTTTGGTGATAGGAAATCTAGCTAAAGGATGCATTGGAATATCTAACCAAAGTGTGCGATGTGTGCAAGATGTTGACCAAGGACGAACTGACATGAACGCTGGATAGATACAATGGTACTAAGCTAAAGAGGATGTACAAGCGGATGGACCAAGATATGTTACAAATGTACAAGTTTTTTCATGTTTTGGTTTTTGTGAGATGGAAATGTTTGTGAAGGATGGGATGTCTATAATAGGTGATAGGTGGATAGGTAGATGGTTTGCGAAAAGATTAAGTGAAAATGGGGTTTTGTGTGTGCACGTGATAGTATACAAGCTAGGATACATGATTATTTATAAGCTAGAATATGGTACAAACCTTGGACAAGATTCGGATAGACAAGGTATGGTACAAGATTTACAAGGTATAATACAAGCTTTGGTACGAGATTTACAAGTTGTACAGGAGGTATTTACAAGCTTCATCAGATTTTGGATATTTGGTTGGAACACCAAGGGAACAAGCAAGTGTGTCTTATGGGATGGTGGGTAAATGGATGAGGGATAGGATAGTGATAGATAATGGATTAGTCTTTAGTACACAAGGCGCCTGAATTACCAGGTTTTCACCAAGGTACCTATCCAAGGTGCTTGAATTGCCAAGTTTTCACCATTGGACGCTTATTTCTCTTTACTATTTTTTTCTTTTGTATTTTTCAAAGGCCTGGTATACCAAGGATCTTCAAGCATAGAACTTCTTGAGATGAATGATGTTAGTAGGATCATTCAAGAGTTCTCCTTCTAGTGTAGATAGCTGATAAGCTCCAAAGCCAAAGGAAGCAGTGACAACATAAGGACCAAGCCATGTAGGTTCAAACTTGCCTTTCTTTTCTCGATCTACTTGGACTTTCATGTTTTCTTTGAGGACCATGTCACTTGGCTGAAAGTTTCATGGAAGCACCTTCTTGTTGAAATTTCTTTTGAGACGAGTTTGATAGACTGTGAGATGATCATAGGCTTGTTGCCGCTTCTCGTCTAAGAGATCTAGCTGGGTGAGTCGAGCTACTCTATATTCTTCATCTGATATTTGCCCTTGCAAAGATATGCGCAAGGAAGGAAGTTCAACCTCTATAGGTAGTACCGCTTCGGCACCATAGACTAGGGAGTATAGAGTTGTGCCTGTGGATGTACGGAAGGAAGTTCGATAGGCCCATAGGGCTGGATTTATTTGTAGGTGCCAATCACGGCCGGAATCATTGACAACTTTCTTTAGAATTTTGAGAAGGGTTTTGTTAGTTGCCTCTGCCTGGCCGTTACCTTGTGGGAAATATGGGCTAGAAAAGTGATGATGGATGCAGAGGGAAGTGCATAATTCTTCCATGTTGAGATTTTCAAAGTTACCTCCGTGGTCAGTGAAGATGGTGGATGGGATGCCGAAGCGGCAAACAATGTGGTACAAGATGAAATTGGAGACCTGAACTCCTGTAGCTGAGACTAGGGGGACTGCTTCCACCCATTTAGTGAAATAGTCTGTAGCTGTTATTATCCATTTATGTCCATCAGATGAGAGGGGTGTGATAGTTCCAACTAGATCAAGGCCCCAACAAGCAAAAGGCCAAGGTGGTGCAATAGGCTATAGATCCTGTGCTGGAGCGTGCACAAGATTTGCATGCTGCTGACATGGGAGACACTTTCTGACAAAGTCACAGGAGTCTTCTTCAATGGTAGGCCAATAGTAGCCTGCTCTAAGGATTTGTCGCGCTAGGACAATACCACTCATGTGGGCACCGCAAAGTCCAGAGTGTACTTCCTTTAACACCATCGCGGCCTCATTTTGGTCTAAACATCGAGAGAGAGTATCGTGATAACCCCGACGATATAGGGTATTGGCTATGATAACATAGCGGGATGATTTTCGGATGAGGTTCTGGCGTTGGGTACGTGTGAGGTGAGGGGATATGATACCATCATTAAGGTAAGCGTGAATCTCATGGTACCAAAGGGATTGGGGACCAACCAAGATACAAACACGATTTGAATCCTCATTCGCATAGGCGGGTGTGAGGAGCTGCTCCACTAAAAACTCATACTGTGTAGCTGCTTGGGGAATTTCCAAGAGCGAGCCTATAGTAGCCATAGCATCTGCTACTTTGTTCTATATTCGAGGCACTTGTGTAAACTGAAGCTTTGTAAAATGTTGGGTTAGCTGATCAACTAGCTCTTTGTAGGGTAATAGCTTTTCATCTTTGGTTTGATATTCATTTAGGGCTTGCTTGATGATGAGCTGAGAATCGCCAAAGATTTGTAGCTCAACAATGTTCCATTCTACAGCTATCTTTAATCCTGCTATGAGGGCCTCATATTCAGCTATATTGTTGGTGCTAGGGAATTGTAGCTTGAAGGCTTTTGGAATGTAATCTCCTTGAGGTGTGACCAACAATATTCCTGCCCCTGATCCATGAGATGTGTATGAGCCATCAAAATAAAGTTTCCATGGGGGTTGTTCTTCAATTAGACAAATATGCTCATCTGGAAATTCTTTGATCAACGGATAAGCATCTATTAGAGGTGCATCAGCTAGGAGATCTGCTATAGCTTGCCCTTTGATTGCCTTTCTATCCACATACTGGATGTCAAATTCACTAAGGAGCATAACCCATTTGGCCAAACGGCCTGTAAGTGATGTTCTAGAGAGCATATACTTGAGAGGGTCAATCTTGGAGACTAGTTGGATGGTATGACTTAGCATGTAATGGTGAAGCTTTTGAGTTGAGAAAACAACTGCCAAACAAGCTTTTTCCATAGGAGTGTAATTGAGTTCATAACCAACTAGGGTTCTACTGATGTAGTAGATGGCTCTTTCTCTGTTGTAGTCATCAAGCTGTGCTAGAAGTGCCCCTAGAGCAGTAGGTGTTGCTGATATGTACAAAATCAGGGGACGACCAGGAACTGGTGGAACCAAGATAGGGGGATTGATGAGATACTGCTTGAGATGGTCGAAGCTGCACTGACATAAAGGATCCCACTTGAAGTTCTCATCCTTCTTCAGTAAATGCGAAAATGGTGTACACTTATCTGCAAGCTGGGAGATGAAGCGCCGAACAGATTGGAGCTTTCCTTGAAGAGAGTGAAGCTGTCGCAGTGTCTGGGGAGGAGGCATGTCTAAAATAGCCTTGACCTTCTTGGGGTCGATCTCTATACCTCGTTTAGAAACTATGAAGCCTAGAAGCTTGCCAGATGTGACCCCAAAGACACATTTCTTGGGATTCAGCATGAGATGATATTTGGCTAACCTATCAAAGACTTTCTCCAAGTCAGCAAGATGATCCATGAAGGTATGAGACTTGACCAAGATATCATCCACATAATCCTCCAAAATGCTATGGATGAGATCATGAAAAATGGCTGTCATAGCTCTTTGATAGGTAGCCCCAGCATTCTTTAGGCCAAAAGGCATCATGTTGTAGCAAAAGGTTCCCCAAGGGGTAGTGAATGTTGTCTTATGCTAATCCTCTTCTGCAATCTTGATTTGATTATACCCAGAAAATCCATCCATGAGGGACAAAATTTCATGTCCAGCTGTAAGATCTACAATCATATCTATGTTGGGCAAGGGAAAATCATCTTTTGGACAAGCTTTGTTAAGATCTCTAAAATCAGTGCAGATTCTGATGTCACTGGAAGGTTTAGTGACAGGGACCATGTTGGAGATCCACTCTGAGTAGTCGATAGGTCGAATAACCTTAGCAGCTAACATTCTTTCTAATTCAGCTTTGACCAATAATGCCACCTTGGGGTGCATTTTTCTAAGCTTTTGTCTGACGGGCTTGATCTTTGGATCAACTGCAAGATGATGAACTACAAGCTTTGGATCAAGTCCTGGCATGTCCTGATATGACCATGCAAATCGGCCAATGTTCTCTCTTAAGACCTCAAAGAGGAGGTCAACTTGGTCTTGTGATAGGGATGCAGCAATGTGAACAAGTCTGGGGATCTCTGAAGAACCAATGTTGACTTCCCGAGTATCCTCAATTAGAATAGAAGACACCTCTGGTCGATTATCTTGAGGAGGCAATGCTAAATCCTCATGTTCTTCTGGATTTTCTTGCTGAGGGGTTCTCTTTGTTGCCTTAGCTAGTCTTAGATTCACCTTAGTTCCAGTTTTGGGTGTATCGGAACTAGGTTGGGGATTTTCTCCAAAATACCCCTTGGGATCTAGCTTGTAGATATAGGCAGGATCTGGCTTTGTTTTCTTGTGATGAGTTTCAGCTCCCATGAATCTTAGAAGTTCCTACTCTGATGTGAACTCATCGATGTGTATGACACTTGGTTGGTCCCAATCTATGAGTTGTGGATGGGCGAGTGGTAGGTCAATGAGGTGGATGGATAGTTCTTGGAGAACAGAGTCTCCGAGGGAGATTTGGTCTAGGATATCGTCGTAGGCTCTCTTTTCAACTTCCTCAGGAATGTCTTCAATTTCGACAAGGTTACGGTGAATGTTCGAAAAAGCGTGACCGTTCTCATTGGTGCCCCCAGTTGTGGGTATGCCAAACCCAAGACCTGACTTCGATTCCCACTTGTGTGCGTCGATGGGGCACTGCATGCCTCTTTCTTCTGGTCCTAGACCACCACCTTGATAGTTCCATTTGTCAGTGATGAGCTTATGTTCTTGGGGATACTTTTGGCTGAAGTGATCAAGGCGTGCTTGATTTCTTTGAGGTGCATCCTTATGTAACCATTTGTTGATATCTGGAGTGAGCTCCTCATGAAGAGGGATTTTTGAGGATACAAAGGTTTTTGGGCCAAACTGTTTGTATCGAGGAGGTGGAACCTCCTTAGCTTTTTGATATGTCGGTCGTCCATGGGCATGTGGATCAAGTGGGAGTGCCCCGACAGCAAATGCATCTGACAGACTATACTCTCCACAACCTTTGTTATTGATCTTCACGGTAGACAGGGTAGAGGCGAGGATGGTTTCTGGGTCATTATAAGTGTGGGATGAGCTAGCGATGGATGTGCCGATATCAATTCCAGGGCAATGGTTTGTATATGAAGCTTCAACCGCATTGCAGTAAGCAAAGGGTTCTGGATCGGCATGGATGGTTACCTCAGTGCCTTGATGCAGAAATTTGACGCACTGATGGTAAGTGGATGGAACGGCTTTCATGGCATGAATCCATGGGCGACCGAGGAGGATGTTAAATGGTAGGTTTAGATCAATAACATGGCAAAGTGTCTCTTGGATGACTGGCCCAACCTTGATTGGCAGCAAAATAGTTCCTTCTGTGGTTCTTTCCAAGTTGTCATAAGCTTTGATGGTGATAACCTCACTGATGATATCTGCCTCAGTATACCCAGCTTGTTTTATGAATTTTAGGGTGCAAATATTCAAGGCTGATCCATTATCTATCATTACTCTTTTTACAGCAAAGTTGGATACCATGATGGCTATGCGAAGCGGAAGGGTGTGATCTGGCTCGACCACAGGTATGTCGGTGGGTTTGAACGATAGGGCACATGAGGATGAGAGGTCTCCAACAAGATTACAAAAATCAGTAGCATTGATATCAGAAGGGACACGAGATTCTATGAGAGCACTGTCAAGGATGTTCTTGTACACAAGACTAGTGCAAAGAAGGTCTAAAATGGAGATTTGGGATGGCATGTTCCCAAGGTGTTCCAAGATATTGTACTGGCTTTTTGATGGAGCTGATGGTGTTGGTGTAACAGGTGGGCCTGCGATGTTAAATCGCGCTCTTCGAGTGGTGACTGCACACTCATTGTTTGGTCCTTGGATATTGATAACATTGACGGAAGGATATTTCTCGGATATACAACCTATAAGGCTACCATAGTCTATATAGGATGAAGTGTGGTCATTGTTCTTCCCATGCTGTTGGTTTGGCTGACGGTTGTTGGTGTTGTTGTTGTTGGTTTGGATAGGTGCTTTTCCAGGATTTTGGTTGTGGTATGGAGGAAAAGCATTTTGATAGATCTGTAAGCCTGCATTGGGAGAGGTTTGGGCACCAACAGTGATTTCCTTCCGATCAATGAGGTCTTGCACATATTCTTTCAGTTTCATGCATCTGAGGGTAGTGTGACCTTTTACCCTATGAAATTTGCAGTACTCATTATCTTTGTACCATGCAGCTTTGGATTGGCTTGGGTCAATTTGCTGGGTAGGAGGAAATTTGATGAGGTTTTCTTTGACTAATTTCTCAAAAATGACATCCAATGGCTCACCAAGGGGTGTATAGTTTCTAGGTGTAGGTTGGAATCTAGGCTTTTGTCCTGCAGCTACATTGATGGCATTAGCTTGATTGCTAGACCCTTGGAAGTTGGGTCTTGGATTGTGGTTTTGATAGCTTTGGTTATTCTGTTGTTGGTAGTTGATAGCTTGTTGATTTTTTGGTTGATATGGTGGGTTGGACTGGTTGTGAGAAGGACCAACAATATTCACATGTCTGGTGTCAGTGACGCCATCTGTTGCAACGTGCTTGTTTTTGTTCCAATACCTAGACTTGTCATTGGAATGTGATTGATTTTGGTTGGCTTCCTTGTAAAGCTTGACCACACCATCTTTAATGAGTCCTTGCTCAAGGATCATTCCTTTCTCTTTGATATCTTTGTAGGTTTGCAAACAGTTCATGGTCATGTGGTGAGCCAAGCTAGGATGGGCATTATCAATAAACATTTTCACCACATGGCGTTCTGGCAAGGTGCAGGATATGCAGGTGGTAAGGGTTTGCCATCTTTGCAGGTATTCGACAAGGCTTTCTCCACCTTTTTGCTTGGTGTGGACAAGATCAACTATTGATAGCTCTGTTTCAACAAGATGGGCATATTGGGCTACAAATGCCTCAGATAATTCAGCAAAGTTTTTAATTGTTCCATAGGGGATTCTATAAAACCATTCAAGAGCTGGTCCAGCTAAGCTTTTGAGAAAAAGGCGCAAGAGGAAGACATCATTGTATGCTACGTCTTGGCAGTGCATGTAAAATTCTTTGATATGTGTGACAGGGTCTCCTTTTCCTCTGAATTTGTCAAATTTGGGTACCTCAAAGTGTTTGGGAAATGGTGTCATGGTAATGGCTCTGTCAAATGGGTAAGGACACACATTCTCAAACTTGAATGTCTTCGGATAATTCCCTTCTTGGATGGCTTTCAGAGCTATCTTCATTTGCTCCCATTCTGAATTGATAGGTGATGGCTGGGGTGCCCCCAATGTAGGAGTGCCTTGAGGTAGGTATGTGTTGGATGGGGCCACTGAATATGGATGGCTATGAGGGATTTTCTGATAGGGATTGTACATTGTTTGGGCAGCTGCATGGTGGATGACAGGTTGCTGAGGGGGAGGTGGCGCATATTGCTGCATGTGTTGTGAGGCTTGTTGTTGATATGGGATTTGAGGTTGGGATTGAGGAACATAAGCTGGTTGTGGGATAAATGGATTGCTTTGTGGAGGTAAGGTATAAGATGGTTGAGAGGCTTGGGGAAAGGATCGGGGGGCTTGTGGGGTTTGACCAATATATGTGGGTTGTGCCCCCATTTGGGATGGTATTTGCAAATAATTGGTGGTTGGCTGGGGTGGTGGATTACCTCCTAGAAGTGGCATTGAAAAGTAGTTGGTAATTGGAGGTAATGGATTAGTTGGTGGTGGAGGTGGTGGGAATTGAAAGCTTGGGAATGGAACTGATGGGGTTTGATAGCTTTGTGGTTGGATTTGGAAGCTTGGTAGAGTGGTGGCAGGGGCTGGGGTCACTTGGGAGTTTGGTAGAAAATTGGTAGTAGCTTGTGGGATTTGATAGCTTTGTGGAGTGAGGGTAGTAGCTTGTAGATTTGTGGCTAATGGTATTGAGCTCCCAAGACCTAATGGAAATGATGGGATTGTGTGTTGGGCTGCAGTGAACAAGCTGGGGGTGATGAAAGGTTGATTACTTGGCCCCATGGGTGGCATCCCTGTTGTATATTGCTGAGGTTGGCCAAAGATGCTAGCACTGATTTGGGAGATGGGTGGATTTGGAAGGCTGGGTTGGGGAGCAGCAGCAGCAATAGTGAAGGGGGTGAACGATGAGCTGTTTTGGGTAAAGGGGGTTTGGAGCGGAGAGGTATGAACCAAGGATGGAGTGGTGGTGGCTGGGTTGGCTTGCGGCATGGAGATTTCAACTTGGGTGGATGATGGTATGTTTGGGTCTGTTGGATCATATGGATTGGCTGGAGGCTCTTCTTTTGGCATATATTGAGGATAATTTGGATCATAAGAGCCTATGGGTGGTGGTAGCTGCCCAAACAATGGGTGAGATGGATCTGATAATGGAGGGGGTCTTCCAAAGTCAAAGGTTCCTACATTTTCCCTTCGAAAATTAGCCATGATTGTCTCTTTGTTCTTGTCTATAATGGCATTTACCAATATTGCATTTCCTGGTTGGTTCATGAAAGCTTCAATGTCAGTACATGATGGCATAGCTTTCTATGGGCTGAAGGATGGCTGAGTGCTCAAGGGGGGTGAGGCTGTTCGATCCAAATGATAGGGCTCCATAGTTTCTTTCTTCTTGGCTAAGCGAGTGACGGGTGGCATGAAAAATGCTCCTAGGGATGAGATGCAATAATGCTGATGGATGCAAAAGGGGGAAGGCTTCTCTATGCAAATGATTTCCTAGGTTAAGGCAAAGCTATACAACAAAACCTAAGGAGGATTGGGTTGGAGATTCTAACTTCAAAGATATGTTGCCAAAGCACGAAAGGTCTGCTTTCCTATGTGTAAGCTTGGTGGTGATTGTGTCAACTTAAGGATAGACTGATGATCCTTTAGGAAGAACACGAGATTGACCACTTGTGGATCCCAACCTTTAGCTCAAGGTGATGAGGGATAACAAGTGACAAAGCTGGATTACCCTAGACAAAGCTCTATCAAAGGGATAACCTTGGTGAGATTGATGGATTTGGAAGATTTTAGGAGTGGCAAACTTTTGGCAAAAGTGACAACAATTTTTAAGGCTTGGATGTGAGGTTTTGATTGCTGGCTAGATGGTTTGATTCTAAATGAGATGGATGAGCTAATAATGCTTAAGGGGATAACCTAAGATGGCTGGCTTTTCTACAAAGATGACTCTAAAGTGAAGCTAATCCAAGAAGATGTGGAGAAACAAGGGTGTCTAATCATAGAAATCATGCCTAGTTGGTAAGGCATAAGCAGGATTAACTCTTGGATGTTGGCTAAATTTGATGGTGTGCTCTAACCAGGCCTCTTGAAGTGCTTCATCGGTAGCTTTGTCCTCTGCTTTGTGGAGTTTTGCAATTCGTGGGCTTGGTGTTATTTCTTTTCTCTTGGCTGAAAGTTCTTGGTATGCTAGAGATGGTTTGAGTTTAACTTTGTGGAACTTTTGTTTGGGTTTGGGTTGCTCTGACATCAATTTCTGAATCTGCTTGGCTTTGAGAGATCTTGGTTGTTTTGCTTCAACTCGTTCAACTTCTGGAATAGGCAGTGACTACGCTAAGTATGCCCTAAGCTAGGATTGACCAAGTTTGGCAAACATTCATTCAACAAATAAAAGATCAAGCAATAGATAGAAACAACCAGATAGAAGTTTTTGATTCTCAGAAAGTGATACTTGCGCCAAGGAGTGTGTATGTTCTACAAATGTTTCGATCAGTCACCTCAAACACATTAACATCCTAGATGGTTGTCTGCAAGGTTGACAGTTGGTTTAGCTAAGGAGTCCTCGATATACCCAAGGTAAGTGAGGCCCAAATCTGTAGATGAGACCAAAAAGATGTCACACAGCTGAGAGGAGCGGTAACCCACTTCTCCTCTTTCACTTCTCAAGGGTATAAAGTTCTTTGAGGCTTAGCTCGAGTGACAAAATCTTGATCCCAAGAGAGGTGTCTTTCGATTCACCTCCCAATTCTTATACTCCGCCAGAACGTTGGAGTTGAGGTCGTCCAAGGGGTGATGAAATCCCCAAGCAGGCCTCCTAAAAAGAAACAAGGTTTTGGATCCTAATCTTATGCACCCAAGATGGCCTCGAAAGACAACAAGGGGAGAGAAGACTTGGATGACCTTGGGCTAAAAAACACGCTTGTTCTTTTACCAACTGACGCTTAAGTTTTCTGATCTAGACTTTGCAAGCACTCATGTTTAAGATACAATGTTTATTCCAACTTGAAGCGCCAACAAAAGTAAATCGATCGAAGAATGCAAACAATAAGAAGAGTTAGGATCAACAAAAGCAAACTCGCGCGCCCAGAGGCCCTCCACGTCAAGTATCGATTAATTTTCTTTAAGGCATTCAAGATTGAGTGTGAGTTTGTTTTAAGCCCAAAACAAAAGTGTGTGAGATTCGATTTTAAGCGCGCGCCCGGAGGCTCTCCACGTCAGTTGTTGTTCAATTTTAGTGCCCAAACTTGAAGTGTGATTGATTTAATCTAGAGTTTTGATCATTTAAGAATTTTGATAAAGTTAAAGCAAACATTCAAAGACCAAGTGAGTGAGTTAGATTGTGGAACATTTAACACCTTTTTCAAGTAGACCCATCCCCATAAATGGCGCTGAGATTGCAACCAATGGTTAATATTTGATGGGTGATTAGAAAAGAGGTGAGTCCAAGGAACTACTCAAATTGATTTTTGCAAATTTGTATTTTAACTTAACAAGGTTTCTTAAATGTCCAAAAATCAAACTTTACCTAGATTGCATGTGGAAAAGAGATTTGTTTTGTTCAATTTTTAGAAGCACCAAATGAAGTGTTTGATATTGCAATGGTTAATTGGTCCTTAGAATTCAAGATTGGATTTGTTGTTTTAATCATGCATTCAAAAAAAATTTGATTTTAATCCATGGCATTCAAGAGTGATTTTAGCAACATGCATTCAAAGACAAGTGGTTAAACATTCAAGTGTTTTCTTTTGAGCATTCAAGATTGAGATTTTGTGTGTTGTTTTAAGAAATTTGAAGTGCTTTGTTTTAACCTTAGATCATTCAAGATTGTTTTGGACTCAAAAGTGAAAATGACTCTTTGGACTTTGGTTTTCATTCAAGATTTTGTGTTCTAGTTTGCATATTTTAAGCCCAAAAATGATATTCCTAGATTGTTTTGATGCATGAAAATCCTAAGAAACATTCAAGATTTTGCAATAAGAAATTTGTTTGAAACAAATAACAAAGCTTTTAGGACAATTTTTGGCAACCATTTAGGACTCTTAGTTTTCATGAGATTTTTTAAAAGAACTTTAATGTGCACTTAGTGTTGATTTTGAACCTTTTAAAATGGAAACTTGAAGTTCTTTTTAAATTTCCAAAAATGAAGTGTTCCTAATTTTGCATGAATGCATCTAAAACCTTGATGTTGCAAGGATGAAAATGATTAGATTGGTTTAGTTTCACTTGTTAAAAGATTTTTTCTTTCTTACAAATTTTTAATTTTTCAATGGATTTAAGTATGATTTGGGGGTTCATTTTAAGCACTAAAAAGAAGTGTGTATGATTTTGCTTCCTTAAAAAAAAATGGCCAAGATCTCCCACAAGAAGAAGAAGAAGAAGTAGATGGAATAAGAAGAATATAGACAAGAAGAAGAAGAAGAATTTCAAGTTCTTTGTCCACCTATAAGCTTGAAAAATCTGCAAACACTATGAGATAGATTATGAGTTCCTTTGTCTTCTTCATGCTCATGTGGACCTACAAAACCAATTTATACAATCCTACCAATCACAAAAACAAGAAAAATTAGCCAAAATCAGCAAATGACATACAAAACTTGACTAAAAAAGCTAATGAAGATGACCCATGCGGGGTCCCACCGGGCGTGCCAAAATGTATATGAGCAATGTTAGTATGCTAATAGAAACCAAATTGAAATAAAGCTTCTACAAACTAAACAAAATTCATAAATTTCAAGATAGACTAAGATGAGCTCTCAATTGAGAATATGAGCCATTAATGGACTCTCTCAATAAGAAGCTCTCTTGTTGAGTAGCTTTGTCTAAATAGATAGGATGTATGCTCAAGCTTTATGCTTCAAAAAGGGCTTCAATGGATGATGTTAGATTTTTGGTGTGGATAGATGGCTTTAGTATGGATTTGGCTCTCAAAATAGCATTATAACTTTACTTCATGGATTGTGTTCTTTTACAAAGGGGAAGGATTCAATTTATAGGCAAGAGGCTTGAGGGATTGAGGGCTAAGATGCAAGGATGGGAAAAAGCTCCTGGAGGGCTTAGATTGCATGAGAGGAGAGCACATGGATTGTGTTTCCTTACAACCAATCAAGGAGTGACACATGTCACATGGCGAGAGGATGGAGAAAAGGGGAAGGATGATTCAACAAAGGAGGCTCAAGGGATAAAATTTTCATAAAGACCCTCATAATGACTTGTAAGAGCAATAAAAGGGCTTGTAAGAGTCATTTATGACCTAGTGGACTTCATAAAGTTTTATGGTTGAGATATTTTGAGGGTGATGAGAGCAAATTCGACTTGGACTTGATTAGGAAGGTTTTAAGCTTGCTTAGGCTTGTGCAAATGATTAGAGGATGGATTAGGATGGTTTAGGATTAGCTTAGGGATAGGCAAGTGGATGGCATTTAATGAGGGTGGGTGAAGGAGGAGATATTTGTTAACTTTGGCTTGGGTTAGTAAGTTTTAACCCATGTTTAGAGAATGTGACAAGGTTAGGAGGGGATTAGGATTAGGTTTAAAGACATCTTCTAGAAGAGTCTAGACTTTGGATGAGGATAAAGACTTTCTAGAATAGTCTAGAATTTCCTAGGATGAGGATGAAGACTTTCTAGAAGAGTCTAGAACTTCTTAGGATGAGGATAAATTAGATTTTTAGGAAATAAATAAAGTTTTATTTATTTCAAGGGTTTGGGTTGAGGAGATATTTATTAAAACTTTTTTTAATAAACATGAGGATTAATATTTAATTTTAATTAAATATTTTGAGTTGGGGTTAGGGGTAGGAAATGATGAGATTAGCCTTTAATCGAAATTAAAGAAGGATTAGAAGATTTTGGAAGAGGTTATTGGTCATAAGGAAATTGGCCAAGTTTTGGGTAAAAAATAAATTTTTTATTTATTTTAGGATTTTTGGTCAATTTATTAATTAAATAATTAATAAATAAGAAAATAATGTTTAAATAAGATTTAAACATTTTTGGGAGGGATTCCTTAATTAAATATTTTTAATTAAGATAAAGGGATTTAATGGCATAAAAATTAATTAATTAATTAATTAATTAATAAATGATGATGTCATCAGGACTTTTTCAGAAAATAAAAATACTTTATTTTCTAAAGGTTTTTAGGTGTCTACAGTAACTTGTTATGCCCTATTTCCTGTGTTGCTCTTCTCCTTTCTTTTCTTTGTTTATTTTATCACTCCCCCTTTCACATGTCTCCCCTTGCAGATTAAGTATCCTTTTGGATTTTCATTTTCTCCCCCTTTGCTTTTAATTTCTCCCCCTTTTTGACACTTATGTCAAAGGGTCTATACACGAACTAAATATTTTGCCAAGAAGGTTTTGTTCACTTCCATTACAATTCTCAAAGTAGCATCCCAATTTTGTATTGCAACTTCTAGGGATTTGATTTGTATAGTTGTCTCTGCTACAAGGTAAACTAAGCCATCTAATGTAGAAAGATTTGGATCTTTCTTTATCACATTTTCTGCGTAGGCTAGTTCTTTTTGTAAAATTTCCATGCAATGGGTTAGGGCAGATTGAATATGAACTAATTTGGCTCTTGTATTAGCCTCTTTTGCTATCAATACAGCTAGTTCCTTTTGTGTGTGAAGCATTGTGTTAAAGTGCTTCTCACTTTGAGTTGGATCTCTTCGCAATTGCATGCTAGATTTATGGATCACACAACTTTGTGTACAATGAGAAAATATTCCCAAGTATTGTCTTCACCTTTTCAATTTTCTTAGCTAGCTCTACCTATGATAGTGCTATCTCACTAGATATTCTTTTATTCACCTTTGTTTGAAATTTCTTTTTTGACCCATCAGTTTTACATTGGTATCATGGTCTTCACTTTGCATGTGGTCCACTATTCTTTGGCTAGTTTCTTTCCAAGCCCATTATTCTTTGGCTAGTTTCCTGTGTGAAGATTTATGGATCACACAACTTTGTGTACAATGAGAAAATATTCCCAAGTATTGTCTTCACCTTTTCAATTTTCTTAGCTAGCTCTACCTATGATAGTGCTATCTCACTAGATATTCTTTCATTCACCTTTGTTTGAAATTTCTTTTTTGACCATTCCATCAGTTTTACATTGGTATCATGGTCTTCACTTTGCATGTGGTCCACTATTTCTAAAAGTTGCTCCATAATGGGTTTTGTTTCATCAAGTCCGTGCAAGCTAAATGCATCTAGAAAGATGTCTTTTATTTCAATTAATGATTACCTTTGTTTATACTCAGTTTTGAGTATCTCCTACTTCTTCTTCATTTCTAGTGCTTCTTGCACTTCATTGTTCTGATCAATGTTCACGGTTGCATAGTCATACTTAGGACTGACTATTTCTTCATCCAGTGTAGGGTCTCCATAGTGAAGTACCCTTAAAACCTTTATAGATCTTGAGCCTGGTGCTAAAATTTGAAGTGGTATTGCTTTAGTGCTCGACTTTTGAGGCATTCTTGTTGGAGTCCCAGTGGTTGGCAGATTAACCAAGGTTGGAATTGCTTCTTGCTCCTTTTTCTCCAGGGTCTCCTTCTCCTCCTCTAATCTTCCTTGGTCAATTACTATTATCTATGATGGTGCACCTTGTACTTGTGTTGTAGGAATAGAAGTATCTATCTGTCCTATTTGGTCTTTTGTTGGCTCCTCGGCAGTTGTAGTGACTTTATCTATGGAATCAACCTTAGCTAATGTATCTTGTGTAGCTTGCTCTTTAGGTTGTCCACCTATAGTTGTAGGGATGACAGAAGGTGTTTCTTGTGTTATTATCCCTAGTCAAGTTAGCTACTGCTTTTTGTAACTCATCTACACTGACCAACACTAGATTACTGCATAATTGAGCTTGTAGAGTCAATTGGTCAAGGATCTTTTTGAGATCCTCTGCAGTCAATGGATTGACATTCTGACTAGATTTTTTAGGAATATCCTTTACTTTTATTGTTTCTACAAGTGTAGGAGTGTCATGTGGAGGACTTGGAGGTAGCAATTGTGTGTCTTCCAAACTCTATTCTATTTGCTGCTCTTCAGCAGTTGCCATATCATCTTTTTGAGCTTCCTTCTCCACTCTATCATCTACCTTTTCTTTTTCACCTTCACCTTCCTTATCATTGTCATCTTCTTCTCCATTTTTTCCCCCTTAAAAGGGATCTTCCTCTCCTTCTCTTACAGTTGTTAGGCCATAAATTAATTTCCACATTTGAGTGGACTTTTTGACAACATCTTCAATATTGTTATGAAGAATGCTAAAGGCTCTATATTTGGGTGCAGATTTCTCCCATGCTCCTTATTGGCCTCAGTTATTTGCCCTTTTATGAGCTCGGGTATTACTTGAGCCAATGTGACTCTCTTATTTCTTTCTCCATATTAAGGCAATAATGCCATTTATTTTCAACACTAAAATATAACTCTTTGGGCATTGAATTGTCAAATTCAAGTGGGGTGTTCTTGAACTTTGACATCATGGTGTAGACTAATTCTTCAACCATGTTTTGTTCTCCTCTACTTAACTTATTAAAATTAATTCTCTTTAAGCTAGTTAAGTCTACATTATCTCTAATATTATCACATATATTTTCTAAATCAGACTTAGTGGTGTGACTTACTACTCTAAATTGGCTTGTGTCTTCTAACTCTATTCTCTCTTCATCTGAGTTAGGTTAAGCAACATATTTCCTTCTCAATTTCTTCTTGGCTGGACCTTGCTACTTGGTAGCCTTCTTCTTCTCTTGCTCCTTAGCCTCTTTAGTTATGTCTCTTGTACTGCCCTTGTAGTAGGCTTAGATGGACTTGGCTTGGTAGTTTTCTTACCCTTAGGCTATTCTGTAGGTTGTTTCTAAGATTTTCTCTTTTTGGGTTCTGGTTTGGTTGGTGCTTCCTCGGCTTACTCTTCCTCCTTGGCACCTTCTTCCTCTTCAGCATCTTCTCCCATGCCTTGTGTCAAGGCAAGTGGCTCTTGGCCTTGTTCTTCTTCTTCTTCTTCTTCTTCATCTTCTTCTTCACCTTCTATTGTTCCTTCTCCAAATTTGGCCTTAAGCTTTTTGATCAATTTGTCCTTTTTCTTTAGGGTTGAAGAAATTTTCAACTCCATCTCTACCTTAGACTTTACAACATCAAAAGTTCCAAAAGTTTTGCACTTTTATCAATGTCTTATGTAAGCAATGTTGTGATTGTTGCTAAGGCCTCATCTATGTTTATCTCATATCCAAGTGGCCTTAGCCATCTCACCCTTGTTACTGCTACTTGGATATAAGTGTAGTCAATGTCAACTAAGAAACAAATGTCATTGATATGTTGATCCACTAGGGAGATTGGAATCCTTAGTCTTTGCTTCATAGACTTCTTAAAGTCCTAAAAATAGCTTGTCATTAAGGTTTCAAAATTAGCTCCCATTTGCTCTATGTACTCATTTACTTGTACTGCTATAGACCTATTGGTTTTCCAACTTATCTTATCAAAAGACGAAAATTCATTCTGAACATAGAAAAATATGCATATCAAAATTGATCCAAACTTACACTGAGCACTCTTGGATCTCCTTATTGCTCCCAAATTCTCCATAATCTGTTGCAGTTGTAGTTCTGCTAGATCATATGTATGATCCTTCTTGACAAGTTTGTATCCCACATCAACTACAATGCAAGGTATGCTATTTAGTTGGCTTGACTGGTAGAATTTATGAGATATAACCCTAACAACAAATTCTACAAGTGGATCTTTGATTGTGTCAATAGTCATGCATCTTTTATTCCACTTTTCCCTAGTGTTCTTTTCAATAGCTTCTTTTGAATCACTCCTCAAGGTCTTTGGCCATTCTAGGGTTGAGTATCCTACTACCCTATGTATGATTCTTTTTTACAATTTAATCGGTCCATCTTCCAACCATAAGCATCCATCATGAATCTCGGTAAAAACTATTCTTATCCATTCAGTCTTAAAGACTGTGGGGAAATCTAGGGCACAGGTTAAGCCCTTCCTTTCAACAATCTAAAAATCTTCCTTTAATACCTCATTCTCACAAATTTGATCATATGCTTTCTAAATCTCCCTATCACCAATTGCTCCAACTTTACAATTATAACACTTTCTGACATCTTGCACCATAACAACCTTAGGTGGAATAATAGATAAAGTGCTAGTAGGGTCATTTTTGTAAGCCACTTCAGGAATTGGCCTAAAATCTGGTTGTTTAACTTCATTACTAACAACTAAACATCAAACGGTTCCTTGTCCTTGGGATTCCTAGAGCTAGATGTGATTTTCGAAAACTAGGGTTTTAAGATGTAAAAATTGTGCAACTGCATAGCTCGACACTTGAGTAAATACCTTGAATTGATGATATCACTCTGAATCATTGTTTGAATCTACTTGAATTCTTTGTCCTTTCTTGAAATCACTTCTATGCTCTTCTCACTCTCACTCTGTGTTCACAATGATGAAAAATGATCAAAAACTTGACCTTATACCCTTCATTTCATAGCATTTAATGCTTAGTGCATATATAGTTGTCCACTCAGCTACTTATGTAATTTATAGCTCACTCGACTTCCATTGATTTTCCAACACTCAACATCCAATGAAGTTTCCCTTACTCGGCTTCAATAAGAATTTCCCTTTTACTCAATAGCCACAACTAACTCGGCTTCAACTGGCCTTGGTAGACAACTCGACATATACTAGGATTTTACTCGATATCTGAAGGAAACTTTCCTTACTTGGCAACAATGTGTAAACTTTGAAGATTTAACCTTGCATATTTATTCATGTTGATCTATCCTTTTCAATAATAACTTATTCTAGGAATTGATGTATGATAAAGTATTTAAATATCAGTCTCACATACCTTATTTTGCTTTGTTTGATGAAGTATGACCACTTGACCCTTTAAGTGAAGTGATCCCTTCTTTTGATGTGTTTCATCCATCTTTCTTCTTCCATGTCTTATTCATCTCTCCTCTAATGTGCTCAACATCTATCTTGCCTTTTCCTTTGTTTGACTCTGAGTTAGGTGCCTTTGATCTTCTTGGGTAGTGCTTGCTGATACAACCAGTCTTTAAATAACTAAAGCATGTAGTTTGGCTTAACCATCTATTGTAGCTTCCATTTAAATGTGTTTTTATGCAATTCTTAGGGATGTGTCCATATTCTTGATAGTAGTAACAGCTATGTTTTGTGTTGTAGTCCCAATTATAGGAATTTTCATAGCTTCTTCCCTTGTTTGATGACCATGTGGTCTTGGATCTGCATTCAAATGCTTTGTGTCCAAACTTATGACAATTGTAGCAGTGTCCTTCAAATTTTGGTGCATGCATAGTCTTGGTTCTACATTTATATGCCTGATGACCTTGTTTGTTGCACTTGTAACAATGGATCATGTTCTTTGGTTTGGTATTCTGACTTTAGTTGTATGTCCTTTCTTACCAAAAAAATGACAAGTGGGTTTGGATTTCTTACCTTTGTCATTCCTTTGTTCAGTAGTCTTGGATGACTCTCCTTCTTCAATGCTTGTATAGCCCAAACCTAATGTGTCTTTACTAGATCTAGGGGATTTCAATAGCTGCTCAAAGCACTTGATGGCTTCATTTGGCTTATTGAAGCTTTCAACAAACTCCTTCTCTCTTTTTAGGTCATTCTATAGTTGCTCATTTTGTAACTTCAATGTAGTTATCTCAATGTCCTTAACATTCAACTCATGATGGGCATTCATCATTTGACTTAGGGTGTCTAGTTGCATGTTTGAGATCCTAGATAGTTTTGCTAATTTTTCTTCCAATATGTTTGACAAGATTCTTTTATCTTCTTCAATCATGGCCTTATCCTCTATAGCTTTATTCTTTTGTTCAATCACTTCACATAGCATTATTGCTTGTGATTCTTGCTCCAATTTGAGATTTATGATCTCTTTAGCTTGTGCTATGTGCTTGTCCATGAGATCTGCAATTGTTGCATCAAACTCACATGAATTACCATCTACAAATAACTTTTTGGTGTCAATCTCCTTGTATTGGGTGTCATTCTCAGCTATAGCAATCTCTTTCCTTCTCTATAGCAAACTCCTCAAAGTATTTCTGGCTTCATCCAATTGTTGCAGTAAGAGGTGTATCTCAATCTCCTAATTCGCAATGGTCTTTCCCAACTTGTAGTCTTCCATCTCTAGATCTTTTCTCCAAGTTGTAAGGCTTCTCCTGACAAGAACTTAGCTCTGATACCAATTGTTGGGATTTACAAGTGGGAAGTATACTTCTAAGAGGGCGGGTGGGGGGGTGTGAATCAGAAGTACTAAACTTTAACCAATAAAATTTTTAACTTTAAAAAATTCATGCATAAACATATGGAAATAACATGTAAAGAAAATGCATTCACATAAACACTTAACACCAAATATGATTACCCAAAAACCCTCCAATGAGAAGGAAAAACTAGGGTGGGGATGACACCCACAACTCTTCACTACTATAGCAATAAAGTTCACTTGTTAAGGTTACATATTTTGACCATTCTCATGATCTTCCCTGTGAAAGGCTTGCCCTGTTAAAAGCTTACAAGGATTGTTAGATCCCACCCTATTAAAGGATTTTAACACTCTATCAAGAGTGTGCCTAACTAAAGGACTTTAGAACACTCACTTGGAATGTCACCTGGTTAAAGGTTTTATACAACGGTTGTTAAACCAACCTATATCCATAGAATTTCATTTTGTTGTAACAATTGTTAGAGAGTACAATAGAATGTTTGATCTGATGCACTTACCATCTAACATTGCTGATTTCAGATCCTTGTTCTGTCTAATCTGATCCTCACTGATATGGCATGAAAATGTTGTAACCTTGATCCTTTTGTTCTAATAACTAATTTTGTAATTTTGTCCTTCTTCTAAGTCAATTCATCCCTTTCACTTCCTTCAAAACTTTGCTATCATTTGCTCCTTGCATGCATTCTCTCACACACACTCTATTCACTTTCTTGAATTATGGGGCTTCAACCTCCTTAAAAGGTTTTTGTGACTTAGGGTTAGGTATGAATCTACAATTGAGATTCATCCAACTTTCCCGCTCAAATCTTTCCCATTTTTTTTATTGGTTGCATGTTGATTGCATAGGGAATCCAAATAGATTCGATCTTCTCTCTAAGCTTTAAGATCTATCCATATGTCAGCTCAAAAATGGTTTATATCTTAGTTTGTGAAGGCACAAACTCATATGTTGAATCTATGTCACTTGGAACTTACTGATTACTAATGCTCAACACACTAAATTTTGTCTTGCTCGTCACTGTCTATTTGCTCGGCATCTGAATGACTTGGCACTTATTGAATTTCTTACTTGGAACATATTTTAACTCAGCATCTATATTATACTTGGCATCAACTTATAAAATTTCTTAAGTGTGTTGACACTCAATTGTCAAAACCAATTTGAGATCAATAGATCAAGATATTTTCTAGATGAACACTAGAGATTTATCAGGAAATATGTGCCACATAGTTTAGATCAATATTTGATTGCTCTCTAGTCATTGTAATAATTTTGTATGCTCTTAATTTGACATGCTTTAGTAGCAAGCATAGTGTAATTCCTCTTATAAGGTGCCTCTCAAAAGGAGTGCCAAAATCCTTTAACAAGGTAGCCTTTGCAAGCTATTGTAATCCTAACATGTTGCAAACATTCTTAACTAGATGTATTCTCAAAAGGAATAAGATGTATCTCTTAATCGGGCAACCTTTTATCTATAGTAAAAGGCTACTAGGTATATTATCCCTATTGTGTTTTTTATCCCTTCATTTAGGGTTTCTCCATACAAATTCGTGTGTCACTTGATGTATTCTCTTGTTTGTTTTACCTTACTATATTCATCATTTCTTTAGTAGCTAAGTGGATATTGACCAGTCTTGTAAGAATTGTTGTTGTTTTAAGTGATGTAATTGTGCATACTGAATCACCCCCCTCTCAGTATCTGTTGGAACCAATAATTTCTATTAGAGTTTAGACTCTTGTAATGACAAGCCTAACAACTTGAGGGAATATTAGATAGAAACCATGAAGTATAAGAGGCAACTTGAGGGACTTTTTGATACAATTAAGGATGTGAAAGAAAAGTTAAGAGAGTCATTGTCAAAAAGAAAGAAACTCAGTGAGAGCCATGAAATCATTGAGAAAATGGAAGAGAATGGTAGTGTATATGAATATGAAGAAAATATATTAGACCTAATGACTGAAAATGAAAATTTGAACAAATATATCTCACAACTCCAAAGAGAATGAGAAGAAACATCAAAAAAGCTAATTCAAGAATAGAGCTAGAAAGGAAATATTACATAGGCATAATAGAAAGCTAAAAATGCATTAAGGGAAGTACTAGAGGTGAAGATAATGGTTGAAGAGGATGTTAGAAAAAAAGGATGAGAAAATCCACAAGCTAAGTAAAGAAATAAAGAGTGCCAATGAAATAATTGAGAAGATTAAAAATCTCAACAACAACTTAGAAAAGATAGATGAGAAACTCAAAGCTCAAAGAAAGACCAAGAGCACAACCAATCTTAGCTATGCAAGTGATAACAAGATTGAAATAGGTGAGTCATCTAAAAATAAGGACCAAAACCAACAAAGTCAAGGCAAAACATTGTCTAAAGGTAAGAAACCTAAGAAACCAACATATTATTATGGTAAAATAGGTCACACTTCCCATGTATGTTGGCATAGAAAAATTTCACTTACGACACAAAATACCTTCTATGGATATTGCAACACATACCACCAATATGTTCAATCTTCTCATGAGTACAGATCTCATTCAAATGAGAAAAATACATTCAATGGTTACTATTGCTTCTACAACAAGTACAAACACAAGGTTGAGGTCTGTAGATCCAAGGAGAAGTCAATTGAGCAATTTTAGAGAACATCAACTCTTGCTTAGAAAACAAGTTCACCATACTAGTATGCTCAACCTGTGAGAACATAGGACATACTGCATAATATTGCAAACTAGGAACTGGTCAAAGAAATCGTTTAGGACCTTGGAGAGGAACACACATGATATGTTACTATTTTGGCAAGATAGGTCATCTTGTTAGAGATTTTCAATCAAGAAGAGGATTCAAAGTGCAGAACTTGGATCACAGAGAAAAGAACAAGATCATGGATAAGAAGGAAGTCAGAAAGGACTTCAACAAAGAATGGGCAAGGAAGGGCAATGAGGTTGAAGTGGCTAAGCATGAAGAGGTTGGAAACTCATTGATTTAAGGTGAGACTCCAAAGAAGATTAAGCTAAGCTAAGATTGAAGGGGTTGTGTGAAAAGGCAATTTATCACAAACCAATCCCCTAATCAAAATGGATGAATGTCGAAAGAAGTCAAGAATTGGTGAAGTATGAAGTGCTTGTGACAAGATAGGAGCGTGTAAAGAATATGACTGTTGTAGCATGGGTTATTAGCATTAATTATAAGTTAAGTGGTAGGTAAGCATTTTTTTTTACTATTTTAGATTAAAGTTAACCTAACACTTATTTATTGAAGGGTGTAAATAGGTTAACAAAGAGCTATTTTTCAATTTGTAAACTTGAATTCTTGAGATGTGCAAAATTTGTAAAAAACCTAGTTTACTAGTTGTGTAACCAAGATTATGCAAACCTCAAATTATGAACATAACAATGGAGAGTATGTTCGGTATACTCTTAGGAACACAACAATGGATGAATCTCTTGGATGTGTGAATGCAAATGGAATGATGAAATATGTACCTAGACTAGATGATGTGAGAAATCAAAATGACAGAACGATGATGCAATGATAAGAAATTCTAATGGACTTCAAATGACTCCTAACCCAGCCAGTATCAGGCCATTCCTCTTGTGAAAGCTTGAGACAAGACATCTATTTAAAGTGGATGGAGGAAGCATCTAGAATGTGCTTAGAAACCACTAAGAGATAAGGATAGGGATTGACAACTAAGCACAGGAGATAAGGATAAGAATTGACAACTAAGCACCTTATCTCACATTCTAGATAGATAGATAAGACTGATAAGATGGCATGTGTGTAGAAGATTCCTATGGTGTAGACAACATGTGCTTAAAAGATGTGATGACAACTCATATGAATGCACGTACTTCTAGGCAGTTTGAATAAAGGTCTAGAAGAATTAATAGGAATATGGAGGATTTTAAATAAATAAAATTTATTTAAAAAAAAAAAAAAAAAAAAAGGAATATGTGGAGAATCATGTGTTAATTAAATTAACACATTAGAGCTAGAAAGTATTTAAATTAAATTTAAATACTTAGACAAAAATGAACCTATTTAACTAAAATGATTTAATTAAATAAGTAGAGGAATGTGACTAATATCAGATTAATATAGTCATTTAGGACAATTTTTAGTGTATACAAGTTGCATGCTATTTTTTCCTACGAAGAAAATTTCTAACCTAAAGGTGCAGAGAACAAAGTGAGAAAACATGATCATTGATAATTAATACATGATAAAAAACTAGTCAAAAAATCACTATGGCACAAGATTGACCTGGATGGCAATAAGGAATTCAAGGAGCCTAGTTATATGGTTACCACACTATGGGGAGATATAGAAAACTAGATGAGAGCACTATCTTCACTACTTGTAGACATACTACTCACTGAGGATGTGAGTGTGTATTTAAAGGTAAAAATCCTATTGTTGGGAACTTACAAGATAAATGAAGTATTTTATACATTACTTGAGAGTGTAAAGCTAATGAAGGAATAGAGACATTAACTGAACACCACATTGCATCATGCAATAAAAATTCCTAACTTCTTTTAGGATGACTGGGTAAGACTTATTTGAGTAGTGTACATGGTGAATATATGTGGCTTGACAGATCTTATAGGATCAACAAGGAAGTCATCTAGAAGGTAATTGTATTCGGTGACTCTGGAATAAAAGGTTTCACTTGATAAAGTTTTAAGAGTCACTAGAGTAAGGAAGGAAGGATAGTCAATTGCTATAGATGACATTCTAGACCCTAAAATGAGATTTTTTTCATTGGTGATAGCCTATGGAATCTTTTACTCTAGCAAAGAGAATAATGTTCCTATTGGAGAAATATACAATACATACCAAACCATCCACAACCATGTTGCACTTGACCTAAGTAGATGGTTGCACAAAAAATTATGATTAATCAAACAAAGAGCAAAGAAAACTACAAGGAACATCCATTCAAGTATGGAATCATTTTGGTATGTATATTCTTCTATTTCAAAAGGGAATATCATGGATGGTCATCAGTCAACTAGTTAAAGGATATGCCCATCTTTGAACGAATTTCCAAAATGTATATGCTACTAGGAGATTATTTTTTCAAGTCATATTTCAATAGATTTTAAAAGGTTATGTAGAGAAGGGAAATGATACACTTCACCCTAGTCAAAGATGACAAGAATTAATTATGTTTTTTAGCATGCACATATTTTTACATGATAGAGGTTGTAGAGTCTAAGACATATTGACTTACAATATTTTGATATGAACTGACATAGCAAGAGGCAAAGCCCTATATTGAGTTATTATGGTCAATACCTATTGATCCTAAGATACCAAAATACAACACAAGCATAATAAGGAGGATTGCGGCCATTAGACTTAAGAAAGATAAGGATCAATCCAAGAAGGAGGTAAGGAAAGCAAGCAATAAGAAAGAAAAAAGGACATCAAGTCCACAAAGATAGAGAATTTCTGATGTCAATATCAATTTAGGAAGGGAAACCTCATCTAAACCCAAAATGATCACAATAGACTCTAGTAGGAAAGCAATGAGAAGAACACAAGAAGCAAGAGTAAATACAAACAAGAAGAAAAATAGAGAAGAAGAAAATAAGAAACCATCTCTAACCCACCAAAGACTGAACCCATCTACCAGAGAATCATCATTGAGAAGATCAAAACTAGTAAAGGAAGGTATGGATTTACCTCCTCCACTTTCAATTGAAGATATAGTAAATGATATAGTGCATAAAGGAAATTGCAACACAATAAAATATAGATATCCACTCATAAGTGAAAAAAGATCATAAGAGTATAATTAGTGTTGTTCTACTTAGCATGAGAACTTACAATAGGACACCTACAATGGTGAAGAATGAAATGCCAAAAGAGATAATGCCTATCACTTGGAAAAGGTGGCAAGCTAGAGTTTCAAGACTCAAAGTAATTTTGGATGATGCACTAACCAAGGTCAAGCCAGAAATGCCCCATCTAAAAGAAAAATTTATGTGGAAGTCTACTTCGAAGAGTTTAGCACTTAGGCGAACACGTTGCATTGATAAATACAAGCAATGAGAAATAAGCATTTGAATGTGTAATAAGGTGTTGGAAGACTATAGCTAAACAAATAAAAATAATCTATGCACAAAAGTAAGGTGAGAAAGCCAAAGCTCAAATCCTATTTGATCTAAAAGGAAAAGGCATTCAAATACAATAAAAGAGGAATAAAATTAATCCTATTGGATCCAATACAAAAACTAAATAAGAGGGATAGATTTAAGAACTCCTACAGATACATGTAGACTTCAACCCTCTCACATCATTTAGTAGAGCGTCATACATTGCAACCCACAGTAAAGTTGCATCTAAAAAAGAGAAGTTTATGTAAATAATAACAATTGAACAAGTTGTTGGAAATGTAATGATAAACATGTGATTGAGAGAGATTGGGGAGGGAGTAAATCTAGAACCACTTGAAACTTTTCACTTATAATACTTTTGCTTTACTTTATTAGATTGTCTAATCTACTATCATGCATGAACATAAAGCAATAAATAAATCAACACCATAATAATTCAACACAATATTTGGTAACCTAGAAACTCTCCAAGGAGAAGGTAAAACTAGGGTCGGGATGACACCCACAATGCTTCACTACTGCAGTAATAAAGTTGCCTTGTTAGGGCTTACAATTGATCACTTCTAGTGATCTACTCTATTAGGAGTACGAAGGACTATTAGGTCCACCTTGTGAAAGGATTTTACGATACAATGAAGTATGTACTCTGTTAAGAGATCTTACAAAGGATTATTAGGTCCATCTTGTTAGCAGATTTACCTAGTGCAACTATTAGGATGAAATCAGTAAGATAATCCTTGTTTACAACTGATTTGCTAATATAGATCCTTTGAAGATTGTAATCATTTGATTATGATAGATATTACTCTTCTCTACCCTTTATATTGATTGGTAGCCTTCTTACTCAATTTGCTTGCTTCTATTCTTTATTCATTTTTCACTTCTCATCCTTAGACAAATATTTTGCCTTCCTTATATAACAATCTAGCAATATTTCCATTCCAAGTTAACTCAAACAAGAGGTGTCTTTACAATAATCAAAATATACCTTCAAGTTGGCCAAATATTGATGCTCGGGCCACACTATGCACTTTGGTGTTATGCTGATGTTCAGGAAACATAGTGAGCTTGGGTGATACTCTAGCACTCAGGTAACATTGAAGCATGTCTGACTTGAATTGAATACTCAATTTATACAAAGAACTCAGTGAACACAGATAACTTGGTTCACACTGAGAACTCAGTTTACACTATGAGCTTGGTCCATAAGATAGTGCTCGATAAACATAGGATATGCTCAATTTTCCTAGGCTACACTGAAACATGCTAACTTAAGGAAAGTTTAGTTGCAATATTAACGAACCTTTCTAGATGACTTAAGTATTTTGTCACTAATCAACAACATATCTTTCCATAGGGTCAACAATCTCCCCCTTTGGAATTAGTGACAAAAACACTTATCTTGTGTAGATTTGTTAACAATCCAAATAATAATAATAAACCCTTAGACAAAATTTTCTATCAAACTCGCCCTTTCCATATGCTTGGATCTGCAACTTGGTTTTAATTGAAAATTTGTGGCTCGGTCACAACTGAATAATTTTGGTTTAAAAAAAAAATTTACTTGTACATCTACTTTATGTATACATATATGTTTCCCTTGAACATTTTCTTATGTACATATCCCCTTGTTTTTGTTACAAATTCCATATCTTTACAAGGTTATACAAAAATGATTGAGCAAATTTTGATGTACTTTCACAATTAAAAACATAGTTTATCCCAATTTTCTTTTAATAACTTCAAAATGTGTAGTTCAATCTAAAGTTCAACTAATAACTCTGTCATGGAATCTGCAACTGAGAAATTTGTGTCATGAACTATAGTGTCTTTGCATGTGCAAGATGTTTCTACATCACATTCATGTAAGGAAGTATCATACTTTGAATATCTAATACTATTGCCCTAATTGTGGCCTCATCCCTTATTAGTTTAGCCTATAGATCTGTCAAAAATCTAACCTTCACAAAATGATTTGAGCTGGAACTCGAGTCAAGTGCTAACTAATTAGCACTATTCTTCAAGTCTTCATCAATCTTAGTCAATTTTTCCTTTATTTCTTTGGTGAAATTTGAATTATCACACAGTTTTGTAAATAAAGAGACAACATTATTTATAGCTCCCTTGAATGTAGAAATAAGAGTGGACAATTCCACTTGATCAATGGCAATATTCTTTGCTACATTCTCCAAAGCTTTATTCTCAAATTTTCTTTTTTCCCTTTGTAGAATTTTTTCTTGACCATTTACATCTTTATTAAATTTATGTACAATTTCAATTAATTTCTCAATGATAGGGGCTTTATCATTGACCTCAACTTGTATTACATCCAAAAATATGTCCTTGATGTCTTCAAGAACCTGTCCTCTATCACTTTCTACTTTCAATTTCCTCTGTTGAGCCATTTTCCTCCATAGTTCACTCAAGATCTCCATCTATTCAACGGAGAGATTAGATTGATCCCAATTTGGAGTCACAATCTCTATATCAAGGTCAATCTCTTCAAAAAGCTTTTATATTTCCTTTCCCTTGGCACTTGGAGAAATTATAATTTATATGCTTTTGTCTTCATCCTTCTTGTCTTCTTCACTCAATTGACTCTTAGTTTCTTCTTTTCTTCCTTTGTCAAATGTGTCCTTATCCTTGTCTTATTTTTGCTTTGTTAAGCTTGGCCTAGAGGTAGTCAGAGTCTACTACTCGGTGACTACTTGGGTGGATGGGAGGCTTTCTTTCTCCTTCTCTTTACTCTATGTCTTCTCTGCACTTGATGGAACACTGACTTGGCTCAGAGAAGTGGGTAGAGAGGCTATCATTCCTGAATTTGATTCTGCTATAGTTTTCACTTCTTGTTCTTAATCTATTTGTACCTTATTCTCTTCCTCAAAAATGGTTTTCCAAAACTTTGTTGTGGACTAAACAACCTCTTCTATATTATTGGACAAAATTTGAAATGATTTGAATTTAGGAGTTTTCATTTTTTCATGCTTGGTCATGGCCTTCTTGATTTCTTCTTTGGTGAAGCATGGCATGACACTTTTCAACATGTGCTCTCTAATGTCTCTCTTTTTTTTAACATCATTTGTCCATCTTTGTATCACTGCCTTAAGTAGGACTTCTAGAGCTTGGCTTTTCAACTCATTGGGATCAGATCTCCATCTAGCCATCTTTTCAACCAAAGCATTCTTTATCTATTGTTACTCCTCCTTGCTCTTGGATTCATATTTTATATATTTGAATCCTTCCATGCCACTTTCTTCTTTCAATATCTTTAATTTTTTCTCAAAAGATAGTAGGGGCTTCTTCAGTTGGATGTTAGGTGTATTTTCTTCCTCTTCATCATCATCCTAAAGCTTCAATTTCCTTCTTGACTTCCTTGTAGCAGTAATCATAGGGGTTTTTGCCTTCTCAGGTGTATCTTTCATAGGTGTAGACTTGATCACTTTCCCTTTCTTCTTTGGAGGTTCTTCTTCCTATTCTTCTTCCTCTGCTTCTTCATCTTCTCCTTTTCCCTCAGTGAGCATAAGAGGGCCATTCTTCTTATCTAACTTCTTCTGAATGGTTTCCATTCTCTTCTTTCCTCTTTTTAATATTTGAGGGATCTTTATTCCTAGATATATCCTAGTTTTAGCCTCCTCATAGGTGACAAAATATGTAGCTTTAGGATCAGTTGGCCCATTTAGTAGAGCCTCAATGATATCCTTAGTATCATCAATGTTCACTTCATAACCCAAGGGTTTTACCTATGCTATCTTAGGTATGACTATTTGAATATGAGTACTATCACAATCAACTAGGAAGAAAATGCCTTTTTTCATACTACTCAACTAGTTGTTGAGGAATCCTGAACCTTTTATGCATCCTTTCCTTAAAATTATCAAAGTATGCACCCTTAATGCCATCAAAATTTTCTCCTAAGTCATTGATGAAATCGTTGATGTGGTATATAACTGGCCTATCCTTACTCCATAATACATTTCCCTTAGAAGGAAAGGACTTTTACACATAGAAAAATAAACATACCAAAAGAGAACCAAAATTATAAACATTCTTCTTTGATGCTCAATTACATTCCATGGTCTTGCCTAGTTGTCTCAACTACAACTTGGCAAGGTCAAAAGATAAATTGTTCTCCACAAGCTTGTAGGCTAGGTCAACTGCCTCATAGGGCACATAGTTGGGTCTGCTAGAGCTATAGATCCTATGTGTAATAATATGGATTCCAAATTTGATCTCCATGCCAGTGACATTGTTCAACTTCATTCCTTTTTCGTCCTACTCTGCTAGGGTTGTCTTAGCAAGCTTGCCTCGAGCTAGGGTTTCGATTGTCTTAGGTCTTTCTAAGCATTGGGTAGCTCGTAACTTAGTGAATCATCTTCTTAGAGATCTTAATAGGTTGTTGAAGCTAGAATGACATATCGTGAATGCTAATTAGAACATATTTGATCCACCTAATTTGAAAATTCCATGACATGTAGAGTGCATGAGTCAACACTTTGACTTCCAAGTGTCTATTCTTAGGTTTCAGTACTCCATTCTTACACAATGCATTATAAGCCTCATTCAGCTCAAAAGAGCCTAATTCCTAAATTGTGCAATGATAAAATGACCTAATGGCATGGATCAATAGTACCTTTGGAGGAATGATCAAGTGGGCTCCCATGGGATCCTTTTTCTCAACAATTGCAAAGTAAAGCTTGAACTTATTTGCATTGTAGACTGCATTCTTCAGCAACATCTCAAAACTCTTCTTCACCTTTTCACTAGAGCTAGATGTCATTTTGTTTGGTAAATGAAGAATTTTTTTGATAAATAACCCTTCTAAAATGTATTTCTGCAAATTTGCTCCAACAACAATTCGCGCTTTGATCACTTGGGGTTCAAAAATCATTCTGCTCAAATTGGTCTCTAAAATCATAGTGAAACAATGAATTTTGATTTCATATTTTATAGAAATTTTAATCTTTTAGGGCCTAATAAATGCTTCATACTTGGTAGGTGAGATAATTTAGCAAGGTCTTCAAACTTGAGCTTGACATGAACTATTCATCGAGAAGCTTAGTTAGAACTAGTTTCTAACTTGGCTTTTCTCGGAGATGATTGATAGCTCGGTTACAGCTAAGTTTTAGCTTGGTTAAAACATAGTTCCCTTGCTTGACCTTATGCATATGAATATGCAGGATTGGACTGTTCTTTCTTTCTTATCTGAAACTGATGTAGGATCTTCCTTGAATTTTTAGTTCTAGCCATCTCCTTGACTACTTAGTTGGATGTGGATGCTTCACTCAACTCATTGGCTTGGATGATAATAGCTTCATTGTGTTTCCTTTTATTTTCCTCTGATTTCCTTACCCATTTATTAGTCATCTGAGTTTTGAACTCTTCAATCTTTGTTGTTCCTTTATTTTCCTCACTAGAATTTGTTGTGGCTCTATTCATACAATTTATATCCAAATGGCCTATCTTTTTCATACATAACATCTCACATTAGTATCTAATTCCCTGAAGTCAAATTTGACACAATTTACTCCAATGTAGCTATATTGTCCACATAGATGACATCTTCCCCATGTGTTGTAGTCCCAACCAATAAATGCTCTTTCTCTGACTCTATTGTGTTGATTATTTGGATTCCATTGATTTAATTTGTACTCAGAAGATTTTTTACCATGCTTGTGACATGTGAAATAGTTTCCTTCAAACTTTGATCTAGATCTGCATTCATTAGCGTTGTGACCATACTTGTTACAATTATAGCAATGACATTTAAACTTGGGTTGCAGAGTATTACTCCAAAAAATGTTTGATGTATGACCTACTTTTTCATAATTATTATATGTAGGCCTTTTATTCTTCAATGCTGCTTGCTATGATTATTCTCCTTGATTGTGTACCCTAAGCCAGTAGTGCCTTTGGGTCTATTCAAAGTTTATTCATACAATTGATTCACACTTTCTTATGACCTCAACCTTCTTTTGTTGAGTTCCTTTTCAGCTCTTAGTTCATTTTAGAGTCTGTCATTCTCTATTCTTGGATTGGTGATTTCATGATTTACATCATCTAGCTAATTTTCCATGTTTGTCTAATGTTGTGATAGTTGTTAGATTTCATTGGTCTTTTCTTCTAATCTTGTTGCAAGTAATCTTTTATCTTCGTCTACCATTTCTTTGTCATTTATTTCTTTGTTATTTTGTTCCATGACTTCACATAGCCTGACCAACTAACTTTCATGTTCTCTTTTCAACTTTCTTACTTCTTCTTGTAGACTAGCATTCCTTTTATGGCTACATCTACTTCTTTTAAACTTATGTCTTTGTAGAGATATTCTATTCTTTCTTCTATGTAAATATTATAATTCATCTACATAGCCAACTATTTTCTTCTTTTCAGAGAGTAAGTGACTTTCTCCTTGAGTTTCTTGACTTGTTCCATAGCCATATGAAGATCAAGTTTGTCATTCTCAACAGCTTTCTCTAAGTTATGCACTTTTATTTCCTCATATCTTTAGTCTGAAGCTTTTAAGCCTCTAATAGGAGAACCTTTCTCTGATACCAATTGTTGGAAATATAATGACAAATAGGTGATTGGGAATGGGGGTGAATCAAGAACCACTTGAAACTTTTCACTTAGAATACTTTTGTTTTACTTTATTAGATTGTCTAATCTACTATCATGCATAAGCATAAAACAATAAAGAAATCAACACCATAGCATTTTGATGCAATATTTGGTAACCCATAAACTCTCCAAGGAGAAGGTAAAACTGGGGTGGAGATGACACCCACAATGCTTCACTGCTGCACTAACGAAGTTGGCATGTTAGGGCTTGCAATTGATCACTTCCAGTGATCTACTCTATTAAGAGTACGAAGGACTATTAGGTCCACATTGTGAAAGAATTTTCAATACAACAAAGTATGTACTCTGTCAAGAGATCTTACAAAGGACCATTAGGTCCACCTTGTTAGAGGATTTACCTTATGGAGTTGTTAGGATGCAATCAATAGGACGATCCTTAATTTGTTGATATAGATCCTTTGAATATTATAATCACCTAACTATGATATATATGACTTTACTCTACCCTTTATACTTCTTGGTAGCTTGCTTACTCAATTTGCTTGCTTCTCTTCTTTGTTCATTTTTCACATCTCATCCTTAGACAAATAATTTTCCTTCCTTATATAACCATCTAACAAAATTTCCATTCCAAAATCATGGCCCGACCCTTGTGTGGGCCAAAGCCTAGTACCTAGGACTCATCCCAAAAATTAACATCTTCTTTTGGATTATGCTCCAAAATCATATCCTCATGGTGGACAACCTCACCAAGAGGGGTAATATGATGCCCAACAGACACATTTTATGTAAAAATTACTGTGAGAGTATTCATCATCTTTTTATCCACTATCCTTTCATTAGTACTATATGGTCTCTTTTTGTATCTTTTTTCAACATGTCCTGGTGCTTCCTATCCAATCTTTTGGAGCTTTTTGATCAATGACACCTTGGTATGTTAGGAAGTGATTCCATGGCTTTTTGGAACTGGACATTACCCCATGTGTGTTGGGGGGTCTAGAAAGAACAAAACAACAAAATTTTCAGGGATAAAGAAACTAAGGCAGACATTGTTTTTCTCAAATGCCTTAATGCCTTGATGGAAAACTACACCAATATTAAAGGCCATATCCCCTATCTCGGTACTAAGGACAAGAACAATAGCAAGAGGGATGGATGCAATTGGTCTCTTCCACTTGAGGAATGGCATAAGGATAATTTTGATGGGATGGCCAAAGGAAACCTAGGAAAGGTTGGGGTGGGAGACATCATCATAAATGCTTTTTTTATAGGGATTGTTGTGATTGCTACCCCCTTGGAATACAAACTAACCATTATGTGGAGGCCATTGTGGCTCACCATACTATTAAACTAGCAAAACAAATGGGAGCGAAATATCTCTGGCTGGAAAGAGATTCAAAAAATATTATTGATTTCTTAAATGAGAAGAATAAGCCAACATGGACGATTGCAAATATCATTGAAGAGTGCATCCAACATCTCAAGTCCTTTGAAAAAACCTATGTGGCACATGAGTACCAAAAAGTTAATCAAGTGGCAGATAGGCTGGCTAATTGGGTAGTAAAGTACAATGAAGTGGCTAAATGGACAGATGGTTATAATATCCCATCAAACATTAATGAGCTAATCGAAAGGGAAAGGATCCCAGTAGACTGGGTATCATTAAAAGGCCATTATGATTGTTAATAAGTTTTGGGAAGTGGTCAAAAGTCTTATATATAAATTTATTATGATTGTTAGTGTTTTATGTGGAATGTGTAGGATTATGATGTGGAAATAAGATAGCACTCATACTTCTCACATCTACAATATCTATCAACTTATTTCAAGGACCGATTTTGGGTAGAAAATTCACAAGGCAGATAAAAGGTCTAAGAAAATGAGGCATGCCAAAGTTTCTCTAGTTTTGAAGGGCTTTGATACTGGTTATAGAGCTTGCATAGCAGAGGATATTATGGTGGGGAAAAGAGACATGAGGGAACCAAAGGAAAAATCCTACAAGTGGCAAAGACGTTCCAAGGTTTGGAACATTCTAAAGAAAGTGGAAATCGCGAATTTCATAGAATGGCTCCATGGGTGGAAGCCATTTGTTACCAAGACTATGGTAAAAAGCTAGAATGAGAAAATAGTTAAAATCAATGCTATGGATTTCATGGTGATAGAGGATGTCATTTTCGTTGTTATTGGCATTCCCATTGTGGGGGGAAAATTCTATAGAGATAGGAAATTTTTGGAACCAGTGGTGATGGAATTCACAAAGGATCAAAAGGAAAAAAAGGCATTGGTGAAGAAAGGCACCCATTATCTATCAAGCTCCATCAAGCCATTGTGGAGATTCATGTTGTAGGTTATCATCAAATATATCTCCCTTGACACTAGATTTGATTGCCTTTGCACTCACCACTTTGTGTTATTCAACCACTTTAGGTATGGGGTGAAAATTTCTATCCCCTTCTACCTATACTCTTCTATGAATGAGAACATTAATGGTTATCAAGAGAAACACAGTAGGAATTTGACGCTTCATGAGGGGCTTTTACTATTACTCTATGAATTCTTCAAGGCTAGGGCAATCGGAAAACAAATTAAGTATAGGAAGGAGTACAAAAAGGGAAGAGGGGATTCTGAAGAATTGGAAGAGGACTATTTTCCTTTTGATACATAGGATATTCTTGAAATGCATACAAACTCTGAGGGGGATGACTCCTCACAGCGCAACTCAAGAAAAAGAATTGTCAAAATGGAAAGGAAGAAGAAAAAAGTTCTTCCTGACCCCAAGCAGGGCCTTGATACCTCCTTAGATAGGGACTATAACAAAAGAGATGAAGGCATGGATATAGAGGAAGAAAGTGCAGAAGGAGAGGAGGATTGCAGAGAAGGGGAAGGCTTGGATAAGAAGGACAAGAGAAGCATCACCATCAAATTGCTGACCAACAAAGAGGATGAGGTCATGACTTCATAGAGTAGGAAAAGGAAACTTACTGAGGCCAAGGAGGATATACAGAGGAAGGAGTAGGAGGGGGTGGAAGGGAACATCAACTAGAGAGAAGGTGAGGAGCATGAGCAAGGCTTTGAGGCATTCGACTCCACCAAATATAGATGCTCGATCTTAGGGAAGGATAGGAACGTAGTGTGGTGGAACTTTGACACCAATTATGCTAAAATGGGGATCAACTGTGAGATGATCAGAAGTCTTGTGAAAGAAAATGAAAAGGGTGAAATCCAAATGGAAGAGTTGATTGACCTTGCTTAGTGATTTTAAGTGACTCCACTAAGGAGTATCTAGTTATGGATGTCCTCAATAATGCCAAAAATAGCACAGTGGATAGCTTTTGCACAAGCAAGTGGATTTTCCATGAAATCTAAGAGCTTAAATATTGGGTGAGAAACTTGGAAAGGGAGAACTATAGCTTGAAGAATTGGATTACGGAGGAGGAAATGAACATGGACAATAGAGTGGAGGAGGTCAAGAATAGGGTCCAAAATGATGGAGAGCTCGATGAAAATTATAGTGGAACAAAGCTATAATATTCTCAAAGAAGCCAATGATAATATTAAGCTATTTATTAACAATATAGAGGAGAAAAGAAGCAGCAAGGAGGAGGACCCTGGCCTCCATAGTGCAAAGGATAGGACCCCTAATGATAGCTGAGAAAGTGTACCAAATCCAACATGAGGAAGAAGGACACCCTAGCCCCTAACCAAGAACTCTCCGATATGAAGGAGGATGCTAGTAGATTGTCGAAGTTGGAGATAAGTGCAGTAGAAATGCTCAGAGACATCGCCTGAGTACCCTAGCTTTTTGTGGCTAGTCATGGTTTTTTGTCTTACTTCCCTAGCTTTTTCCTAGTTTTATCTTTTGTTTCAGAAGTTGTTTCAACTAGTTGCTTAAAGTTTCTTTTGTTACTTTAAGTGTTCTATTTTAGTTCAAACTTTGTAATGTTTGGGTCTCAGGGCCCTTTTAGATCTTGTTTTTTGTAATCAAAAGCAATATTTACTTTCCAAGTCGGCTCAAATAATATGTGTCTTTTCAATAATCAAAATATGCCTTCAAGTTAGCCAAATGTTGATGCTCGAGCCACACTGTGCACTTTGGTGTTATGTTGATGCTCAAGCAATGTAGTAAGCTTGAGTGATAATCTCTCACTCGGGTAACATTGGATGCTCGAGTAATACTCTAGCACTTAAGTAACACTGAACCATGTCTAGTCAATTTATACTGTGAGCTCTGTTCATAAGATAGTGTTTGGTTAACATAGGATATGCTCAATTTGCTCGAGCTACATTGAAACATGTTGACTTAAGGAAAGTTTGGTTGGAGTATTAACCAACCTTCCTGGATGACTTAAGTATTTTGTCACTAATTGATAATATGTCTTTCCATAGGGTCAACACAAGTTGGTACTCCAAAGCAAGATAACCTGCCCTAGGTAGATGAACTTAATAATTCAACCTTGACACAACAAGAAGCATGAGAAAATGAATGTGCTGCTAAACTTGGCATCCCAACAACAAATAAAATAGGAGAAGAAAAGAAAGAAGCAATAGATATGTTAACATCTCAAGGAGATATTATTCAAATGGATGAGAAAACAAAAAAATTGGTCAGACCACAAATGACACATGATGCGCCTAAAGAAGAAAAGACACAACAAGTATACAACAATGTTCAACCAGTCATGCATAACTCAAAAGAGAAATCAAGGATGACTTTGGATACAATTCATGAGCCACAAAGCACAATGTGGTCCAAATACACTAAGCATTTTTTGATAAAGATGCTCCCACAGCAGAAGAACTCATAAAAGTTCAAGAAGAGCTAGACATGAATGTTGGAAGATTGAAAGAGATAAGTAATGAAGAACTTGATCATCATTACAAATTGGTTCAAAAATTCAAAGTGTTAAAACAATCTAGCAAGAAATAACAACGAGCTCAACATTGATAAAAGCATGCAAAGTGTTTAAAGGGCTAGTGACAAATGCTTAGTATGATACAAAGGAAGATACTATAAATCAACTTGAAAAATTACACAGGACTTCAAATGGTGACAAAATAATTGGAGAAGTAGGGACAAGAAAAGTAAAGGAGAAGCTCACACAAAAAATTGAGCAACACTCAAAAGAGCTTACAAAGGAAAATGACACAATGATAGGACTACCGAAAGACATTACTCCTATTTTGAAAAAAGAATAAGATTCCCAAAACTACATGGTAGATTTGGAGAACAACTTGAAGAAATCCCATGAGGAGTTTTAGGTTATACAAAGCTCATTAGACATCTTAATGAGTTATGTCAATGCGTATATCAACCAAACAATTAAAGCTACATATGATCAACATGATCGTGATAGAGAAACACAAATGAAACTCTAGACTTTATGAGATACATTGCTTCCTATTCCTACTACTAATCATTATGCGGAAGCATGCCAAAAAAAACAAAGGCCCTACTCTCCACTAGCCCTATAGACATTTTAGATGAAATGGAGACCAGACTTGTAGAAGTAAAGAGCATGACACTAACTCCTAGATGAATCCAAGTCTCATGGAAAGTAAAACTAGATGTTACAAAGTCCTAGTATCCAGTCATAATATGACCTTTTCCATTGATGAAAAAAGGAAGGGGGGGGGGGGGGGGGGGGGGAAGGGGGGGGGGAGAATATTAGGCAAGGGGGAGATAAGATAAAGGGAGAGAAGAGAATATGATAAAGAGAGAAGATTAATTGGAAACTAGTCAAGAAAAAAGTATACCATCTAATGATCACTGATAGAAATATACATTAATCAAGTCGAGTATTGAAAGAAAAAATCTAACCAAAACACTTAGAATGTATATATTGTAAAAATAAAGATGTATTGTGTGTTTGCAAAAGTGGAAGAGATAATGAGCAGATAGAGATAGCGAAGAAGTTTGAATGTATTGAGCATTTTCTCGTTGAGAAGAGACAGAGTCAAGGGAACAACTAACCAACAAAGAAGGGTATATTGTAGATAGGGCTAAGAAAATAAAGAACCTGATGATATTTCAAACATCTCAAAGATTACCATAAAGATAAGAGAAGATCAAGACATTTTTTGGATGCACACTAGAGATCTATCAGGCAAGATGTGCTACATAGTTTAGATCAATATTTGATTGCATTCTAATAATTATAATAATTTTGTAAGCTCTTAACTAGGTATGCTTCATCAAAAAGCATAATGTAAATCCTCTAATAAGATACCTCTTAGAAGGAGTGTGAAAATCTTTTAACAAGATAGCCTTTATAGGGTGTTGTAATCCTAATAGGTGGCAACCATTCTTGATTGGATGTTTTCTCAAAAGGAATAAGTTGTAGCTTTTAACCAAGCAACCTTTTATCTACAGTAAAAGGCTAGTGGGTATATTATCCCCATTGTGCTTTTCATCCTCTCATCAAGGATTTCTACATAAAAATTTGTATGTCATTTGATGTATGCTCTTATTTGGTTTTACCTTACTATATTCATCATTGCTTTAGTAGCTAAGGTGATGTTGTCTAGTCTTAAGAGAACTGTTACTATTTTAACCGATAGAATTGTGCGTACTAATTCATCCCCCTCTTAGTATTGGTTGGGACCAACAATTTGTAGTGGATGATTTTATCTAGAAGTAATTCATCATATCAATTGTACTTATGGGATTATGTATATGTTATTTATTTTATGATCATGGACATTGTACTTAGGATTAAAACTTATCAACAAAGCTTCTTAAATGTGACTCAAAATGAAGGAACCCTTGAGAAATGAAACATGTATTGTAATTACATATGTATAATTGTTATGCTTGGTTTTATTGCTTCTGCATTGTTACTTTGATATTTTTTTAACTTAAAAAAGAAGATAGTTTAGTAAAATTTGTTACATGTTAGGTTTACTTCATTTGGGTTCTTAAGCAAGGTGTTACACTACCTCCAACTACTTTGGTTTGTACAACCTCCTTACTACTCCATAAAAAAATCATATAGTTTGTACTAGTCACCTTCATGCTTAGTTGTATGGTGGTATTTCCCTTGAAACTAATAAATATGCCTTATGCACTTGGTCTCCATTACAATGATGTCATTAATTGAATAGTTAGTAGGGAAGTCATTAAAAGGTAAAGAAGTATATTTTCAAGATGCAAAGAAATGACATTAAGTAAATCTACAATTGCAAAAGGAGATTCATATTTGATAAATATTAAACCATAGATTATATCAATATATCTTCAATATCACAATCTCAGATCAAAGGTAGACTAGGGTGAGGAGTTACTCCATTGAAAGTACAATTATCAAATAGGGAGGATATTTCACCTCCAAAATGCTACACTACTATATTTTAGGGTGATTTTTGATGGAAACATGTCACAATTGTGATAAAAAATTATTACACGATTGACAATTGGAAGTGTTGAATCCAGTCTGTCATTTGTGTGATGGAAACTTAGCCTGCCATATATCTGTCACAATTGCAACAATAGGTACCATTACAGATCACACTTTTGATGGCTATATGGTGTGACATTTAATCCATTGTAAAATAAGATACATCAATATTGTGAAAGCCAAGTGTCGCAATTGTGTGACATAATTTTGTCAGAAATCTTCTCAGTCAAAATTGATGTGTCACAACATTTTGACGAATATGCTACATATATGACATATAGGTGTCACAAAGTTGTGATGCTTCTTTGTTAGATACTTTATTGATCATACTTGTATTGCAATAGATTCATTTGACAATATTGTTGATAGAATGACGGTAAGCTATCACAAAATTGTGACGTCAACTTGTTGAAAAGTCCATTGGTCATCCTTGCAGTGCGATAAGTTTTTTGATAGTATTGCTATAATAGCAATGGAAAAGCATCACAAGGTGTGACAATGGGTTGTCAAAAAGTCTATTAATATGTTGCGTATCTAACATTTTCCTGTCACAATTGTGACAACCAATACATGGTCTTTGATAGGGTTGTCACCTTTTGAAAGATCGCCTTCTAGATGCCAAGTTCAAGTGCAAGACAGTTAGTTCTCTGGCATTAGTCCTTGATGCCCTCGCAATGGCTAAAATTTGATAGTCACAAGAGTCATCCAGTCTCTTGTGTGCATTCAAAATTGAAGCTTTCAATTTTTAATGCACATAAGAGACCAGATAACTCTTGTAACTGTTGAATTATGGCCATTGTAGGGGGATCAAAGATTATTGCCATAGATCTATTTGTATCACACTTAAGATATAAATATAGGACAAATCATGAATATAAAATATATATACACCAAATTGAACAAATATCACTGCTTACCTCATGTATTTTTCAACATCATATATCACTTTTTCAATGTTATTATCTAAGTTCTTAGGGAGAGATAGGGGTAGCATGTACTACAACAATTATAAATTGATGATTTCATTCTTTTCTAAAAAAATAAAATGAAAAGTATATGCATTTTTACAGATATATTATAAGTAGAGAAGAACACGAGTTGCCTTGATGAAGGTATGTCAATCATGTATTTTTAACCTTGGCCCAAAATCACCTTTCTTTGCTATGATATTGCTTATGTTTGCAACAAATCCAGTGATAATCTATTTTTTTGTATGACTTCTTTTATGGCATCACTTTGTTCCTCTGTTAATAACCAAGGAAGGGCACTAATTTTATTTCAGTCTCCATTTCTATTTTCAATTGAATGAAAATTTTCAATCCATGATTGGGTTCATGAATGTCACTACAAAATTTGACATTTTTTTCTATATCACGCCTTTGATCCAATATTTTCACAAATGTCTTTGTTATATTCTTTCTAATATGCATTGTATCAAATGAATGCATGATTTGTAGGCCCTCATAATAGGGAAACCTAATAAATGTTTGGGATAATATTTTAGTCCATTTGGATGATGTTCAGTAATGCCTTGACAACCTTCGTGAGCATCAATTACATTGCTAGTAAAAAAAAGAAAAAATATAAATATAAATTTCAAACAAAAACCATTAGGTGGAATGACATTACCTCAAAAATCTATTCTATTGTATTCCAACTTCCATATGTGAGGTGTCATTCTTCATGGATTTGATGTTGTCTCTTCTTTCCCATTGAAAATGTGTTTTTTGGTAGTTCAATACTTATGACCTATGTGAAGGAAGTGCCTACACTCATCAAACACCTATTTTCCTAAACTTTTAGAATAATGATATTTCATCTTTGGACCACAAATTGGACATGAAAATGTCCCTTTGTTTGAATGCTTACAAGATAATGATACAAGTAGATTAAATATGTTAATTTTAATAATTAGAATTGTCATGTGCAACTTGAATTCACCATAACATATGACAAAAATGTGTCAACTCTGGGGCACCATGTATTGTGTGTACAAGCATTGCATATAATTGGAATTGTCTTTTTTGAATTAGTCTAGAGATGTTGTACATAGTTACACCATTCCATAACTCCACCAACTTGTCAATAAGAAGCTCAATATATACATTTGTACCTTTAACTTGGTACTTACCTAGTTCAATGAACAAATACAACATTATATAATTATTGTGACCATTTTGCTACAAGACTTATAACTACATGTAGATAATTATAAAATGATAAAATACCTGGAACAATCATTGCCAACATAATGTGCTCCCTCTTTATTGGCATCTATGGAGGAGGTTAATGTTGATAAAAAAATAGGCCACACTGAGAAAACAAATCTCAGCTTTCCAAATGGATTGACACCGTCCACTACCAATGAAAGCCTAAGATTTTGAGGTTCTTCTTTAAACCATGGCACTTTTCCTCTATTTTCCTAAATGTTGAACCATCTATAGGAATTCAAACAATTTCATCTCAATTTCTATTGTGTGCATGGTAATCCATACATTCTATCAAGCTACTACACCGGAATAATTTTTGCAAATGTGGAATAATTGGGATGCAATAAAGAACATTGCGAGGCACATTTTTTGTTACTTGATCTGGTCAATATCTACTCATATGCCATTTAGGGCATTATGTTTCAAATTTATGTTATTTATGGTAAATAATATATTCATTTGGACAAGCATTTATTGCTTGATACTCCATTCCAATATCTTTCATAGTGGATCATAATTCTTAGTATGAGTGAGGGAAAATATTTGATGCTGGTAACAAAAGCTCGCTAATCAATATACAACAAAAAGTACAAGTTATTAATATACACAATATTAATGATACATGTTTCACCCTTTATTGGTAATAGTGATGTGTGTGTGTGTGTGTGTGTGTGTGTGTGTGTGTGTGACAAACCTTAGCATATGAGACATTATTGTGTTGTATAAACCAATTCATAACATTCAAATTCACCAAAAATAATACAACAGAGAGAAGAGTTACTTGGATGCCTTTGTAAAGGGTCATGTTTATCATCTCAATTAGAGGTATATTATCATGGACAATATTAATGTCATCTTGATCATCATCATCATCATCATTGTGATCATCATCATCAGTTGTGTCAATACTAAATTTGTATTGGATCAATGTATTTGTATTGTCATCTTTAAACGTATTTTCTAGTGCATGATCATCAACTTCCATGGAATCATGATCTTCAACTCCAATATCTACACCTCCATGTTCCTCCACTTCTAAAACCATATACTCTAGGATGTGGTCACCCATATCATGCATTGCCCTGGGGAGATCGACCTATATAAAAATGATGAACATAAAGAAACCATTATCATGATCTCATTATCAAGAGATTTTATATGTATATTAATTGTTAAAATAATATAAGCAACTTACCAATGGATGATATTTGAACCCTCCTTCCATGTGACCATTGTTCCTACAATGTATCTTAGTTGTTTTGATTAGGAGTCTTCTAGTGTTTAAGCCCTTACACTTTTTATAGGGACAATAACATTCTTCATCATTTTCTCTTTGAAATTTAGACACCAATCTAGTGATTGTCTCCCTATTTTGATCTAATTCACTTCTATTATATGACATGATCCTTCTTCACATGAATATCTAATGCTTGTACCCTTATTCAATTGGTTGTACTTGCTAGATCTATCATTGATAACCATGTCACCATATACATTAACATTAGAGATAAAACCTTGAAAATGAACAACAAATTTTATACTAATAAATTATGAGTTTTGCTTGGTGAATTTCACCATTGAAACCATCTACATATAAGTGTGGATATGAAAATGGTATAACATGGTATGCATTTTACTTGTTGAATCTTATTATTAGGTGCCTTTTTTTATGGCTTTGATTATGTGTTTTGGACAATAAAGATGCAAACCTTTTTATTGTTTCTAGGTCTTGATGTGGGGTTTTCTTGATTATGTGACTTCAAGAGTTGTAACATACAAGCTATGTAGATATTAAGAATTTTCTAAAAAATTAATGTTCTTTCCTCTCAATAGTTGTAGTGGACCAATGAGCTAACATACCTTAAGAAGAGTATAACAACTCCTAATACAAGTCCTTTACGAATGCCTTTGGGGTTAAGCTACATAAAAAATGAATAAGAGTTGTCATACAAGAAATAAACATAGCAACATTCAATATTATATCAATTCAAAGGACAATCTTAACTATTACACATTAGAGGGTCAAAAATTGGGATGTATAATATGTCACAAACCTTAGAAGGTCTCAATGAAGGCAATATTGTGCTAGGCAATATTGTGAGACCCTTCCTTCTCCATTGAGAAAGATCATTGTAGAGACATCGATCACAAGGGCACATCAAGAGACAAAAAATACATTCACCCTAAATCCCAAATGAATGAATTAATGTATGTATTGATAGCTTAAATTGACATGAAGATAACCTTGTAGGAAAGGAACTATATTGTGACACTAGATTTACAATATACCAATCAAGGTAACAAGACTATAGCATAAAATAAATTAGAATTACTATGACAACTAATATTGTGATGGTACAATTTTTTATTACAAAGTCCATCTACCAAGATACATAAAAGGACCCTTTGACTACCATGTTAGATGAAAGCATGAATTTGTTTTCCATCTTGTCCCCTGTATATGCATTCCATTGATCATTTTTAAATTTTAAGAAAAAACTTTTTTTGCTAAAATTGGCAATTCTAAAGGTGATTGGTAATTTGCACGAACAAAACTTGAACCTCATACAAATCTTTCATCCATACATTTATGAGGGTTAATCTCGTTTCCTTAAATGTTTCCCAATCCTTTACAACCATTTTTTTAGTTCATATTATCGTAGCCACACTTTTCTAAATATATTCTACCATCAATAACAAGGCCATTTTGTAAGAATTGAAGAGTCATCTATAGCAATTATGTTAGCAGGATGAAAATAGGTTATCAATTCCTTCATTAATCTATCATGCAATCATAAACACATATAATATATTTAAGGCTTCATCAATCAATGTTCAACTTGTTAGAGGCTTTCCTACATGCTTACATTAAATAATTAGTCAACCCTATCAATAGGATTAGTCTAAGATTTATTTGTACTCTTTCACAAAGATATCCAATGCCTTACTATACATCAAAGAAAGAAAGAAAAAAATATTTCATTATACCATCATTTCAATTAGAAATCAGACATATTCCCTATTGTAGTTAGATAGATGAGCACCTACAACCACAACTAATTAGTAAAACCCAAATATCAATCTTATAAAGATGGGTCTTGGTGTGAGTTCCACCCCTCACACTCTTAGACTCTTCTAGCTCTAATACTAATTTGATGCAAAGAATCTCGTAAAACTTTTCAATATGTTAGGATCTTAGTGACCCAAACAACTTTTCATCATCTAGAGGCATAATCCATCTCATCTCAAAAATCTGTCAATTCAAAACAACATTTATCATGGAACCATATAACATATATGATAGGTTTCTCAATCCTATCAGTGAGACATTTCAATATTTCATAATCCATAAATCAAGTATTCAAACATTGTATCAAACAACAACCTTCAAGGTTCATCCTTGTAGGGATCAAAACAAAATTCTATGTAATGATATTCTTCATCACTGGAAATATTGTTCAATCAATCAATATATATTATCTACTATCCATTTAGGATTATAGAAAATCTTTACCTAGACTTTACAAGATCACTTTTCATTCTAGTCAATTCAGTTCAATAGATTATCAAGGACTTCTTACCAAAGTAATTCATATGTTCAATGAGTAACAAAAATCCAAAACAAAACTTTATCTCATAGATTGGAAAACACTTCACTTAACTTCTCTAATGCCCACACATGTATTGAAACCTTCCATCTACTAAAGATGTCATTCCTTCAACACACAATCATTAATCTTCATTCTTTTCAAGTGTCATTGTCTTTAGTTACAATCAACATCTAATCAAATCAAGAATTGTGAATAATATATTATGTGGTAAAAATGCTCTTTAGACCACTATTTTCTATGTCTATTACATGAAAATTAGTTATCTCTATGAGATGACCCTAGCTATAAAGGGCACTAAATCCCGATATTGTACTGTGGCAATTGGTCAAATAGTTTGCAAGTAATCACTAAAGAACCTAAATGCCTAGACAGAGACAATCCGTAAAAACACTTGTTTGAAATCTGAAACCGCACTATAAGACAATGCTCTACAAATTTACCAAACTTCAACTATTAAATGATTAAGGAAATAATGTCTCAATCGATTTGCCAGATGTAATGGTAATACAATCTGTATTCAGGTTAATTATGTTACCAAGCATATAACAATGACTGAATGTTCCTTTCAAAGGATAGAAGCAACCTTTAAGAACCTGAAATTCCTTGACTCCGTGAACGAGAGCAAATGATAATCCTTCATTGCACTTTCCATCTCCAAAATCAATGGTTGAAGGCTCAACACACCATGTGGGCAGACATTGAGCCAACTTGTCTTACAAGGTAAAGCGGTCGTGCAATTTCCAAAGGAAAATGATGATGCAGAAGTCGGGGAAAGCCTATTATGTTCAAAAGCACGCGGGAGGGTCATGCGACATTTTTGTTGTTTGCAAAGGGAAGCTCGTACTGCTCAGTGAAGGATCTCCTGGTCGAAAATCAAAGAGCGGCAGAAGTCATCAGCTTGGCTGAGGAAACAAACCGAAGCATCCATTGCTAAACCTTCTCCAAATGATTTTAACCGGTCGGTTTCATCACCTGTACACTTCGGATCAGATCTAAACAACGGTGATCAAACTTCGTCAAATTTGCAGCGAGATTCTGTGGCTCCTGTGATCGAGGAAGTGGACGACCAGTAAATAGCAGCTCCGAATGGCGCCCATCTGATTTAAATCGAATCTGGCTGAAAGGAATAACGTTATGATTCTTATGAAAACCGACGATGTAATTGGTATTGTTTTAAAGTGCCTTAACTTCACGGATGCTCCCGTTGTACTGACCAATGTGATATATTTTCAGACTTCCAACCGCGCCCAACCCCTGAAATGATAGAATTTGCAGAATCGTGGCCCTAGAATGAAAGCTTCAAATTGCTACATGGAACCCCCTTGCGATATTCTCTTGGTACCAAACAATGACGGGAAAGAAGAGTCGCCTAAACCAGATGGCCCGAAACCTGCTTGCTGGAGATGTATCGCTTCTTGCAATCTCCTTTCAAACTTCGACCCTTTCTGACTTGATGATCTGAATCGTATCCTTACTTGACGTTAATTGAATCCGCTCTTACTGTCCCTTGCAAGAACCACAACTTTGGCCTTAAGCCACAGATTATTGTTCTGATGAAATGACTGATTGTCACCTCCAATCTGCAATAATTCAGATGATATTTCACACCCTCAAAATTGCGTACCGATTGAGAGTTATCGTTCTCAATGGCCAACTGTGACAATTGTAGAAACCCTAGGTTCCACAATGCACTTGTGATTAAATCACAATCTGAAAATCAAAGAGAGATAATCAACTGCCTGATTCGAATGGAGCCCCGGGGTGCCTATTTATTCTTTTCTCTCCACCTTCTCCAGAGACTTCTAGAACATTTTTGATCTTATCCCTCAAGTGACTTTATTAAATATTTTCCAAGTCACTTTATTAAATATAAAGTTATCTTTTAATAACTATTTATTTAATTAAAATAATTAATTAGTCATCCTTGGACAACCATTAATTAAATTAATTAAATCGAACTGTCACCTAAAAATTGGGGACATGACAGTCCGCCCTTCCTGAAATTGCTTGTCCCCAAGCAATGGCTGAACCATGAACCAATCAGTCTGCCTGGATCCCAAATGTAAACCTGTGTATCATCCCAATCCGCATCATACTCCCGTGGAGAAATCATCAATACCTGTAGCTGAGAAACTATGCTCAATATCCAAACAACTGACAACTCTGATGGAATCATCTGAAAACCAACTCTAGATGTCGATAGAAGAAACCGTTCTACGGAACTTAAGCCAACTGAAACATCAACTTTATCAAAACTCAAGTCCCTGTCTAATTGACACCTGCACCCAACTGTACTGTAGATATGACAACAGCCATAGGTACCTGAATCATTGCCATCAAATCCAATCTCTAAAAAACTGCTCCGGGTGTGTCGATGCTGCAAGCTGAGTAACTTGCTACTACCAATTTTATTTTCAAAAGATGGTGCCAATCTATCCCCTAATGGATGATAAGAAACTGGAGCCAATCTACATCTGCGTGAAATAAAATCTTCTATCTTTGTGTCAAAAGAAAAGTGATGAGCGTACCCTACCGTATAATGCCGGTAAGATCCTCCAAATTCTGCTACTGGCTCTTCATCACTGAGCTGGGAATCAACAAATGGCTCCATTTTCTGACTCCGAGTGACTGTAGGCTGGATAGGATCCCGTGCATTCTGCTCAACAAACCCTTCCTCGAGATCCTTGTGAGGTAGCATAGTAGCAAGGACCCCTATAATCTTCTCAACCAATCTGCAAATAACACTAGTATCATGGATGAGAACACCTTCTGTCACTTCATGCGAGTCCAAATGAGCACATGCACTATCCATCAAATACTCCATGAACGGTTCAGTGCAGTAAAAATTATATGAGGAAACATTAACATACTCCCCTTTACACCACAACTGGTCCTCCTGTAAGGGTGGCATACTCAACTGTACCATACTATCAACTATCTGAGAAGAATCAGTCTGGGGACTTGACTCTACCGGTATCCTGAACTCATTAGAACCAGCTTCTTCCAAACCCTGGACATGTGTGCCAGCCTCAACAATATGCTCCTTAGTAGCAACTGCGGAAGTGTACTTACCATCATCCACCTCAATAGTCAAATGAACTGGGTCTGGGGCTGGTTTTGACCGCAAATGCTCCAACTCCACGGTCACCTCCTTCAACTGAAACTGCGACTTCTGTAGATCTCGCTGTGTGTCCTCTAATGCCTCAGTAGTCGCTATGAGCTCTTGGGAAAGCTCACTCACCTCCTCTTCACGATCCAAGAGTGCCTCATAGGCTGTACTCCCCCACTCAACCAAGTGATCACGGTCGGCTACCAATCGTAAATAATCTTGCTTCAAAATCCGAACAGCTTCATGCAAGGCATGAATCTCTGCCAAAGAAAAGTAACCACCGTTGGACTCATCTGTCATAGAAGTACCCCAACCAGTAATAGCCAACAGCTGACGAGCAGAATCAAAATGCTCACAAGCGATAGCAATGTCTCGCTCACTAACTTTCAACTGGCTAACCACATGATGGCTCTGGCTGAACTGTCTCCAACAATCTTCTTCTGGAGCTCTTAAAGGAGTATCCTCAATATTAACATCCATATCTCGTGAATCATCTCCAAGGTCCATATCAATATCCAAAGTGTCAAAATTTGTAGTTCTGCTGTCAAGCTCTTCTGTACCTAAAGAAACTGTCAAGGAAGCTGAATCTTCAAAACTGTTCACTTCATTCTTCCGGATGTCATCAAGGTCAAAATGATCCTGGGACTCATCTGTACATGCTTCCAAATATGAAAAACCTTCAACACCCTTCAGCAAGAATGGTTGACTGGAAATATGAACCAAACCTAACACCGGTGTATAAATACTAATACCAACATTGGACAAACTGCTGGCACAAGGAAAGACAACACCGTGTATTTTGCTAATCAAATCCATGATAGCACTCAAACAAAAATTGCTACTATTAAGTGTTAAAGATCTCCTGTTAACTGAATCCCAAATGCCCCTGAAACATTCTTGAGTCCATATTCGTAAACAAGGAACAGCTGGTAACTCAAGCAAACTACTTACCTGAGTAATGTGACCAATACCAATTAACTTCTCATACCTGTCTGCCATTGTCCTTGTATCCTGGATGTGAATGCAAGATGAACTCGTAACATTATCAGCTACCATATATGATCCGTCAAATGTAGAAAGTTGAGTGTTAGACGTACCAGATGAAATTAAACTTAGCTCCATGCCATGCTCATTCTCATGTCTCTCCCAGTCCTGTAATGCCAAAGTTGCTCGAGTGTCCTCAAGCTCGCAAGAAAGCTTGACAACTTCCTCCTCCTTCCTCCTCAAGGCATCTGAATAGTCTTTGGCAAGGCTTAGAAGATGGTCATGATCCGATAGAAGATGTAAATAGCTCCTCTTCGTCGTTCCCATTCCTTCGCCAATTGCGTGTAAGTCACAGCAAGAAGAATTTGCCTGAACTCCCTTATGTCTTCCTTGTAACTGAATCATCTGGATGTTCGCTTCTAACATCTCCTGCATCCTGTCATGATGAGATAAAGAAGCCACAATACTATCTTTGCTTACCTTCAACTGGCTGGACAAATCTTGTGAAGTACTTCCATTCTCATCCTCATGTGATGAAGCATCTAACTGAGCCTGGTACTCTTTGTCAACAAAATCATAAATGCTCGATGTCTGCTTATTTTCACCAGGTATCTCATCACCATGCATAATGACATCTTCATCATCATCTGAACTCACTTCACTGTAATCATTGCTTGTCGGAACCAAACTACCTTGAGTACATGAGACATCACCTTTGGGAAACTCGTATTCAACTGTCTCAACTTGAGTGTCAAGTTGACAGTTACTATCCATCAGCGTAATGTCCTTCACTGCTTCTTCCTGTGACCGAACTGAAGCCTCTGACTGGTTGCACACTTGTTTCTTGAACTCCTCATTAAGGTTCCTAGTAGCATCTCTCATTGTATCTATCAACGCTTCGTGAGAAGATTTGCCAAAACGAAATCCAGTTGATTTACTCACCTTAGCTGGGACGGACAGCCTGTCAAGCATACGGTGGTGTTTAATCAACAGTTCAGACATGTTATGTTTCATCTTTCTGAGCTCATCCTGAATGCCTGAATAGTCCTCCTTTCCACAATTCCGACTCTGAATACTGCGTCTATTACTTGTTCGAGATTGTGTCCTCGGAGACTTTGTGTTGTACCTGTCCATCTTGGTTGAAGTAGAGTGCTGATCACTCCTGTAAGTTGGTTCTCACCCCACAGGATGGCAAGAAAACCGCTCTGATACCACTGAGATGACCCTAGCTATAAAGGGCACTAAATCCCGATATTGTACTGTGGCAATTCGTCAAATAGTTTGCAAGTAATCACTAAAGAACCTAAATGCCTAGACGGAGACAATCCGTAAAAACACTTGTTTGAAATCTGAAACCGCACTATAAGACAATGCTCTACAAATTTACCAAACTTCAACTATTAAATGATTAAGGAAATAATGTCTCAATCGATTTTCCAGATGTAATGGTAATACAATCTGTATTCAGGTTAATTATGTTACCAAGCATATAACAATGACTGAATGTTCCTTTCAAAGGATAGAAGCAACCTTTAAGAACCTGAAATTCCTTGACTCCGTGAATGAGAGCAAATGATAATCCTTCATTGCACTTTCCATCTCCAAAATCGATGGTTGAAGGCTCAACACACCATGTGGGCAGACATTGAGCCAACTTGTCTTACAAGGTAAAGCGGCCGTGCAATTTCCAAAGGAAAATGATGATGCAGAAGTTGGGGAAAGCCTATTATGTTCAAAAGCACGCGGGAGGGTCATGCGACGTTTCTGTTGTTTGCAAAGGGAAGCTCGTACTGCTCAGTGAAGGATCTCCTGGTCAAAAATCAAAGAGCGGCAGAAGTCATCAGCCAGATTGGCTGAGGAAACAAACCGAAGCATCCATTGCTAAACCTTCTCCAAATGATTTTAACTGGTCGGTTTCATCACCTGTACACTTCGGATCAGATCTGAACAACGGTGATCAAACTTCGTCAAATTTGCAGCGAGATTCTGTGGCTCCTGTGACCGAGGAAGTGGACGACCAGTAAATAGCAGCTCCGAACGGCGCCCATCTGATTTAAATCGAATCCGGCTAAAAGGAATAACGTTATGATTCTTATGAAAACCGGCGATGTAATTGGTATTGTTTTAAAGTGCCTTAACTTCACGGATGCTCCCGTTGTACGGACCAATGTGATATATTTTCAGACTTCCAACCGCGCCCAACCCCTGAAATGATAGAATTTGCAGAATCGTGGCCCTAGAATGAAAGCTTCAAATTGCTACATGGAACCCCCTTGTGATATTCTCTTGGTACCAAACAATGACGAGAAAGAAGAGTCGCCTAAACCAGATGGCCCGAAACCTGCTTGCTGGAGATGTATCGCTTCTTGCAATCTCCTTTCAAACTTCGACCCTTTCTGACTTGATGATCTGAATCGTATCCTTACTTGACGTTAATTGAATCTGCTCTTACTGTCCCTTGCAAGAACCACAACTTTGGCCTTAAGCCACAGATTATTGTTCTGATGAAATGACTGATTGTCACCTCCAATCTGCAATAATTCAGATGATATTTCACACCCTCAAAATTGCGTACCGATTGAGAGTTATCGTTCTCAATGGCCAACTGTGACAATTGTAGAAACCCTAGGTTCCACAATGCACTTGTGATTAAATCACAATCTGAAAATCAAAGAGAGATAATCAACTGCCTGATTCGAATGGAGCCCCGGGGTGCCTATTTATTCTTTTCTCTCCACCTTCTCCAGAGACTTCTAGAACATTTTTGATCTTATCCCTCAAGTGACTTTATTAAATATTTTCCAAGTCACTTTATTAAATATAAAGTTATCTTTTAATAACTATTTATTTAATTAAAATAATTAATTAGTCGTCCTTGGACAACCATTAATTAAATTAATTAAATCGAACTGTCACCTAAAAATTGGGGACATGACACTCTACTACTTATGATCATACTAAAATGCATCATTAGTATTATCATTCTTTGTTACTTGACCCAAATATGAACATCCATACTTGTACCGATCACGATTCTATCCAATAAGAAAAACTCTACATTTAAATCTTGACTATCATATAATGATACTTTTATTATGTAATTTGATTATTTGTGATCAAATTATGCTTGTTGTATTGAACTAATTGTTTTGCAAAAATATGATGGTTACAATGTTTTCATAGTGTTCACCAAAAATAATGGTAAAGTTAAGCCAAGGATCATATATTTTGGGGAAAAGAAGCATATTGATTTGGAGGGGTAGCTAAGGAGTAACCATGTGGTAGGAGATTTTATGCCAAAGATATCTCTATTGGTGGTGAAATCTGACAAAGAAATGCAAGGCTCTATTGTTAATGATAGAATAAATAGAGTTGCAGTAGGATATAGGCAAATGATTTATCAAGGGATAGTGATTGGCATAATACGGTGCCCATTTGTTTCATCAATAAAAGGTGAAGGAATATAGTCTATGGTAGATAGGGGAAAAGATCCATATGTTACTAAAAGGTTGTAGGAAAAGGAGTTGAAGCAACATAAGGGTGATTATTTAAAATCATAGTCAAACAGTGATATCAAAGATGAATTGTATTTTTATATATACTTCTAACAAGTTGTGTGCATGTTTGAGAAGGTTGAATCAAGACATGAGGTCGAGCCATAAGGAACCATCAAGAAGAATTGGTGGAGTAAAGACAAAGTCCTTATACTCTTGGGGCAAGAGTTCTTTTGTAGGCCAAGTATATGGTGTAGGAGCACCCCACAAAGAAAAATATACCCTAAGGACCCAAAGCATAGAAGGAAGCACGAATACATCTCTAAAAGGTTAATAGGAAGAATTTAGAACCAATCATGGTTATATGGAGTAGACAAAATGATGTAAAGGTGAAAGGTACTTATAAGGACTTCATAACAAATTGAATGTAAAGGGGGGCCAATAGTGCCCTATATATTCAAAGTGGGGTCAGGGATGAGTATATTAGTTGGTTAGATCCTAGGAAGAGATTTGATAAAGGTTTGTTAGGCTTTGGGTTGAAAAGAGTGATAAAATAAGAGTTATAATTTTGAATTTTCAAATAATAACGGTTAGTTGAAAAATGGAGGGAAATTAGTTTAGAAGGACTACGCATACTTGTAATGAGTTCTAACTGACTTGAATCAGTTGGGGAAGTTATAATCCACCCTATATAGCATGTTCAAGGCATAAGAACAAGGGACAATGCAGATTTGATCTGCATTTGTAGGGATAGGGCTCATGAAATACAATAAGAAGTAACTTATTTTCATTTATCTTGTCCTTTCATTGGGATTAATTAGTTGTTTTTAAATTGTGATGGTTTAGAGATGTCAGTAGACTCCTAGGGAAGTCTGGTGAATTATTTGAGTCTCTTTTGTTGATTCACTAGTTCATTCATTCTTTGACTTATTGCAAGAAGATTAGCAACCCCCTTAAATAGTTTTGAGTTTATTATTGAAAAGGCAGTCATTCCATGGATGCAAGAGTGTGAATCTCATGGAACAATCATGTCTTGGTATGTACAAAGTAACACTAACAAGATTTTGGCAGGAAAGTCTGAATGTAAGTAATCACCATTGAAGCTTGTGTGTTGGAGAGACATTATTTTTAGGAAAGAGTACAACAATAGCCAATCTAGACATTTGAAGTTGATGCATTATGATTGGGAGTGGTTTTTTTAATGTTGAGGAGAAGGTTTTACAACTCTTAGTTGATTGGGATTTGACTAGGAAAGTCAACATTGAAGAAGCCCTAGTTTAGGCAAGGGTTTAGAGGTTAATTTAGGGCTTTTGGGTCTAGGTTGCTTATAGATCCAAATTGATACCATAATCCTTAAATTAGGATCAAAATAAGACATTGTCCACAATTGAAATGTTTTTTGTTGAGCTTGGCATGTAGTTCCTTTGTAAAAGTGCCCTCTTTTAAACCCAAAATAGTTAGAGTTGACTAATTCTATAGTTTGGTCCAAAACATGCAATGTTGAGTTTTTGATATGTCAAGCTAGACCCAAATAGGTGTTTGAATTTTTTTTTTCTAGGAATTCCTTTGGGAAAAGTTGAGAAAATAATTGTAAGATACATTATATATCGACAAATACCTGATCATTGTAGAGATGTAGATCACATGGTCACGAAAAGAGATGAAGGTGTGAAACATATGATTTTGAAGTACTGCACATACACACTTAGCATTCAGCATGCATGTACCATCATTCGAGATCAAATAGATGTGTGGGAGCCCTTCCTTTTTCGTTTCCCTTTCTTCCTTCTCCACTTAAAAACATCACTACAAAGATGCAAATCACAAGGGCACAACAATAGCACATATGTTGATCAGAAGGGCATCACAGGAGATGAAATATATATTCATCACACATTGTTAAATGTCTAAACCATTAAATACATATACCATTCTGGAAATGGAAAAAAAACATCACATTTACATGCTAATGAGGTTTTTGATGAATTGAAGGAGCGTTGCTGATATGGTTTTCATGCAAGAGCGACTTCTTCTTTTTTCACACGAGTCAAGTTGGGAGAGATTTATACACATTCAAATGAGGGCCTTTTTCTTTTTACTTTTAACATATATCCCCAGCAATGTCGCAATATTGACGATGTTGTCGATATTGCAACAGCATCGAGGATATTTTTAATTTTTTTTGGCAAGTTCACATTGAAATGGCTTTGCAGTCGCAAATGGGCATCATAAATTGACCCCAAATCTTGTAGTGCCTGATAACTTAATCCCAATAGGATTTCACACATACAAAGAAAATAGCAAATTCACATACCTTTGACAACTACCAACTCAACCTTATATATGATTCTAAGAAACTTCTTGAAGGAGTACAAATGTGTTGACATGACCGAAACATAAAAAATAATAAATTAAAAAGGTTGTCAAGAGATATTATTATGAAATGTTAGGGTCATATAAATAATTAATTTTAATTAAACTTATTATTTATTATATTATTATTTTGGGTCTTTCTTATTTTATAGTTTAATTAATTAATTAAGTCATGTAAGGAAACTTTTAGCAAAATATATAACTATTTCTACATGACCCATAATAGATCTAAAATAAACATGCAATTGAAATCCACATGTAAGAGAATAGACAACATACAAAAAATTGTGACACAAGATATACCCTGGGAAACCCTCATTGAGGGAAAAAATTCAGCCTCCAAAAGCATTCATCACCATGTATTATTTAACAAAAACACCATTGCAACACAACCATGGAAGCATTCAAAGCCATAGCCACAACCAAGCAATCTATGTGAATAAGCATGAATCCACACATCCTATCCTTGGCTAACCTTCACAAATGCTCCCTTGGCTAACCTATCAAGCCTTGTCCCACTCGAATCTTTCCTTTTTGTCTTCTCACTTCTACACACTACAACTACCCTTGTGGCTGCTTATATAGTAGCAAGTCCCACAAAACCACTAAGTGGTATTAGATAAACCATTTTCTACCTAACTCTTTGACCCCACATTTAATATTAGAATTTTAATTCTTTTCTCGAATATTAAATAATTACATGAAATATTATCACAATGTTACAATGTAACTCATCAAGTATATCCCATGGGAATCTTCCTATGTTGCACGTCCATCTAGATGCAAAATTACATAATAAAACTATGCAATGTGTGCAACACCCATTATCTCAACAATCTCCCACTTGTTGTATACATTGCATAGGGTCAATTTGTAGCCACATAAATGAACAAGGGAACAATCCCTCCCAGCACATCCACCATCATGGATCAAAGTACACAAAGTGCTCCACCCTGGTACCCACAACAAAATCAAAGTATCGAACATCTGAAACATGAATGAACCCACCTCTTATTATGCCACTGCCATCGGACATACATAGAAGCCATCCAAAGAGAAAGCCACCCAACCTGTCACATTAGAAGATCATAAAATCTTGTACCAACTAAAATGTCAAGCACAAAAAACTTGATCCAAAGGTAATCACATGTATCTGTAGTTGTCAAATTATTCATAGCTGAAATAGCACCCACAACAAGTGCCAAACCCATCCAACTATCCATAGCTCCAAAGATATACCAAGTGAATCTTACATCATCAACATATCCAATCTATAACCTACAATCACAAGCCTCAAGAGCAATACTTGTCACATATATACCAAAAGCTCCTCTATAAAAGATAATTTCAAATCTATTACCAATCCACTCACAACATCTCAAAGAAGTGAATCTATGTAGTCTCAAGGACACCCACAATACATAAACTGATAACCTACAAGAACAACTCTCATAACAAGTCTCCAATAGTCTCCTAAGCTCTCCACAACCAATAGAGAAAAGAGATAAAGGAATAACCATGTCTTCTCTCACACGACATACATGAGCACAAACCAGTGATCACAATCTCTAACCAATCTCAAATCTAATTAAGTAAAATCAAATATCCAAGAAGATAACCAAGACTAAAGAGAAACCATGCAAATCATAACCTGTATCATGTCCTTCTACACACACCTCTAGATGTAAATTGTGCAATTATGATCTCCTCCATAAAACCCCAACCAAGAAGCCACAACAACACCCAAACCATACCATATAACTAATCATGGATGTAAGCCTCTCACAAGAAGATTAAACTAAAAAATCATTCCTAATTCAAGGAATATGCCCAATATAAAACCATCTCCCAAACTTAACCAACATAACAACATATGCAAAATGGAGATAACCAATGCTAAACCATCTCTCAAATGAACCCTCCAAAACTAACTCATGTATTGTAGCTCAAGATCCATATCCATGAAAGACAAACATAAATATAATACACTTGAGAGAAACAATGGGCTATACCTCTCAAGTAGGAAACTGTCAAGTAGACCAAGAGTGAGGAATGAGAATACTCATCGAGATATCCATGTCTCCAACTAAGACTCATCTAAGAAAAATCTCCTCTCATGTCCATATCAGCTGATTGCCCCTTGGACTTCCTGCTTAAATCAAACAACCATCCCAACAAATACTTCTCTAATCCAAGAGAAATCAACATCACCACCATCTCTGAGTATCCATGAGCACTTGTAACCAATCAATCTATGCCAACTCCAAATGCAACATAGAAATATCATGAAGTATCCAACTTATGATCAATGTACTCAATACCAAGAAACTAAACCAAGATCAATGTCAAAGTTCCAACCATGGCCTCAAGCACATAAACATGACAACATGATCTAATCATCTCAACCAAAGAGATAACATGCTCCATATGAACATACTATAACATGTCAAAAAACTCTCAATGCATATCAAGAGTATACCATGACATAAAAAATGAAACCATCCTCATACCAAGGATAACATGTCAAATGAAAGCATAAACCACACCTTTACCAAGAACCCCATTAGTCCTCAAGATGCAACCATCTTCACACACCATAAAGAAAACCATCTCCACATACCATTAAGAACCATCTCCACACACCATGAAGATAACCAAGAATCCCATGAGTCCTCAATATCTAACCATCTTCACACACCATGAAGATAACCAAGTGCACCATGCAAATGTCAAATACACTTCTGCAACAATAGGATCTAAGAAAAATCTCCAACATCTGCAAACACTCAATAAATATTTCAATGCCAAAAACTCTCACTCAAATGTGATACCAAGTCACCCATGGCATCATAAAATCTATCTCCTACATGAAGATCCTCCAGGTCTACACTCACACAACCAAAGTGTCAGTACCAAGTGAAACCAAACCAAGAAGATACAAACCAAACCAGAAACTAATCCTACACTATCATCTCATCACTATTACAAGCTCCCACTAAATTGTGTATCCAAGTTATCCATGACATCATGATGAAAAACCATCTTCTAACCATGATAATCAACCAAGGTATCAAACCATCAAAGAATTCAAAGTTCACATTATGAGCTCCTCAAAAGAAACCAAACAACCATGATGCTCAACTAATAAGATATATACCACCATAACCAAATTAGGAATCCAAACTAATGAACATCAAAGATGTACTTGTATATCTAATCATGTCACACCAAAATCCATGGCACCAGGATCACATCCATGAACCGAGCATCTGACACTCAATATGTCCAACTTATTATCATAAAATAGTCAACCATAATTCTCCACCATGATTGTACCTGGTAACAACATCTCATCCCTTCCACATGAAGAAAAAAACAACAAATCATGTGACTTAGGGCATAGACAACCCAAATCCAAGCCACCAATCTAAATATGCATCAATAATGAAAGATTAATGGGCAAAGACAACCCATATCTAAGCCATAAACGCAACCTGTAAGTATAGATCGCTTACAACACTACACAACTTGTAGACCCAAAAATTTATCATATATATCCAAGTCAAACACTAATAACCATATCATCATGAGACCAAACTGAAATATGAATAGAGTATACAATGATATCAAATCTTAAATCTCCAAGCATACAATGTCATAAACTCACAATGTTACCATAGTCAATATATACCTTAAAGTGTTCAAATTAATATATCACCAAATAAACCATGCCAAACCTGCACCAAATTTGAACCAATGTGTAGAGCTCTCCAAGAGCTTTCTGTTGACTACTTGAACTCCAAAATTTGACTTCATATGTCCAAGTTATGCCCTAATCTATGCTCAAAATAAACAACATCTGACTTTCAGGCTCTTAAAATATTTAAAAAAATCAAAATCATAAAACCAAACCACACCAAGTTGTAGTGCTCTGAATTAGCTTTCCAACACCTATAAGAAGTTTGAAATCTGATATCTTGAGAGACAGTTATGGCCATTTTACTAAGAGAGTTTTTTTACAATTTTCATTGCAATTTTTTTTTGACAAAAATTTTGACGGGATTAAATTTGACGGCCATCACAGTTTGAAACTAAAAAAAACTTTCATTTCCTTTGGACATGGCCAAACTAGGGCATATTATGTATCAAAATTTATGAAAATGTCGACATGGATCTAGTGCCCAGGTATGTTTTTACCTAAGAGGTCATTTTTGCAAGCTCCCCTTAAAACCCTCATTTAAATGAAACATCCAAAAAACCCTTTTGTCCAACAATTTCACATTCCCAAAATCTACCAATATCTTATCATAACAACAAATCCAAAACCCTCATATCTACAATAAAAACTCATATATCTTGCCCTTTCTTTTATCCTCTCATGCATTCTCATGGATTCAATTTAGGGTTACAATAATAAAACTAGCTCTGATACTACTTGTAAGGAAACTTGTAACAAAATATATAACTATTTCCACATAACCCATAATAGATTTGAAATAAAAATGCAATTGAAATCCACATGCAAGAGAATAGACAACATATACACAAAAATTGTGACACAAGATATACCCTGGGAAACCCTCATTGAGGGAAAAAAACCCAGCCTCCAAAAGTATCCATCACCATGTATTATTCAACAAAAACACCATTACAATACAACCATGGAAGCCTTCAAATTCATAGCCACAACCAAGAAATCTATGTGAACAAGCATGAATCCACACATCCCATGCCATGCTTCCAACCTTCACAAATGCTTCCTTGGCTAACCTATCAAGCCTTGTCCTACTCGACTCTTTCCTTTTTGTCTTCTCACTTCTTCACACAACAACTACCCTTGTGGTTGCTTATATAGTAGCAAGCCCTATAAGACAACTAAGTGGTATTACATAAGCCATGTGCTAAAACCAAGTCCTACCTAACCCCTTGACCCCAAATTTAATATTGGAATTTTAATTCTTTTCCCAAATATTAAATAATTACATGAAATATTATCACAATGTTACAATACAACTCATCAAGTATATCCCATGGGAATCTTTCCATGTTGCACGTCCACCTAGGTGCAACATTACATAATAAAATAAAATAATAAAACTATGCAATGTGTGCAACATCTATTATCTCAACAAGTCACTTTATTAAAAAGTTAGAAACATTACAGTCCTCTTGGTCAAAATATTTCTTATTCTCAAGCAATCCAAAAACTTCAGGATCCCAAACCATGCACAAACATTTAAATCTCCAGGTTGCATCATGTGCACATGCACACACTTCGATGTAGCCAAGAAAAGTAAATCTCCATCAAGTTTTCACTACTCCACTATAATATAAGTGTTTCCATTCTTGGAATCATCAAGGTCCCACTTAAGCCAATCATCAAACACATCGATGTCTAAATATTAAATCATTCATTATCCTTATTCAACTATGACACCTTTTTGGGACTTGTATGGGTTAACATTTTCAACTTTAACTTTTCTACTTGTTTTGTGAATAGACTTGTCTCCCTACTTCTTACTTCAAAACAAACTCTATACCCACATTAGGAAAACAAATATCAATTGCCATAGTTGGAAAGATTCAAGAAACTATCTTTCTTCTGAATTTTCACTAGTTACAACTCCCTATAAGATTTACAATATCTTTTTGAATTTAATGCATGATTTTTTTTAACTTGAAAATAAAGTAAAGCCAATGCGATTTGTTCTTTAACAAGCAGTTAACAAAAAACTATATTTTTCAGTAAATAATAGGGAATCAAAGTAGCACAAAGACTCCTTTGCAACTGGATAAACATAAATTCAGTGAAAAATGACATGCCTGAAACCAAATTTCCAAAGATGAAAAAGGTTAATTTTATGAATCTTCAAAGAAATATTTTCATAGAAATACTTCAAGATTTAATTTATGATTCATATACTCGAATTCAACTTGGCAAATCGCCCAATATGCAATAAGTCATAGATTAAACTACAAATTGAACATGATGTTGAATACTGTTTGATTTCATTAATGTTATTTTAGAAAGATAACATTAAGTTTTTATACTAGCACAAAGTCAAAAACCAACATATTTCCTTTCCTCCTATCCGTTTTTCCCCTTTACATTGTTTGATTTTTTTTTTAAACATATGTCATAGGAACCACCCTTGACGATTAACAAAAATAGTTAGAAGAATGAAACAATTTAACAAGGACAAGCATGTCCAAAGTTTAAAAGATAATGAAAAATAGAAAAAGAAGCTAACTAAGCCGATGAATGATAACTTTCACTCACATTCCCTATTTTCTCTTCATTGTCACTTGAATCCTAGGATAATTTCTAGTACCAATGACTTCTTGAAGTACACTTGAATTCATAGTTCTTAGGTTCTGAATTAATGCTTTCCACATGTCACGATCCCTATTGGATACAATTTTCTAATTGTGTGTTGTCTTTGATGTTACACAAATGTCATATTAGTTTTCAGTTAGTGCTTATTGAGCTCACTTGGTTAGTAAGATAGTTTTTCTTGTCTACCAAGCATTCCTGGAAATTACTCTGTGAAGATAGTGTCTACCGAGCTCACTCAAGCATCGAAGGAAATTATGGCAGAAAGTAGTGTTAACTGAGTTCTCATGGTTAACGAAGGAGAGTTGGTCAGAGTCGGTGTTCACCGAGTTCACTCAGTTGCCAAAGGATTTTGCAAGTTTGCAATGTTAACCAAGCTTTTATTGGTTAACACAAAAAATCATGTCAGGACCAGTGTTTACCAAGCAGGGTCGATCAATGAAGGATTTTGTTGATTTGGGATATGAAGTTTAATTATTTCAAGTATTGATTCTAGCTGACTATGGTAATGTTTATTGGTTATTGTAAGTAGTAATTGAGCAAACTTGATAATCTAAATGATATAAATATAAGGTCAGGTAGAGATTCTAGTGTATGAGAGAGTATGCAAGTGTATTGATTGATTGAAAAGGAAAGTGTGTGAGAAAACTTGAAGGATGGTCAGATATCCTTGTGGAGCAACAAAGTAATATATGATCAGGAAGGATCTAGTATGAAGTAGAACAAAGATCTATAATCAGCAATTTAATTGCATCTCAATCAGGTCATCTCATTGTTACTTTCTTACCATTGTAGCAGTGATCCAAAATCTCTTAACAGAGTTGGTTTAATAGCCAGTTGTAAATCCTCTAACAAGGTAACAATTTCATTGAATTGTTTCAAGAACTCTTGCAAGGCCACTCCTAACAGGGTGATTAAATTCTCTAACAAGGTCACACCTAATAGTGTGTTTTGTAACCTTTAACCAGGTTTTCTCCTAATAGAGCTCACTTCAGAAGAATGAAAAATAGTAACTAGTTACATTGGTGGTTTTTCCCATATTGGGTTTCCATGTTAAATCCTAGTGTCTCATATGTTCATGTGTTAATTCTTTTATGCTTGCAAGTTAATCACTATGAATATTTAAAATCAGCTAAAAGTAAATCACATTGCTTTTACCGAGTTACAACATTTTTTGTGTGTTTACTGAATATCAGCAGCAATTAGTTTTATTGTTAACATCCAAGGGATCTGAAATATTTTTGTGGTAACTGATTCAACCCCTCCCCCCCCCCCACCCCCCAACTCTCTTAGTTACTCCATCTATATTTTCAATAGATCCTATCTCATTATGTTGAACTAATCAACATACTCTGGCAAATGATCCATGAAAAGGGACAACATAAAGTTAACTTTTGTGACTTTAATGAGCTCTGTTGATTTGAAATCTTTCATCTCCTTGATTTCTTTTAGATAAGCTTCAAATGGTTTGAAGAGAGGTTCAATATTGGGGCTAGCAACATCAAATTGAACCATATTACTTGGACTTATAACTTCCATATATTTAATGAACCTCATGTACATACATTCAATTTTAGCTTCAATGTTATGTGAATTAGTTATTGCACCTCAAAGAATTGAACATCTCCAAATCATGTTTCCATTGATTACGTATAACATGCCAATATCCACTGTCTTGAAGGAATTTTCAGCTAAGAATTTTTTTAATCTATATTCTTTAGCATATGATATTTGGATAATAACTGCTGCTTATTTTCTTTCTTCTGCTTCCTAAGTAGCAACCTAATCTTTCAATTCAGTCAACAATGTATCACTCTCATTGAAGATCACCACATACTATTGGAAGAATTCTTTACCTTTTGAATCACTTCATCTGTTCATTCTTGCAAAACAAATATCAAAGTCCTCCCATGTTACACTTGGTTCAATAATCTTTTATTCTCAGAAGAGGATGGGTCAAAGCCTTGATTGGTTTGAATCAAAGGTAACACTCTTGAATCATCAAGTGAATCGATGTACTTTGCAATAGAATTAATCACCTATTTCAATTCTCTCTTCTCCTTAGCATCTTTTTAAGACTGAATCAACATATGTTGAGTAGATTCATTGAGCCAATGTTCTTTAGTTTCTTTGCTCAGTACACCTAGACTTACATTGGAGATTTTGAAATCCCCAACATCCAGATCTTCAAAAACATCTTTAGGTTTATATAAGGAAACCTCAACAATCATCTCTCTAGTTTTGATATCCATTATTAACCAAGCATAATTTTTCATTCTCTTTTTCTTTGGAGTATTGGTAGCATATTTATTTGTCATGTCTATGGCAATGATTGTGACTAGAATTAGACTTGTTTCTCTATTCACCAAACTAGATAACCAATCATGTATAACTTGAGCATGTTCAATACTTATAGGGCCTTTCTCAGGTGTATTTAATGAGTCTAGAACTTGTAATACACTATCAAGGTTGGCTTGAACATGTTGTTCCTCAACAACTAAATCTTCTCTCTGTACCTAATCCATATCTATCCTGGATTACTAAGAGGTCGACATGATGTTTTGTTTATTGAGCTTGGACTTGGACCTGGTTCTTTGTACAATAGGTTGAATAAGAACTAGATTTGAGGTTGTAGCTTTTGAACCCTTCCTCTAACCTTCAAAATTAGTAGAATAAATTAAATTAGCATTGGAGGAAGAGGGAGATCCTTGACTCATGCTCTCAATCTAAGATTGAGAGGACTTTCTCTTTTATTTGAGCCATGTCTTGGTATATTCAAGAACACATTGAGACCTCTGCATTATGTCATCCATTTCTAGTTCAAACAATTTTATAGGAGACATGGGATGATTCAAATAATTGGGTTCAAGAAGATCTAAACCATCTTCTTGAACCTTATTTAAACTTAAGTTCAAGCTAAAAGTTGAGATTTGTGAAACCATAAGCCTGGAATGATTTGTCCTCTGAATTTCATGCTCATTCAAACAATCTTCCCAATAATCTTCTAGATGATGTATAAATGAAAATTGTTCTTTCATTTCCAAAACTTTTCCTACAAATCCTTTACTAGCAAATCCATGTCTTTGCAAATTAAAATTAAAATCAAAAGCACATAGATCTATTCCAATATTTAGAGCATCATCTAAAGACATACATGGAATATTTTTTAATTTCACTGGGAACAAGTTTTCTCTTTTCTCTTGAGGTAACAATTTCATAGTCACCATAACTAACAGGCAGCAAAGTTTGGCCAGAATAAAATAATCGAATGTATATCTTGGTAGCCTCAAGGGTTCTATATTAAAACCTTCCACTCTTAGGTACACGAACCTAGGGAATTGAGTAAATAAGCTGCCATACATCTAGACCAACTCTAAGGCTTCTTGTGAAACACTTCCCTCCATTTTTCTTGCTAACTCAAAACATAGCTTGTCAAGAAAGACATTGAAACTTTCCTATAATCATTAAGGGCTTGATTCTTTTGCAAGAGTGGGTAGTAATTATATATAAAAACCTCATCAGTCCAAGGTTCATGTGGCAATTGAGTAAGGTTTTGGGTACAAGCCAAGCAATAGATGAGGTATGAAGACATGAAGAAATCCTTTTTGATAGTTTTTGTCAATTTCAGTTGATTCCTCAATGAACTTGCTATGATTTTGGCCCAATCAAAATATTATTTCCCATCTAGAATAAGTTGAATGAAATGGAACATCCAGTCTTCAAAGAGACGTGCTTCAACATAGCCTTTGACTCTATGTAGCAAGACCACTAGATCATGAATATGTGGTTTCATATGATCTTTATTTAAGGCTCCAGGAAGTCTTGAACCTCCCTTGTCTAACTTTTTAGTCCATTGTTGGGCTATTACTGAGCGGTTCTTTTCAGAGTTCTCACTGAACTTGGCATGGGAATGATTTGGAGTGAAATCAACAAAGGTCTCATGTAGTATTTTAAAAATAGAGACAATGACATCTCTATCAACAGAGAGCAAGACACTTCCATCATTCCTTCTAATGCAATGAGACCTAATATCATAATGGTTGGCACACTCCTCAACTAGTTTAAGGCTTGTTACAACTTGAGGAAAGGCTACAACTTGTAGTATCCCACTATCTAAAATTTCACTCATAAATTTGAATTCTACATCTAACTGTCTTTCTCATAAATTTCATCAACACTAACCCCCATTAAATTAGTATCAATTATCACATGACACTTACAATCCATACTCAAACAATTTCCAAATAAATGCAGAGATGATTTCATTTTTTAACTTCAGACAAGAAATGCCAAAACTCAACTAGACCCAAATATAAATGTTGTTGAAAACTTGAATTAGAAAAATGTGAGAGAATTACCTTTTGTTTGCAATCGTGATTTAAATGAACTTCTGGCCCTCAATGTTTCCTTGTAGCTAATTTTTGCAAAATGAAAGTAGACTTATAGTTTATAATAAGTTGGATCTTTAGGGACTGATGAGAATGATTAGTGGGAGTGGCAATATATGGGCTAGATTTACTCATATTACAAAAGGTACAGTAAAGGTTATGACAATAAATGTCATAAATGAGCTTCTTTTCACCTTTTTGTCATTCACTTTATTATGATTGTGTTGACATGCGAGTCACTTGATTGATTTAGTGGGCCACAATTTGTGGGTACATACCATCTAATTATCTCAAGACATACAATACACCCACTATGATTGCCTTATTTCTTTTTCTGAGGGTTCAATCATCATTTTAACCTATCTCCTACATCAACAGAATATTCTTGAGCCTTACTTCTTATTTACCGACATCAACTTTCAAAATGTTGAACTGGTTTGGACTTGGTTCAAAATGGTTCAAAAGGTATGAAATGGTTCAAAGGGCTTCAAAGGTTCAATAAGTTCTTTAGTTCGAGAGCATTATTATTAATAATAGGACAAACTAGTTCAACACATGAGTACGGTCAAAGCCAATGGTTCAAAAGAAAACATAATGAAAGAAAATGGTGACTCTTCAAAGAAAATGTGAACTAACACTACCATTTCCAAAGCAACAACGTTCTTGATAAACCAGAATCAACAATGACTTTTCAAATCTTATCGAGTGGCTTACATGTTTTTCTCAAGAGAGTCTTCATTTAAGGGGGTTCCTTGTGTTAGGGTATCTTCAAACATGTCATCCTAAGCATGAGACTCTTTTCCTCTATAACTAGTCATGCTTTACCTATAGGAGAGGTCACATTGATATTGTCTTCCTCTTGAACCAATAGACTTCTTATTTCCCCAACATGGGAACTAGAAGCTTTCTTAGGACATCTACTCATGGTATGGACCACTTGATTGCAACTATAGGATTTTCCTATAAAGACTGTTGGGCATTTTCATTAGCTCCCAAATCTTCCTCTACAATTGCTTCTTCTAAAGCCTCCTCTAAAGGATTCTCCTCTACCACTACTCAACCCTCTACTTTCTATAAGAGATACATCTCCACTCCTATTAGGCACATTACCTCTTCCAATGGAATCCCTTCCTTTGAATCCTTTACCATCCCTATTTCTTTGATTTTGATATCCTCTTCTTTTAATCTTATCATCTACCCTTAGGTCCAATTGGAAACACTTATGGATTATGCCAAGGGCTAGTATTCTTATTTCATCTTGTATATTTTTTCTCAAGCCATTGAGATACATGGTCAACTTCTCTACTTGATTTTCTTTCTTCCTGGATCTTAAATTGAGTTTCCCCTAATTTTCTTTCTTCCTAGCTCTTAAATTGAGTTTGTGGAATTCCTTAGTATGAGCATTGACATCCAACTCTCTTTTCTTGGGTTTCTTCAACCTTATCTTTATTTGCACTTCATATTCTATTGGCTTAAGTATAATTTGCATTCTCTCCTAATAATTGATCTTCTTGTTTCCTGCTTGCACCCTTTCTTCTTACGTAATGCTCACCAAGGTTGAAAATTTTAACCTTTTCTTTTTGAACACACCCTCTTCTCTTATGCTACTTATTTTTAATAAAAATTGTTATTCATGGTATCAATCTAGTCTATCAATTCTTTCCCATTTAAATTTCCATTAAAGATAAGCAACCCTTCAAAGTTATCTTTACTCAGGGATTTGAAAGCATCCAAAAATTTATTTTGATCTCAAGTTGAATATGACCTTTCATACACTTCTCTTTTAGTTTCTTATTATTCTTCATTTGTTACATCTCCCCAGTCTATAATCCTATCTTTCTATTTCTCTTTCTTAGTTCCTTTCTCTTGTGCTTCAGTTATCATCTCTTGTACCAACTACTTGATAGCCTTTGGGTTCATTGATTTTGGAGGCATTGTGCTAGCCCTTATATGTCTAGGAGCACTAGTTCTTAGGTGTCTATTATACACCAAATTGATCGCAACAATATTGGATCTAATACCTATATGATGCAAAGGTTTTGTGGTTTAACCAAACTAAATGCTAAACTTGTTGTTAAGGTCTTTTTTACCATCCAATGGTTTTCTCACAAGTGGCCTTCCCAAGGATCCATTTAGGAATTTTTTCCCAAGTTTATGGACAATATAATCCAACACTTGTTGATGGAGTTAAAACTCACAATTCTATATGAACTTGGATCCTGATCCTTCCTGAGGATCACCTTACCAAAAACTCCTCTACCAACTAGGTTTTGATAAAACAAATCAACTTCCCATGGAGGACAAAGGATACTATAGGTTATTCATACCCCACATGTGAACATAGATTATTTGGTTCTTTGATTGGGAAACCCACAATCCTATATGAAGTATAAGGCCTAAAAAAGACCTAATATTATTAATTGTCCTAATCAAGTATTTAGAATTTATCTCTTCTTACTTTTGAATAACCCCTAGATTAAATTATATATTTAGACAACCATTTAGTGTTGACATCAAGGTCAATTTTTCTGTAAATGACTCAACACTTAGTTAATTGGTTACATTTCTACTGAGCTCTAAAGTTTCTACCAAGCCAACCATATAGTTTGTAGTGTTAACCTAGTGATTAATTTGTTCCTGAGCTAAGTAGTCAGTTTTCAATGTTTGCCAAGCTACAGAAAGTTTGTCATGCTACACAGAGTTTACCGAGCTTCAGAGACAAATTTTAGTGCAAACTAAGCATAACAGAGGCTACTGAGCTAGTTAATGGAAGTGAAGAAGGTCATAGTGTTAATAGAGCTCTATAGTGTTAACCAAGTCCAATAGTGTCTACTGAGCTCTCAAAGTTTTTAAAGTGGGTCTAGTGTTGGTCGAGTCATGTGGTATCAACCGAGTGATCCATTTGCTACCGATTTTATCAGAGTTCATCGAGTTGCATAGTGTTGACCGAGTTCAAGCTACTTGGAAGTGATTAGTATGGACCGAGGTTCAAGTTCAACTGAGTGCCAAAGATTGCCAAGCATTGACAATGTCTATCGTGTATCAAAACATCATCAAGTTTGTCTTCAGAACTCGAGTTACAATAGTTGGATTGACTTTGTGGATTATGATGAAATTGGTATTGTAGCCAACTCTAGAAAGTTGTAATTTGGATTGGTATTTATGTAATGTATTGTATCATATTCAAATATTTATGTGAAGAGAATATGATGAGTAGAAATGCAAATTAAAGAAGGCTACAAGAAGTATAAGGGACAACAAAGTATTATCTATCATAGTCAGGTGATCATTGTAATTCAAGGAATCTCAACCAACAAATCAGAGTTGCAGATCAGAGATCAACCACTAGTTCATCCTAACAAGTGCATAAGCCAAACCCTTTAACAAGGTAGATTTGATAGTCTTTGCTAAATCTCATAACCAAGTGCATACTTCATTATATGTTTGTAAATCCTTTTACAAGGTGGACCTTGTAGTCCTTATTGCTCCTAACAGGGTAGATCATTAGAAGTGGTCAATTGTAAGCCTTATTAGGTTAACTTTATATTACTGTACTAAAGCTTGTGGGTATCATCCCCATCCTAGTTGTAGTTTCTAATTGGAAGGTTTCTAGGTCACCATATTTTGCGTCAAAGTGTTATGAATATTTATTTTCTTTCATTCTTTCATGCATGCAATTAGATCATAATATTATATGAAGGACTAATTGTTAAAGTGAGATAAAGTTTTATTGTTCCTGATTCACCCTTCGTCTCTCAGTAACCTTGACTACCTTATATTTCCAATAATTGGTATAAGACCTTTTTAGGTTCTCACATCAAAAGTTTAATAGCTTGAGAAAAGATTAGAGGCAATGGAGGTATACAGGCTAGATAAAGCTATTGACAATGAAAATTTGGATTTTGAATTGGTCGTTGGGCAACTAAAGAAAGCAAAGGAGCAACTCTCTCGATCATTGAAAAGAAGGAAAGATATTGCAGTACAAATGAATGACAATCTCTACACTGAAGAAATAATTGAAGATATATATCTTGAAAGAAATTCATATGAAGTTGATGAATCAATCAAATATCTATTAGAAAAGAATTCCAATCTTCAAGAAGAAGTCATAAAGTTGAAAAGAGAACAAGAAATTCAATTGGTAAAATTAATTGAAGTCATGGAAGAAAAAGACAATGCCAATGAAGAGATAGAAGAAAAGAACAATGAGATCCAACATATATCCCTTCAACAAGAAAACTTCATTGATCAACTCACCAATGCAAATATAGAGAATGAAAGACTATATAATGATCTCAACATCGAAAAGAAAACCTATGAAAGAATGATGAAATCTTAGGAAAGCATGAATTAATTAAATGAAAAAAATTAGCACAGACACAAAGGCAAAGTTGGAATAGGATACACAGAAGAAGGTGAATAATCTCAGCAAGGAGCTCAAAAGAATCAAAGACCTACTTGCAATCATTGTGGTAAGATAGGTCATACATCAAATAAATGTTGGAATAATGGTAAAATAGAATTCAATGGAAAGTGTTAGAGTTGCAATAAGCATGGTCATAGAGAAAGTGAATGTAAAGAGAAACCTAAGTTTGAAGGTAAATATCATAATTGCAAGAAACGAGGACACAATTCTTTAGAATGCAAAACCAAGTAGTGGAACCCAATAGAACAAATTGTGAAAGCAATATTTGAATGGGATTACAATACATGGTACATCTGTCACTGTTGTGGTGAATTTGGGCACATTGGAGAAAATTTTGTGAAACATCATAAGAGAAAAGAGACATTACTAAGATATTTTTTATCTATACAGAACTTAGACATCTTGCCAAGAAATTTATGAACACAAGTAGAGTTGAAGATGAAAAGAAAGACAAAGCTAACAATATTAGAAAGAATATGAGGCAACAATGGGTACCAAAATCTCTAAAGAATTCAAACCAAGATCATGAAGTGAATGACACCCAAATCAGTGAGTTGGGTGGTCCAAACACTTCAACTTAGTTCTGTATGGAGATCACTAGAGTTGTGATTTGGAAGAAGAAATCTAATACCAGTTTAAGCTACCAAGCAGAATAATCCAATCAACATTCGAGATGCACAGGGATCACCAAGCGTGATGAAAAGGAGGAGACCTTACCGAGCAAGGTCAAGTCATAAGACCTTATCGAGCAAGGTCAAGTTACATATTGTTGCAAACTCAAATCAGTAGTTCCTACTAAGTAATGAAGACTCTACCAAGTTGTAGATGTCTTCTGAGCATCAAATACCAAACCAAGTGGAAGATAGACTGTCATTGAATGAGTATGAAGTACAGAGCATTAATGGTGATTGAAAGAGGAAAACTAGTTAAAAGGAATAAATTAAAGGCATTGTTACACCACAAATTTCTAGAGCTATTTGTGAAAAGTGAATCCAGAGCCTCTGAATGATTTAAGTGTGAGAAATGGAATCTTCCAGCATCAAAAACAAGAATGGTTTTGAAATTTTAGTTCGTGGAGTTTATTGCAAGGCACCAAACTTCAACTCGAGTCTTGTGATTGTAGAGGCACTTGACCTAGCTAGTGCACAATCTCAAATTTTGCCTAAGGTATTACTCATGCATGACATCCATTCTTTTTATCACTGCTCAATCCAAGAACTTAGCACCCTAGAAATGAATGAAGCATTTAGGGAATTATGTGTGGGTAGTGCATTGAACCCAAACATCAACATTTGGAAACCAAGGGCTTGACTCATATCTCTCATATTCCAAGAGACTTCTAGGTCAAGTAGATGAGATATATGAGCCATGTACATAATGGGAAATTATGGTTGGATCAA